>NW_019379456.1:1713018-1797300 GCF_000648655.2 Copidosoma floridanum | reverse complement strand
CATAGGTTTCATTTAAATATTTACTTTTAAGTTGCATCACTACTTTTCTACTGAATCCTTTTTTTAATAAATCAATAATATAACTTTCCAGGAATTTTTCACTGTAAATCTTAAGATATGGCAGATTAAACGTTTGGGCACTTATACAACCCCAAGAGTTTTTACTTATGCTTATCGAAGTAACATTTTTTTGAAAAAATTACATTAACCTCTACAATTTTCATGAAAACTATCACAAAACCAAAGAATGATTATTTATTTTTTAAAAATCACTTGTTACAAAAATCATCATAAACAATTATTTTTTCACATAAACAATCAATACTTCACAATCAAAAAAAGGTACGATTGTAGATAATTGATTTCTCAACAGAATAAGAGGTTTTGGATCAAAATCGGATAACATTCAAAAAGTTAACAAGGGCAAAGTAGATTTTCTTCAAATGGCTATATTGTTATAAATATTTGAGCGTTTTATTTAAACAAAATTTAGTCTAGGTTTAACAAAACTATACCTTTATGATTTATTAACACTGTTATAGTCAAGTAGTTAGAAGACTTGATAAAAAATTTTGTTTCAAACATGCACATTAGCGTAAAAAGGATGTGCTAAACAAGCTTTAAGCAAGATAACGACCGAAAAAACAAAATAATTACGGTAAAACAAAGGTAAATTTTATAACAAAATATACTTTGAATGTTTTACCATTTGATCTGCAGTACAATTCGATAATCAGAATATTTGTCACCGTCAATGACAGCTCACTATTTTGCATTTCGTTTTCAGACTGCTCACATTTTTGATGCGCATTAACATGATCAGCAGAACTGTCGAACCCACCAGTAACAGTAAGTTTCAGATTGCGTAGATGATCTCGGTTCCATTGTATATATATTATATGGTCTCACAAAGTCGCTCTGCAGATTTGTTTAGTAAACATTGCAGAGATATACTACAGCTTCCATTTCAGACACAGAATAATTACGAGGTTTGCAATCAGCCATAGCTTTTTAAAGGAAAGTGTAGGATGGGTAAATATTAACATTTCTCGATAGCGCATCTTTCACATGAGCTACGTATGTTCTTTTACTAAAATTAGATTCCAAGTAATATGCTAAGCCAGACTCGTTGGTGTGTTTGATTTGGACTTGCGCTTCATTAATAACATCATCTGGATTTTGTTGATTAATTTTTTTTTTTACATAATGTCAGAGCTAGCTCCAATAGTGCAACATTGTTATCAGCACTTTCAAGTATGTCGTGTGCTCTATTATATAAAACACGTTGACACGCTTTTTCAGTTTCCACTCTCTTTCTGACACCTTTCCTGCTATGTGGTCTTTTCAATTTTTTAGGACGGCCAGCACCTGGTGATACCTCAGTGCTCTTTCTTTTACATCGTGGATTCCTAGGCATTTTTTTTAATGAACCTCCTTTACAACATATTTTATTTCTTAAGGAGTGATCAAAAAGTATGCATGTGTGATAATTATAACAAGCACGCAGGCAGTATTATTTTTGGCTGATATCAAACTATTATTTTATTGTTATTACTGCCATTGATTTGTTAAACGTAGCAGAAAGGAATAATGATGAATATTATTTCACGAAAAACCCTTAATAACAGGCACGCACTACAAACTTCACCCGACCAATACTGTAGACTAAGTAAACTATACGGTCTCAGGTATAAGATCGTTTAGCTGGATTAATTACTACTAGCGTGGTGTCAGTTTAGGTGTATGGTTACTAAATACGAAATTTTTTTTTCTAATTTGGGAAGTATTATAAAGTCTACAGTAAAAAATGATTATTATGAATGGATTTCAGATCAAGTCCTACTGATTTTTAATAAGTATTCGTTTTGATTGTTTATTAATTAAAAACGTATTGAGTAAATATTGTAGAATCTAATAAGAGGAAACTAGCACTTCCAATTAAATTAATAAATAGTACTTTGATTTTAAAGGTAGTATAATCTTATTGCAAAACTAAATTTTCACATAAGTTGAGCATTATTTATTACAAGTTAAAATAAACATTGTAAACATTTTTTATTCGAACGAACTTTACACTACAGTACTTGTACAAAAAGATCTTGCAGGAAAACTCACAGGATCTTTTGAGTAAGAAAGTGTGACATTTATTAAGAATAATATGTTTATGTTTTTTATTAAAATTGTATCTAAACAGTAAATTCAAAACAACAAATTGGTAATTATGGTATTTATTCACAATGTTTTTTCCGATTTTACATATTGCGTATTAAGATACGGTCAAATACTAAATGCATAAAATATACTGAAGAAATCTTGACTAGTATGTAAAACGGGGCTTCAGCGAGAACAGCATAATGGCTACCTGTGATATTTTGAAAATTGTTGAGGACTTGCTGATTTTAAAGATATTATTGTTTACCTCTCCAACCGTCGAAAATTGTAAGATATTTCATCTCAAAGTTATTATAACATGAAAACCTTTATTCACTTGTGTTTGTTCTTAAAAATGAACGATTTATCGAGGAGTTACCTCATAAACTAATACGTAGTACTACACCGTGTGCATTTTTGGAAAGAGACACTTTGTATACCAAGGTAGTGGTAGATTTTTTTAAATTATAAACGACCCCAAAAAACCCCCATGTACGTATACTCATGGACTTTCAGCGATTTTTCATTTTTTCAGCCGTCATATCGGATCCGCCATTTTGAATTTTAAAATTTTTATGTACAATTCCAATTCAGCGACTACAAAAACATAAGTATACCAATTTTCAGAAAAAAATAATAATCTGCTGGCATGCTAGACAATAATTTAGTCGATTACCAGTGCTGGAGGGTGACTTTAGGGGTGGTTTCCACCCGCGTAAGTATTTTTTTTTATTTGGACCAATTATCTGTTATTCTACGCAATCTTACCTTGATGCTTCAAAAAAAATCATCTTGATCGGTTCAATACAGCAGCCGCTATTTTATTGATTCAAAAAAAAACACGTTTTTGCCCACTGTTTGGCCCTTACCCTCTTGACTCTAAACATTCAACCAGGAATTACCGATCCTCTCGAAGGTCTGCATTGGGCGAACCTATCAGTTATAAAGGGAAAAAAAACTTGAGCCAACGGGACAGTCTCCAACGGGCAAGCATCACGAACCAATCTCCCCATCTTAGATCACCAACACAACTGAGTGCAAAAAAAGGTGCTTTAGACACCAACGTCTTCGACGTTATACCAGGAGACGTTGGGAAAGATCTCTATAACTAATTCCAAAGCTTCGGACTTGTCCGAAGTCTGATGCTTCAACAGCAGGCCAGAGAAAATCACCCCAAGGTATCCAGTAGTCATAATTGCTCATAATTTCAGTCAAGAAAGAGTTTACTTAAGAAGATCACCGTTTTTTAGGGCTATCAGATGTTGAACTACCTTGCCAACTAATATATTAGAACTTAACAAAGTTGACAGAAGTTTAGGGGTCACAAAAGTCTTAAGCATGCCAAAAGTCGCAAGAGGGTAAATCAAAAGAAAAACTTTAAATGTATCTAATAAATACACTTTCAGGCGTCAAGAAATTGACGCAGAAAATTTATCGAGATTGGAACAGCAGCGTCAAAATCAACAAATGAAGAATCCATTTCGTGGGAGATCAGCTTTTCATTGTACCCTAATAGTAATCTCTTAAGTCTTTCAGTTTTTTAAATAAATAGAAAATGTATTTGTATTTTTGTGGCGATAAAAAATGTAGAGATTCAACTCCAGGACTTTGTTGCTCTGGTAATAAAGTTTTGAGATAAGAGAAGGAAAAATTTTTTAGTATATATTTTTTGGGGGTCTTAAGTCTTACAGCTCTAAAAATTAGCCCTTTTCGTAAAATTTAAATTAATTAAAATACGGGAGGAACTGTAAATGATTGGCCCCTTATGGCCAACGATTATTTTATGGCACAAGGAATGCAAGGTACTTTTTAGCATAGTTATATTTTTTTTAGTTTTTACAGCTTATTATTTGACCAAATAAACGGTATGGATTCCGAAAAAACATGTTTTTAATAAGAAGACTTTTGCTCTGAGAAGTGTTAGGAATATATGTAACATTTCTAACTGAAAACCTTTTACATTACATGTCAACACACTACGGTGCTCCATCTAGTGAGTCTCGGGTGAAGCTGAGACGGGGGACCACTAGTTAAATAATAATTAATTCATAGTTAGTTTAATGCTGATAAAGGCCATTTTACATAAATAATGTTAAACAATAATTAATGAAACAGTGAGTTCTAGAAAATTTAGTTAACAATTCACTTAAGGAAATTAATTTAAAAACTTTAACGTTAGTAGAACGTTAGAATAAATAAGGTGTCTTCGAAGATTACAGATTTAATTTTGATATGTTAGAAATCAGAAGTTAATGTTTATCTTAATGTGGTTTGATTCTGGTGCAGAAATCGAGGTTTCGTATTCTTATATCGCCAGTTAATTGCCTTTCTCATGCTTTTTCAAAATCTATAACAACTTTTCTTTACAATAATTTTTAAAACAATTACATGTACTAAGAACAGTTAACCATAGGAAGAAAAAATTAATACAGTCATAATTTTATTTACTGGCTATGAATTGAAAAAAGATTATTTGAAGTGACCTATTTTTTCATACAAGTAAGAATATCGTGACAACGGCTACCAAAGCCTATAAGAAATATTTGCGTTTCAACAAGCTGAATTAACTTTACTTTAGATGCTTTTTTTAGAATATTTTACAATGACTAGTTTATGAAGGAAGTCACAAAAACAACTTAATTAATTTGTTTGATTTAAAGCTAACTGTTTGGAATAATAATTAAACGGTGAAAAATTTACCCAAGAAAATTGTTATCGTTAAATAAAAATTAAACTTTCCTACAAACAAAAATTGGGAGGTTCATACAGATAATTTTAAGGGATTTCTCCATATGGTTACATGTTAAATTCCAAATTTTTGGAATTAAACATGTAAAAAAGAGTACACTTAAACGATCTGCAATGTTAATGTAAAGGTAAATCATCATCACACTTCGTATCAATGTTCTTTAAGTGAATCTTATGCTATTTCTCGTACACTTTAATGCTTGAATAATATATGTTAAAAAAATCTATGAGTGATGAACCTCCTGATGGGAGATTCACTGGCATGTATCACTATTCTATTTAAAAAAGCGGTACTATTGGATGGTTTTTCCTAATTTTTGAGATATAATTATATTTTAAGTATTAATTATGGAGAAGAAATACTGTGTGAGCGTAATTTTCGAAATGTAATCAGCGTAGGAGGTAATAAGTTGTTTTTAAACCATCATAAGATTCAATAAAAGCGTACAGTCTTGTACTGGCCAGCCTACAGATTGTTCATATTATATTGTGCCATAATATGTTGTTTATAGTTGTTCAGTTATTAAATATTTATTGCACCACCTTTGTACATAATATCGTTTCATAGAAGGTGTATATTTATATTTATAACTATATTATCTGCCACATAATTTTATAAAACTATAACTTCTTACTTGGGTACCCAAGCACCTACTGTCCACTGGTTATGTAATTTAACGTCATGAAAGTAGAACGAGTAGTAATCTTACTCCGTTTTTAAGAACGCAACAAAAGCATACTAAATGAACAACAGAAGCATGTTTTTTTATTTGATGGAATTATTTTGAATTAAATATATAATCACTCAAAGTCTTTAAAATAAATGCAAACACATTTATGTTTATCTTTCAGAGTGATGTTATCCCTAACATTATTCTTTGGATTCATCATCTCAGCTTTCGCGAGCTACATCCCACCTGGGCCAAAATTTACATGCTCAAAGATTAAAGCAGTTATTCATCCATGCGTTTGTGTTCATGGCAGTGATCAAGGTGTCTACATAAAATGTGATAATACAAATTTAGCCAGTTTGAGTCTGGCTTTTGTCAGTCTTGGAAATGAGAAAGTTCTGATTGAAGAGCTGACTATTTATAAATGCAATATAGGTTTGAAAACAAAATATTTATTTTATTTGTACAATAATTTACGTAAAAGTTTTAGTTTCACTCGGAATGTTTTTCAGTTTTTAGCCCTTTAAGTGTTTCAAATTTATTTAAATTAAATGAGTTTCAGTTTAAAAAAATGTTCACCGCTATATCTTTTAGATCAAACAATGATACATAAAGTAAATCATTTTAAATGTCATTGATAAAACTATAGTATCTATCACATAACATAAATTGATGGAATTATTAGTAATAATGGTTACACAATCAATACGAATACATATTTGACTATATTTGAAAAAAAATTTTGTTTTAAATAGTTATAATCCTGATCGTCATTATTATAATTTTTTCATATCTACTTCACTTCAAAGTACGATTTTATGGACCAGCACTTTACCAACTAAACGTTCGAGTTTTGAAATTCATTCAAACTCCATTAAAACTAATTGAGGAGCATAGTTTTCTTGGCGTGAATAGAACATTACAAGAACTGTACCTAATCCAAAGTTCACTAGAAAAGTTTCCAAAAGAAGCTTTCAGTATTTTAGGCAATCTTACAACTTTGAGTATTAGAGGGCACAGAATAGAAGAGCTACCTAGTGATATTTTCGCAGATAGTCTTGCTGCCTTGAAAGTTGAGCGATTTGATTTTAGCAATGGTGAAATATATTCTTATATTTTAAATGTTCTGTCATATCACAAACAATCATTTTGAAAAGTGTTATTTTTCTTACAGGCAAACTAAATTTGTTACCTATAGAAACCTTTGGACCGCTGAAGAAACTTAAAATTCTTGACTTGCACGGAAATCAAATTCAAGACTTACAGCGGAATCAATTTAAGGGTTTAAGAGATGTGGAAACTTTGGATTTATCTTACAATTTGATAGATAAACTAGATGCATCATATTTTTACGACCTTACAAAGCTGGGATCCTGTAATATTTCGAATAACAGAATTACCGAACTAAAAAGGCAATTCACTTTATTTTACAATAATCATTAATAATGTCTTATTGAATAATATTACTGGAAGAATAAAAAATTCATAATTTATTAAACGTAAATTTATATAAATAAATAATACAATTTAAAAAGCCTATTTACGTTAATAGAGGCACTTTTGCAAGAAATTCATTGATAAAAGTACTCAATCTAAACAACAATAAAATTCAAAAATTAGATTCCAATACTTTTCGAGGAATGCGCCTTCTGAGAAGACTATACCTGAGTAACAATCGTATTAGTGAGGTTAGCCGAGGAACTTTTGGAACGATGACAAGAATTGGCGTCATTGATGTGTCTAAAAATATGATTAAGAAGGTTGATTATCAAATGTTCTACCAACTACAGTATGCAGAAGTAAGCTGTTTTGGACTTATTTGAAAATACAACACTTGCCTATTATTTAAGAATAATGCTGATCTTTTATTATTAAGCACATAGATGTATCTGAAAATCAAGTGACTATCGTAGAGAAAGAAGCCTTTAAGGGCTTGTTCTCAGCTGTAGTTAATCTTTCTCACAATGTAATTACTAAAATTGAGAGTAGTGCTTTCGAAAACTGTGCCAACATTGTCATATTAGATCTTAGTCATAACAGAATCGAAGATATATCCCAAACAGCATTTGACAGCGCCTCCTACGCTACCACACTACAATTAAGTTTTAACTTTTTAACTTCACTGAACCAGGTGATTCCGTTATTTGTTTAAAACAGCTATGTATGAGTTTCATCAAGAGTTCAAAACAAATATGCAATAGATTTAATATAGAAATAATATTGTGTTATGTCATATGTACGATGATTTTAATAAGACTTATTATTCTATTTTTTAGATACCTTTGTATAATATGACCGGCTTAAAAGTCTTGAATGTTTCTTACAACGTTATTCGATCAATTCCACGACAAACATTTCCAAAACTTTATGAACTTCACACTATTGATTTATCTCACAACAATTTTTCAGATATCTATAATGCCATCTTTCAAACTTTATTTAACTTACGTCACCTGAATTTATCACATAATTTTATAGAAAAAATAAATCCTTCAACGTTTGGTCATTTGCCAACATTATTGGATCTGAATTTAAGTTATAATAAACTAAATGACGTATCTAAAGGAAGTTTTACAAGATTAGCCAGTTGCAGGTAGGTTTTCTAACGACAATTATTAAGTATACTCGAATGTTCAAATATAATGTTAGGGAACCTTCATTAAATTGTTTAATACAATAAACACCAAGTAACATTTGAGGAGACCTGAACAAATATCTTAATAAAACTAATAAATTGTTTATTTTAGAACATTGTCCGTAAAGCACAACGAGTTGAAGAAGATTTTTCTGATTCCCATATCATTGGATTATCTGGACTTTTCTGAAAATCTTTTAGAAGAGATTCCAAGTATCGATGTTTGGCCATCCATGAATGCGTTGCGTTCTCTTGATTTATCTAAAAACCGACTTGGAAACAATCTTGTTTATGGCAGCTTCGAAAACTTACGTACTCTCAGAACTTTAAACCTCCAAGCTAATAATATAAGTAATCCTCCCGCAGAAGCTTTAGGTATGCTTTCCAGCTTGCAGTACGTTTATCTCCAGGTATGCTTTTCCTCGGGCTTATTACAATAAAATTTACTATATAACCTAAATAGCTGATAATTTTTAAAATAAGATGTTTAGTTTGTATCGTAAGAATATACTTCATTTTGTGTGATATATTATTAACATACAAGGGTCATTGTTCTTAGAAACTCGTTTTAAGAAACTTTTTTTTAAGCATAGCTTCTTACATAGGGCTCTTGCTTGACAAAAATACTAAGAAGTGTCACATTTTATCTTGCCCTCTACATTCCTGTTCGTCCCCACCACCGCATGTTCTCTCGAAAGCGAGAGTATAGTATAGCGTAATATAGTGGCAGGCACGCGTACGCACTCTCTCTCTCTCTCTCTCGCTCTTTGTCTTTCTTTCTCTCTCAACCAAGAGCCATAAGAAATATTCGATTACTCCTTGTTATGGTTTAGTACATAACTTATTTTTAATATTAATTTTTGTTTATTTTTATGAACTAATTTGGTTTGATTGTATATTACATAAATAAATAAATTATTTGATAATCTAATTTCTTTAGTTAAATATTCTTTTCGAAAACTCAGAAATTAGTACATTTTCGCAGAGCAGCTTAAGGATGGATTATTCAATATCGATTTACTTATCATTATTTTATAACTATGACGATCACTAAATAGTTGTTAATACAATTTTTTCATTTTTTTATAATTTTCGAAAATTAAAAAAAAAGTTTCCGAACTGTGTATAAACAATAACTGGTATTTATTGTGATTCATTCTTTCACAACTTTTTCATTCGTAAAAGTGATTAGGGTAATTTTTTGACTTAAGGACATTTATCACATACACAGAAAAAAATTTGGTACTTCAACAGCCTAGGTGATTGGACTGTTAGAGTTGAACCAAATTTTTGAGGTATTACAGTCCTGAGCTCCACTTCATACAGGCAGAAGATTGCACTGTATACTTTCAATACAGCATTGAACGGCGACGCGTCAATCGTTAGGCTCTCTACAGTTCAGTGGTAGCATTGAACATCCAGAAGCCAAATAGGGGGAGCGCACGAGCTCAAGTCATGGGACCATTTTGGCACATTGGAAGGGCTTGGCTTCTTCGTATATATAGGTATACTTTGAGCATTCAATCTGCTCAAGTCCTTCCAATGTGCCGAAATGGTCCCATGACTCGAGCTCGTGCGCTCCCCCTCTTTGGCTTCTGAACGTTCAATGCTACCACTGAACTGTAGAGAGCCTACCGTCAGAGTTAGGTGGCGCCAACGATTGACGCGTCGCCGTTCAATGCTGTATTGAACGCATACAGTGCAATCTTCTGCCTGTATAAAGTCGAGCTCAGGACTGTTATACCTCAAAGATGTGGTTGAACTCAAACAGTCCAATCACCTAGGCTGTTTAAGTACCAAATTTTTTTCTGTGTAGTAAGTGAGAGAAAAGTTCAGAGAGGTGAGAAGAGCGCAAATAAATGCAGCAGCTCTGGCAATTATTTTTTCATATGGATGTACTTGCATACACGCTTTTACGCATACTTGACTTTCTGTCTTGTATTATTAGAAAAAACTACTTATGGATGTATTTCAAAATTAAAAAATTTGTTTGAAAGTAATACAAACGAGAATAACGAGATTTCAACAGACTTTATAAATGCAATTCTACGTAATTTCCCACAACGCTACATTTTAACTTACAATGTTTGAGAATTAAACATATAAAAAAGGGTACAGTTAAGAGATCTTAAATTTTTTGCAGGTTTTTTTTTATGCTATATTTAATATATGTTTACCCCACTCTTTTGCACCCTCCTCACTCTCCACTATTTCTATCCATCTGCTCAAACAGCACCAAAAGGGAAAGAGATTTGATGTTTCTTATCACGTTCGAGAAGAAACTGTTTCAAAGAAGTCACGTCCGCATGCAGTGCACCTTTATTGCTGTAGATAAAAATTTCCGTGAAAACCCAAACGCTGCAAACACATCAACTTATAAAAAAATTTCAAGATATGACAAACACCAAATATTGTTTTTAGTCAAATAAAAACAAAGCCACATACGTCATCAGCCATTCGTGCCCTCCTCACTCCCGCATTGGAACAAGCAACTCCATGCCACCAACACCGTGTACAACTAAACAGCCTCTCTTTCCCCTTTTCCTCTCCCTCTCAATAATATTAACAGTAAGTTGAAAACATGATTATTCATAAACATAAATAAACAACATAAAAATAATTACTGATAAGATTTACACTTAGATAAATGAACAAGGCTCACGAAATTACGATCATCAATACTAATGTTGTTACTATTACTATTATGTTTATCATTATTATTATGATTATTATCATTATTATTGTTATTTTTATTATTGTTATTAATACTATTATCATCATTATTATTATTATTATTATTATTATTATTATTATCATCATTGTCACTTGTACGATTACTATTGCCACTATTTTTACTATAACTACTACCACTACTGGAACTATTGTTATTATATTTGCTATAATTTTTTTTTATTATCACCGCTACTGCTATAACCATTATTATTATCACTATTATCACCAGTTATTTCACTGCCATCTCTTTTTTTTCATTAATTAAATGTGCTCGTTTTTTTATTAATAACTAGCACTATCATTTCAGTAACATTAGTTATAAGAAACGGGAGGAAAAAGGGATATTGTCTCCACTCTCTCTAGTATGTTGGGCTGGGAAGAGGATTCTCTAAAACTTGCAAACCATCACGTGGTTGAAGAATATTTGGCTTTTGTGCAATCAGCAGCTTTAAAAGCATTAACGCTTTCGTTTGCCTGACTAGACGATCCATGACTGAATTTTTGAGAACTACTAGCTAATGATTCAAACAATATTTTAAGATTTTTAAATAAGTTTGGACCTTGAAATTCATCAGCAACAATAAAGTTTCTGTAATTATCTTTATCGAAAACAAATCTACACCATTCTTAACACGTACTGTGATCGTTGAATACATGGAGAGGAATTTGTTGAATGGCACTGGCCACGTTTTCACTATCGCTTCAATTTCGTGACACAGCGTAGAAGAAGGATCGAGATAAGTATTTAATAGCAACAGCATTTAATTTCTTATGCTTTTTTGGAAGAGTGTACAGCTTACTAGTGATTCCTGCCGTAATGTGATAAACGTATGACAGCTTAATCACATATTGATCAGTAGATTGTCAAACAGCTGCAATAGCCGAGCTATTGTCATTACCTATCATCACCCCAACGTTTGTGTTACATGATATCAAAATTTCACTGCCATTCATAAGCTACTTTGCTAAGTCTGCTTCTATAGTCTTGGCGCTGCCATAAAAGTTTAGTCAACAATTACAATCACATGCATCATATTCCATATTACACAAACGGTACTTGCGATTATTCTATCCAATAATAGCAAAGCCATTGAGGCTATTGTATAATCTTCCAGTTTTCCTTTATTTTTATACAGTGTCAAATGACATGACAAGTGGCACCAAGGAATCATCACTTATTTGGAAATTTTGGGATGCATTCGTTTCACCAATCTGTGGGATTGAAAATTTTTTACTCAGGTTTGGAGGTCTGAAAAAGAAGCAATCTTATTTTGAATACAATAGAACACACACAAATAGTCGTATCTATAAACAATTTTAATTTTTTTACTGTAAAAGATTAGAATAGTAATAAAAAAAATCACTGGTGATAGATTAAAAAGTTGTTAATTGAGATAAATAAAAGTGTGTGCAACGACGATTGTTAATTAAAAAATAGTGCTTTCAGTTATGTACACATTGATCAAATAATTATTCAGTAATAGTTTAAATATATAAAGATACTGGTTACGGTACAGGATGCTACTACTTTTATGTGACAATAAAGTACTGAATTTTTTTTAAATCAATAGTTATGTGTTATAAAAGGAGATATAGGATGGAATCAATTATATCATAATAGACAGGGAATCTATATTCTTAAATATTGCTGTTAACGTTAACGTATATCTTAACAGTATTGCATTTCCATTTTCCATTCAATGATTTTTCAAGTAAAAAATTTTAGTGTGCATATATACAAGGTTGAACGAATATTAAATCTTCATTTGGTATACAATTTTTTATGAATAACTACTATTTGTTTACCTGATATGGATGGGGAATCAACATCATAAATTTTTCTGGGAAACTTATCGTCGAACCAGCTGTTACTGCATCCTATCCCAAGTTAAGACGTCACTAAAGACGTCTTTAAGGATTTTATTAATGACGTCACCAAAGACGTCTCAAAGACGTATTTAAACGTATTGAGACGTATTTTAACGTATTTAAAGACGTTATTCAAGACGTATCTAGAGACGTAATTAACGATGTCTCTGAAGACGAAACTAAAGACATATCTAGAGACGTTTATGTGTAACAAAAAACCTCAACAAAAAATGATCCCTGCAAAGACGTCTATAAAGACTATAAGACGTCTTTAAATACTTCATAAAGGACATATGCACCCATGCGGGGTTTTAGACGTCTCTAATAACGTCTTTTATGACGTCTTAACTTGGGTTAGGGCAATTACTTGTTAAAACGATATGCAGTTGCAGGCAACTGTGACACCTTATGCTAAACAAACTTGCAAGCCAACATTGTCTTTTGCTTTCATTGCAAGATAAAGACAATACGTGTTTTTAAAAGAAACAAAAAGGCTGGATCCAAAATAATGAATGTCAACCATACATCGACCCTCTGTAACCTTTGAGGATACGACTTCTTTTTTTTGTTTTTTTCATCTCGTTGAGATTTTTGCAGATTTTAGCAAAACTCCTGTTACTTTTATCTCTGATAAAAAACTTTGAGTGACAAATTTTTATCTTTAAATTAATATACTTTTTGTTCGAACAAATTCATTTCTGTCAAAAGTATTCTCACGTAAACACAACGAATCTTCTATCAAGTGTCTACTGCTACAATATACTGCTACACACGTTTTACTCATACATGTATCAATCATTACCACCAACTTCGACATAAAAAATGTGCTGTACAGTGTTGTTAGAATTTTTGCGGTCAATAAGCATTCCGTAATTGACAAAACAATGAGCGTAAAATGTAAAATAACTATTTATTAAAGTATAACTGTTGTTATTTAATGCTTATAAAGTATTTTTAATCTTTCATTATTTTAAAGTACGTGATAAAGAGTTTTGTAAGTATGTTATTTTAGAATTGGTACTAGTAGACGATTAGCATAGGACGGCTTTCCTTTCCTCGCCCCCCCCCCCCCCCCGCAAGAGCGACCCAACTCCCTTAAGGTACTGAATAATCCCAAACAGATATATCCTACGCTGGCATCCTAGCTTTATAGCCTACATTGGTCGAAATATGGCAAATGCATTGCGTTAAATAGCGACATGTTACCGGAGAAAAGGTCAGCCCTACCTAGGTCTCCCCGTTTATCTACATATATGTGTAGTAATTGTATAAACGTAAATATAGATAAAGTATACAAAATATTTTTTGTAATAGTTTTTAGAACTTTTTGAAAATAAAAAAAACAACCATCAATTAAAAAAAAAAAAAACAATTTACGACTGTATTAAACAAATACAGTTTTAATTACTTAAAACAGTATCTACATTGACAGCACTTTAATTATCATTCATTAACACTCAAAATGATAAGACGTTGCCCTGTTAATGTGAACTATAACATAAATATTTAAAAACAAAATAAATTAGAGTATTCTGAGCTTTAGCGCATTTATTAAGTATACTTTATAATACTAGAAAACGAATAATACGTGAATAATGATAAGCATTTTTACACTGGTAATACTAGGCCAGTATTAGGCTATACTAGGTCGAATAAAAATTGTAAGAATAACTGCTAAAGACATATATATCCTAGGTAACGTCCTTATTGGTGAAGACGGCTTATTTTCTCACATATTTTACTAAAATTGTAAATAAATCTTGTTAAATAATTATTTGTAATTATTAACATTTAGCATCTAGTAAAAACTGGATCTTTGTGGGTTTTGGTCTCACACTCCCTGACAAGCCATGGGACTAGCAGACAGTCCAACTATTTATTTGTACATCAAAGAAAAAGGAAAGTGTTAGGCTTTATAAAATATATGTGTCAACGTACCTTTTTTTCAGTAGTCTCAATTCTATACGATCTTTTAGCACAACTTTTTTGATATTATTAATTTTTATTTGATATAAATAATGAGGTATTCTGCACTGTTTGTAATATTAATTTTTTCATTTAGTATTATAATGAACTATAACAGCTTAGACTGAAATATTAAGATTTGCTAATTGCATTTTGAGATTGAATTGATAATTTAGGACCACACACGATGAGCGGTGGCAGGCTACTGACTAAAACGCCAAGCGAAGAAATGCACCTTGTGGGAAGTTTTAGTCAAAACTTTTGTCTTACATGCTATAGAGCTAGTGCTTGCTGACTTTGCAAGTTTAGGCTTAGTGGCTCACTTTAGTTGTTACTTCACTGAGAAAGAAGTGGGAGCGGTGATGTACCAGCGATGGTGAGGTTATGCTCTCATAATTGTAGGGCGTATGTAGCGCCACTTACGGTACAACAGGTATTCCTCACTCGAAGGATCGCTTGTGTCTTGCATAAGTGGGAGCTGTGGCGTCCCACTGGGTGGACAAAATCGCACCGTCAGTGAAATAGCCACATAGGAGACAGCTGCAGTCTCGCCAAGTAAGATTGTGTATACACCGCAAGGGGGGCTCTAGTCTCTCACTGTGGGACAGCAGCTGCCCCACTCGAGCGGAGAAAAGTAGCCCTACTGTTTGGTAAAGCAGAGCTCCTTCGAAAGAGTTCTGCTCTTCCACTTCTTTCTCAGTGTTGACACTTCCGAGACCCACGAAGCAGACAGTCAGTTCAGTTAGGTGACAACTTTTATTAAGGATGACTCTTTTAATAGTCTTAAAATATTATTTTTAGGAAAAAATGAAGTTCTTCGAGCAAATCGTCACCTAACAACCTCCACTTCAGAAAACTATTGCCACCCTCGGCAAATGTATAAGTATAGTTATTTAACATAATCTCATGGTTTAACCTTAACCGATTTTAATCTCAAAGCGCTATGCACATCAAGGTTATAAACTAAATTACTAATATATATATATAGTTTGTGTGAACGTTCGAAATTGGTGTTGTGCCCTGTTCTAAACACAGGTCGTGGTGCCAGTCATATTTGACGAGGCTGACATTTTTATTTTAAATGTAACATCTCATTTCCATGTCAATTTGGATTGTACATATATCCTATGCAATTGTAAATTGCATTGATACACACGATTTTTATATGGCATATGTATTGTTATGCCTTGTTCTTGGTTGCGTGTTCGTTAGCTGTAATTGGCGTACCGAACTCCATGATTTTTAAGTTCGTTCAATGCCCTGATGTTTGCTCCTTCTGTTTAGTACGTGAAAAATGCCATGTGTAAATCTTCCGTCATCTCTCGTGACTTAAAGTCTCATGTAACTAATTTCATTTCGTGGGCCAAAAGTCATCAGATACTTGGTCCATTTGTCGGTCGTAATTACGAACAGTACCTTGATCATCAGCCTTGGTGGTGATTTTCTGGTCATGCTGCTTGAAATGTCTACAACTAGTCGCATATTCGTTACAGCTGTGGTCGTAGTTGTGTTGGCACTGGTGTTCGGCATTTTGTGTTGGGTTGTCATGCAATGCATAACTATCTTCCACATTGCCTCAGCTTTATCTCCCATACCACGTTTGGTATGAACAGGTACAATGTTTTTCCCGTCTTGAGGCTTGTGGGAAAAATAAATGTCTTGTGCATCGTAGCAATATTCCAAAAACTCCGTCAGGTATTTTGTATTAAGAGGTTTCTTCATTAGGACATAAATTTTTCTATTAGTACGTTTTACTCGTACGAAGTGAAAAATAGGTATATCTTCGTCTTCATTGCATATTCTGGTGGTGGTATTTTTTATCTAATCTAGAATGTAATGACACTATTTTTCTTTGGAAATTTAAGATGATCAGTGATCCGTTGGGAAAGAGATGTGAGAAATAAATAAATATAAGTAATGTGTATTTTAATTTTCTAACGTTGATTTAATAATGCGCCACGTTTCTCTGACAATACATGTCAGCTTCATCAGGCTACAAAATTAAAAATTAAAAATACAATAAGCAATTTCGTAGGCTCACAAACAAAAATACAATAAATTTACTATATAAACTACTGCCACATGTACGCGAGAATTCGTAAGTGTATTGACTTACTTGTCACCTGTCAGACTATCGACTGACAATAAATTACACAACAAGCCAGCGCTTATATAGGCAAAGCAACAAAGGAACAGGGTGATGAACTCGATCGGGACATTTAAATTTTTGTAGTAAAGGAAGGTACGCTTGATTAAACTAAGATAAAAATAAAAAAATTACTAGCCTAGAAAATAGGTAGTCTTGGTTACTGTACAAAAAAAGAGTCTTTTTAGTTACGAAAAACTTTAAACAAGAAAGATATACTGAAAATTTGTTTATAAAAAGGAAACGTTTTTATCTCTCATTTAATTTGAAACTGGTACTTTTAAAATTATCCTATTTCAGCGTACAAGTTTGAATTCTCTAAGGTACACCTACGAACTACAGCATGAGGTTCGTGACCACGATCTCACAAATAATATGCGTCCTATTATATAGAAAACATTTTTTAAAGTTACTATTACATATTCTTGTACATTGCGTGGATAAAATCTTTAAAAAAAAGACTTTGTTTTATATTTAGAAATGGATCGCCCAATTCCCCAATTAAATACAACTATCATTCTAGGTGCCGTTTGCTATTAGTTATGAGAGATATTTTTTCCTTTCCATGAAAAAACAGCTCTTCGACGATTATTCTCATGGCAGCGTTATTTTCTTCTACAGAATCCACTGCCCTATTTGCGGCCATTTGCATCTCCGCTTGTGGAGTAACTTTATAAGAAATAACATAACTTTGCGATACGATTCCATGGTCTCTCTCTCCTAAATTTAGCCACTGTGAGTTATCCCTATACATATACAGTATAGTGCTGCTGCTGCTGGCTAGCGTATAGCTCGCTGAGCTGGCCTCCATACCAATGCTCTCGTCTGCAGCAGAAAACCGAAGACGTGACTGTCGTAGTATCGCTGTCGAAACTGACGCCCTGAGGTTAGAGTTAATACGTGCCAAGCGGCAAATACAAATGCACTTAGATTAACTAACTAAATCTTAAGCTATTAAACCCAATAACTCTGTACCAAAAACATCTTAAGCAAAAAATCCCTGTACTCGAAACAAATAAAATCTAACAATATTAAAAATATATGTTCAAATTTTAAATGTATAAATATATCATACTCATGAGGTTGCAAAACCTTTTAAATAAAAATCCAAATAACTTGCATAACATAAATAACATTAGAAAAATAATCAAATAACCCAGAGAGCTTAATATCCAATTTGTTGAGTTATGGAGCCGCAAATCGCAATGCCAGCGAAAGCATGCCACCTTAAACCCTTTCTCTAAACGGTGCAATTAACCGAAGACCACTGCCTTGTGTAATGAGACAACGATAGCTCATTGACTGATAAGTTCAATTGATATCGAGGAAAAAGAAATGATTCACATCTAATTGCCAAACGATGCGAGATTGATTTATTTAAAATAATCTCTTAACAACAGAATGTGCTCGACTCGTCATTTTTCTAAGTACCAAAAAAAGTCTTGCTCATGTATAATAACACTAATTACAATATATGTATAATATAGTCGTTATTATACAAAATTAAAAAATGCTGTCATGCGTTGGGAATTTTCGCCGTCACACTAACAGGCATGTTCCTTCAATTGTCGACAAGACGCAGTCTAATTGTTAGCCACTTGTACAGGTTATTGAATAAGCGAAGATGGAAGCTTATCGAATCTGATAGTGTGACTTAGAAAAAACTTAGTGGAACGATACCGCTTTTAAGAAGAGAAGCAGCGACGAATCTCCAACGCACCGCAATGTCCGCTTCGAATCGTAACGCTTGACAAAGCTAGAGATATAGAGAGAGAGAGCAAGACAAGATGATAACGCTGCCGAGTCTTAACGAACAAGAAAATTCGCGGCTGTCAACCTAATCACGACAATGCCCCACTCCCGAATTTCTCCCTTTCCCACATCTCCCGCCCCCACAAGCATGAGGCCTATTCAACGAATTTATTCGTACACAATTGATTTACTAATAAAAATACAATATTCAACTACAGCGCATATCTCCATATGACCTGGGGTGCTTACTGGCCAGTTAATTTATGCCAAGAATTCTCGTCCAACGAAGAATACACAATTCATCTAATCCACTCAGACACAATCAAAATGATAGCCAATGACCCGCTATCTCAGAGGGCAGGGTCTGATCCCAGTCGAGACCCGCCAACCAAACGGATCGAATAAACGAGCAAGCTCGGATAGCACCATCCTTTTTGTAACGTATGACGAGCTTTTTGTAAGGGATACAGAAAATCGAAAAGTGTCGGTAGATGGATGCCATTTTAATCCAAGAGCTGAAATAACCTCGTCAATTTGTAACGCAAGATCACTTTCAAGCTTTGATGATCCACTAGGTACCAACTTCGGCGAATTAGCCGCCCACTTTTCTAGCTGCATTTGAGCCAACCTTAATAATAATATGAGCTCGTCGCGCCTTTGCACCGCTACTCCTAACGTATCTGCCCCAGAAAAAATATAATGTACATATACCTGTTCGAGAAGAATCAACGAAGCCAGAGGAAATTCAGCTTTTCCCCCCTCGGCCAGACGATGAAGTGTGCGAATCGCCAAGAATGGAGCAGACGCGGTGCCTGCTGAATTGACTGTGTACTGTCCGGTCTCCACAGGATGTGCTGCCAGTCAGCATCATCGTCATGCACGAGAATCTGTCTAAACATACGAACGATATCGGCTACGAAAACAAAGCGACTGAAACGCCAACGAGAGAGAACAGCCGTGATATCAATTTGAAGGCGAGGACCGTGCAGCAACAAGTCATTCAACGAAAGCCCTGATTTGCATTTTTGAGCGGCGTTAAATGCTACTCTAATTTTCTTTGAACTATTATTCCGAAACACAGCGTGATGCGGCAAATAATTTTTTGCGTTTCGCTGTTCCACTATTGAAGCGAGCCTCATGTGACCGAGATCTGTGTATTCCGACATAAAGGACACGTACGCGACATTTAATCGATCATCCTTTTCTCGTCACTTTTTGGATCGTATAAGACAACTCTTAGAAATATTTTTCGAATCTAGTAAGTCTCGCCGCTCTAAGAAAGGCAATCTTACGACAAAACGACTGCTCGCGTCACGAGTAACCGTTTCCACATAGTAATCTTCACAGAAATGCTCATCTTTAGTCATGCAATTCTTGCGTGGCAGCTCCTCCGTCTCCCAAAATCTAGTGAGTGTTTCGTGAAGCGAAGGATCAATGCATGTATGAAATGCGCTCATGGACGCGCTACTAACGGATCTATTAATCGAAATAGATCCGGTAAGAACGAAGCCAAACACGGTACTCTGAGCGACCGGAGAGAACATTGGACCGTGTATTACCCTTTCACCTATTATTTCTGGATAAATGTCCACGCCAATAATAATATCAACGCGTCTTAACTCCATAAATCTCGGATCTGCAAGAGTCAGGCCTTTAAGATGTGGCATCACAGCGCAGGCTACGCTCCTAGACGGCAAAAATCTAGTAACTTGGCTTAATACTAAAGCAACAGCAGGCAGAGAAAATTCCTTTTGAACTATTGATTTGATGATAATAAATACTCTGCTTTGAGCGTTAGCACTTATTTTTCCGCCAGTGCCCGTTACCACTGCCCTAATCGTTTTTCTTGGGAGCGAAAGAAGCGAAGCAACTCTATCAGAAATAAACGAAACCTCAGCGGCCGGATCTATCAAGGCACGGACTGTAATAGAAGCTCCTGATTTGCTCGATACGACTATCTCCGCAGTAGCTAAAAGCACAGCACCACCTACAGAAGATGTTTTTGACACAACGGCACTGCACGCATTGACAGGGTTGACGGGCTGGTTGACGAGAGACGCTGAACCAACTTTATCCTTGTTATCCTTTGGATTATTACCGCTAGCTCTCCCGTTCATGTGTAGTTTAGTATGGTGTTTCTTCTTACAAATAAAACAATTTTTTGTTGAAGCACAATCCTTAACTTTATGATTTCGACTTAAACAGTTAAGACACAAATTCTGAGATCTACGAAAAGAATAACGCTGCTCGGGAGACATATTCAAAAATTTATCACACGTATATATAACATGAGCAGCTTTACATCACGAACAAGAAGACTGTTGAGCTTCGCTTTCGGCATCAGCACATGCGACGTTAGCTGAAATGTTTTGACGCTATTACGGGCTTTACCATCACTTATACCTCCCCCCTTGATTCCATGCAAAACGGAATCAACAATCTGTGAGTGCGTCTGCTCAAGAGACTGAATACGGATCTCCAGGAATGATGTCAATTCCGAGTACAATGGGAAATTTTCCTTGGATTCCTGCGAAATATTCCACGCTTCTCTGGTATGAACATCAAGCTTTCTTACTATACAATGAACAACAAAGTGATTAGAATTTTCTATTGGATACTGGAGATCCTTAAGCAACTGTACAATTTCTTCGGCTCTGTCAACTAGCTTGGATAGTTCTTTAGCTTTTTGCGTTTTTACTGATGGCAAATTCATTAAATTTTCCAAACCGATCGACAGGAGTAATTTTCGATTATCATAACGACGCATCAAACAATCCCAAGCTACCTTAAAATTGCTATCGATCACAGCCAGACCCTTAAGTCGCAGAGCTGCATCGCCCTGAACCGCGTTGAGAAGGTGTTGTAGTTTTAATACATCCGATAACGATGGCTGGCCCGCCAGCATGACCTGAAATCTTTGCTTGAACGATTCCCAATCCTGCTGTTTTCCCAAAAATGTCGGCAAAGATAAGGTTGGTATTTTGACGAGTTCGGAAGGTACAAAATTAGTTGCATTGTGCGGGTTTATCGAATTTATATTTAATTCCGCAACATTCCGTCTTGGTTCAAACCGAGAAATTTCATCGAGAAAATCCGATTTTGCATCCAAATAAGCCTCCTCCGCTATACTATATCCGTCTTTAACAAGAACTCTCTATCCTTAAGCTCTTTTCTTTTTGGAAGCAATTCAATATTATTACTACGAAACGAACTCCAATAATTCTCAAGCAATTGCAATCGACTTTTGAAATATGAAATATTTCTATCTTTGACAGACTTCTTTCGCTTTGTATTAATCATAAAATTTGCAATGTATTTTCCCAATTCTAAATTGCTATCTAACGTTGATGTCATTTTTGTTAGGTGGAACAAACAAGAATTTGCGACAAGAACGAATTAAAAACGTAAATACTCTCTTCTCGTACTTGAGCTCATGCGAGCGAGTGAAAAAGACAATCAGACCGAGTATGGGCTTACACTTATTCAGTGGACATTGGCAGCGCAGCAAAAGCAGTAGCAGCGGCAAGAGAATAGCGAGAAGATGGGTGTCCTCTCGGCTTGGCCTACGAACGCTCGCACAAAGCAATGAGCCGACAACCCACCTCAGCAACAGCGAGCGATGAGCGTGACGAAAGAGAGGGTCCTCGATGCTTGAATTGCGAAGAGTCGAACAAAGCAACGGCCGCTAACCGAAATCAAGGCCGACGTAAAGTTGTTTCTCTAAAATTCTTCGATATCAGCAACTTAAATAAACACTAAAAAACCAAAACAATGAGCATCGTGCGGCTCGAAATTTCGAGAAAACGAATGCCTACTAATCACACAAGACAAAACTACGCTCTGCTACCAAAATGTTAAGTTAAGGAGCCACAAATCGCAATGCCAGCGAAAGCATGCCACCTTAAACCCTTTCTCCAAACGGTTCAATTAACCAAGGACCGCTGCCTTGTGTAATGAGACAAGGATAGCTCATTGACCGATGAGTTCAATTGATATCGAGGAAAAAGAAATGATTCACATCTAATTGCCAAACAATGCGAGATTGATTTATTTAAAATAATCTCTTAACAACAGAATGTGCTCGACTCATTATTTTTCTGAGTACCAAAAAAAGTCTTGCTCATAAATAATAATACTAATTGCAATATATGTGTAATACAGTCGTTATTATACAAAATTACAAAATGCTGTCATGCGTTGGGAATTTTCGCCGTCGCACTAACAGGCATGTTCCTTCAATTGTCGACAAGACGCAGTTTAATTGTTAGCCACTTGTACAGGTTATCGAATGAGCGAAGATGGAAGCTTATCGAATCTGATAGTGTGACTTAGAAAAAACTTAGTGAAACGATACCGTTTTTAAGAAGAGAAGCAGCGACGAAACTCCAACGCACCGCAATGTCTGCTTCGAATCGTAACGCTTGGCAAAGCTAGAGATGTAGAGAGAGAGAGCAAGACAAGATGATAACGCTGCTGAGTCCAGGGAAGAAGTGTCTTAACGAACAAGAAAATTCGCGGCTGTCGACCTAATCACGACAATGCCCCACTCCCGAATTTCTCCCTTTCCCACATCTCCTGCCCCCACAAGCTTGAAGCCTATTCAATGAATTTATTCGTACACAATTGATTTACTAATAAAAATACAATATATAACTACAGTGCATATCCCCATATGACCTGGGGTGCTTACTGGCCAGTTAATTCATTGATAAATAAAAATTAACAACACAAGCGCCTATCACATGATAACCCGGGGCACTTACCAGCCACATTGTTTATTAATAAACTAAGCGCCTATCCCGAGATGACCTGCCACGCTTAGTGGACCCATTGTTTACTAATAACTCAGAGCCTATTACCACATGACCCAGGCTGCTTACAGGCCAGTTTATTAAATAAAAATTGACAGTCCAAACGCCTATCCCCAGATAATCCAGGGCGCTTACTCAACACTTTGTTTATTAAGAATTTAGGCGCCTATCATGAAATGATCCGAGGCGCTTACTGGCCAGTTTATTGATTAACTAAATAAATATGAAAAGCCCAAGCGGTTATCCCCAGATTATCCAAGGCGCTAACCAGCCACTATGTTTGTTAATAAACTAAGCACCTATCACCATTTAACTTGGGGCACTAACTGGCCACGTTGTTTATAAATGAACTAATTACCTATCCCCAGATGATCCGGGGCACTTAGTGGCCACTTTGCTTATAAATTACGAAGCACCTATCGCCAGATGACCTAGGGCACTTACTGGCCAGTTTATTAACGAATTAAATAGAAATTAACAGCCCAAGTGCCTATCACCAGATAACCCGGGGCCCTAACAGGCCACTATATTTATAAATGAACTTAGTGCTTGTCACCAGTGGACCCCGTGCGCTTACTGGCCAATTTATTAATTGATTAAATAAAAACTTACAACATAAGCGCCTATCACCAGATGACCTAGGGCGTTTACTAGCTTCTGGATAATGAAATAACAAACACTACAATATTACGGCATTGATTATGTAGCAATGTAAGGCACTTAAAGGGTACATAAATTCACGATACAAAAAAGTACACGTGAGAGATATTTCGTGAAGCGATTGTTTTGGTTACATGAGAAGCGTTTCTTTTGTTGATCCCGTTGTCTTTGGGGATTGCCTTGACACGGCATCCTGGTGCAGTGCTTAGTGCTCTTGTTTAATTCTGATCTGGCTGCAAGAGCAGGTACTACCAGGACGGGTGAACCGACACAGGAGATATCCAGGTACTGAGTGACACCAGGTCGACGAGGCGAAAAGCGACCTAGAACGACTATCAGACTTCGTCAGCAGACGCCTGCTGACTTGACTTCATCGCTCTTCAACAACCCCTCGACAACCAGAGGTACCAGCGTTTATTCGTACCGCCTGTAAGTACCTGTCAACAGGTAGTTTTGTTGTAAAGGGCAGCGGCCCTCAAGTAGCCCGCGTAGGTCTGCCCATGTCGAGATTTTGCATTTGCGCTCGACATGCAATCACACACCCACACACCCCTACATCCGCGAGTATATCTTGTATTTATTTTATATATACTGTTGAATATACCTTTTGCTTTAAAATACTACTCGAGAGTACTATTTTTAAGTAAGTCCCACTTTCCCTTGTGTTGTGTTAAAGTCGTCACGAAAAGCGACGACACCTATAGCCGTGATACCTAGTCCCAGTGGTGTCTCGAAAGGCGAGACCCACGTATATACATTTTACAGGGAGTATTGTCACAAGTATACGAGCATCACAGGCTCGGTCAATAACTTTTACTAAAAAACTGTATATTAAATGATAAATTTAATTAAAAGCCTTAAGACCTAAATATAGCCAGAAAAGTTGCTTCCAGCTAATGTGTTGGTGCAAACTTCCTCTACCTGTCAGCTCTCTCCCACAAGCTAATCTTTGTGCTTGTGCACTAACTGCCAATAAACTGTGTAGCGTGAATTAAGCACCTTAAAGGACCATGGCAACACTGACTAGCTCTCAAGAGGATATACTAACTGAATTTTACAGGTCAGTAATAAAATAGAGCCTGGGCATCAATTTTTTTTAAATCTCAAGCTGTTGACAACTGGCAGCAAAGCAGTTAGAGCTCATCGTCTTGATCAGTGGCTCGCAGGGAGATAAGTCCCCGAGAACTTCAAGTCGGTGGAGGATGTCAACGCAGTCATAGTACGACGTATAGAGGCTTGCCACCTCATGATAGCAAAAGCCTGCAAGGAATTTTCAAAAGCAAACGACGATGGAATTGACGTCGTACATCCGCTACAAATAGTGTGGGATAGAGAGGAGATGAACGAACTCCTGAGAGCCACGACTATGGTGGCAAGATTAAACACACAGACCAGAGCCCCTGATGTTCGAGCAGCCACTACCGATGAAGACAAGCTTCTCATTAATACGTCCTGTTGAGTATATTTTACATTCATATCAACGAATATATATGTATACGTATGAGAAATGGACTCGTGGCGCCATCTCTAGCCAACTACAGTCGTAAGAAATTTGCGGACGCTTGGCGCTTGAACGCAGGCGCAAGGCAGATCTCGTCTGTCCGTTGACGCATGCGGTCGTGCATGCAAGCAGCTGTCGTTGGCTGTGATGTGTATCGTTCTTATAAGTATATTCTCCTTTCATGAAATATTATTAACTATTAAAAGGTTTGTTTGCTCATTTCCCGATCCACGAAATGAATCCCTCAATGTATTAATATTGTAGTAGAGCGTGGTTACGTGTAATTAAAGTGTAAACCCATTACTGAAAATCGAGAAAAAGTTCTTGTGAAAGTATACAGTTGTTATTCACGTGTTCCGTTCAAGTTTGTAAAATTAAAGAGATTCTATGCAAGTGATCACAGATAAAAAAGTGTCAATCCAACACTGAGAAGTTTAAGAAAAATTTTGGTAAATGTGATCAAAGACATACTGGTGCTGAAAGAGTATATTTTCAAGGAGACAGAAGAATCGAGAAATCTAGAAGATTCAAGAGAGGACATGAGCAATTCCAAAGTGGTGGAAACTTCGATACCTGTATTTGATGGCCAAAATTATGCACATTGGAAGAAAAGAATAACAATGTTTTTAAGGTTAAAGAAATGTGCAACGGTGATAGAAAGAGAAAACGTATTGACGGACAAGAACGACTTGAAGGCCACGAATTATATTTACAGTGCTATTTCAAATAAGCAGCTGGAATTTGTCGGTGATTTGGACATGGCATTCAAGATTATTCAAAAGTTTGATACTATGTATTTAAAGGAATCAACAGCTTTGCAGATAATATACTGGAATAAGCTGGAGAAAATCAGGTTAAAGGATTTTCAAGAATCATTAGTCTTTATAAGTGAATTTGAAAAATCAGTGAACGAGTTGAAATCAGTTGGTGTTACAGTGAATGAAAAAAAAAGTTGAATTATTTAATAAGAACATTACCAGTATCGTATAGTTATATTGACGATTTAGTAGACACGCTAAAACCGGAGGATCGAACAGTTATTTATGTGATCGATAAAATGAAAATCTTGGAAATTGAAAATACAAGTGAAAGTGCTAGTGTAAGCGTGAAATCGAATGTTTTCGTGTCGAAATCAAAAGGTCATGAGAAACAAGAAAGAAAACAAAAAAAATCTGTTTCAGCTGTGGTGAAATTGGACATTTCAAGAAAGATTGCCCGAATGTAAACGAAACTGGCTATGGAGGCCAAGCACAGAGGGGTGGACGCCAACAATTTCGGGGAAACAGCACGCAACAAGGAGCATCAAGGAGCATCAAGGAGCATCAAGAGGCAAAGGCAGAGGCAGAGGCTCAAGCGGACAACGAGGCAGAGGCTACGCGTCGTAACAAGAAATGTGGCAGCAAGGCACAGCAAGCACAACAGCTCATTTAGTGTTTTCTCTGCGAAGATCGTTGAGTCTACTACGATGCATAACGAAACGCAAGGTAAACGTATTAACTGGCTTTTAAATCGTGGTTGTGCTGATTATGTGGTAAATCAAGATGATGCTTTTGTAAATTTCATTGAAATAAAAAATCCGGTTAACGTAAATATAGGAGATGGTAGAAGTTTAAAAACGACTAAAATAGGAAAAATTTCGAGTTATTTGAAAGTGTACGATAAATTAGTGAGAATTGAAATGTCTTATGTGTACTATGTGAAAGAAATGCAAAAAAATTTTTTAAAGTTTCTCGAAAGTTACAGATAGAAATAATGTTATTGCTCAAAATAATACGGCAAAAACTTATAACAATGAGGGTGCGCTTTTAGCTATGGCGTATCAAACAGATAAATTGTGTACAGAATGCAAAGTGAAAGAACATAAGATTACCGTTCATATTATGAGTGCCAAAAATAATGATAAAATTACTTTAAAGAAAAAATAGCATCGTATTTTGGGGCATGTAAATTTAAAATATTAAAATGTTTTATATAAAAATGAACTAACGGAAGGTCTGCCAAAAGAAATTGAGAGTGACTATATAAAATGCGCTATTTGTATGGAAAATAAAATGCACAATTTACCTTTTGAAATTAATAGACAAAAGGCCAAGGAAATGTTAGAAATAGTACATACTTGATCTATATGGGCCTTATAATAATACTAGATTAAATAGGGAAAAATATTTTTAACTTTTATTGACAACCATAGAAAAATAGCGAGAGTATATTCAATTAAATCGAAAGATCAAGTCTATGATTGTTTTGCGTTATATATGAATAAAAATGAAAAAATTACTGGCAAAAGAATAAAAAAATTAAGGTGTGATAACGGTAAGGAATATATGAATGAAAGAATTTTTTATCTAGTAAAAGAAAAAGGAATAAGTCTAAATGCATGTCCACCGTATGTGCACGAATTAATTGGTACTGCTAAAAGATATATTAGGAGCATTATAGACATTGCTAAATGTTTGTTATCCAAAGCTACAATGAATAGTAGATTTTGGCCAGAAGTTGTATGCGCGGTGGCATATTTAAAGAATAGGACACTTGCAAATACTGCTGATTTAAAAACTCCTTTTAAGTTGTTCTTTGGTATGAAACCTAATGTTTAAAATTTAAAAATGTATGGAAGGAGGGTATTTGTACATGTGTCTGAACAAAGAAGGTGGTCGAAATGGGATGGAAAAGCAGATTTAGGAATTCTTGTAGGTTATGAAAATGTAGGATATCGAATTTTTATTAATAATAGAGTTATCGTAGCAAAACATGTAGATGTCATTGGAAAAGATGAATATTGTGTTGGATAAAGGATAATGATGATGATGAATCAAAAAATGAAAATAAAATTGTAGATGACAAATCTGAGTCAAGCGACGAATTTAAAGACACGGAATATGAAAATGACAATGATATTACTGAAAGAGAAAATGAATGTCAAAATCAAAAAGAGAATATTATTAACAGTGGACCGAAAAGAAATGTCAAACATCCAAAAAGACATGATAATAACTATGTTTGCAAGGTTTGGACAATAATTTTAATAAGTAAGTAAATTGCAAAAAGCATTCCATGGTTTGAGAAAAAGTTCTAGAGCTTCGTTTGAATGTTTTAATGAATTGATAAAGTAATTATGATTTTAAAATAGTAAAGTAGACAATTGTTAATATTTTTTGAGCAATGAAAAAAATTAAGCTTACATTATTTATATGTTGTAAAAGTCAAAAAACTGTTGATGTGATTAAGGGAAAACTGTCAAAAAGATTTTGCATTAAGGATTTGGGAGAAGTTAAGAATTATTTGGGAATTAATATTAATTATAATGTAAAGAAAAATTTAATGCTTTTGAGTGAAACCAGTTCTTTGGAAAGTAAGTACAAACTAGAAAATGCTTAATTATATGATACACCAAAGATAATAAATTAAACGCTAGAACAAGCAATACAAGCAATAGTAATTAGAAATGATTTGAAGTATAGAAATTTAATTAGCGAATTTTTGTATATTAGTTCAGGCACGAGATCTGATATAAGTGATAGCGTTAATTATTTGAGTCGATTTCAAAATTGTTATAATGAAGCACATTTTAAGTATGCAATAAGGATTTGGAAATACGTGTACCTAATAAGAGATTTTAACCTTATGTATAAAAAAAATAATAATGCAGATATAGTAGATTGCTTTGTTGATTTAGACTAGGCAGGTGGCAGTCTTGATAAAAAATCCACATCGTTGCTTAAAAGAAATTATTCGTATTGTAAAAGTAGAATTATAAAACAACAGAAAAATTGTGTGAAGGGACAGTGAAAGGGTAGTAGGGGGCCAGTAAAGGGGTGGTTGGGGACAGTTTGAAAGCTTGACCTGAAATTTATTGGGTTAAAATAACGTATAATTAATATGAATTTTACTTTAATTAGTGGTAGGGGGCTGTAGAGGGACAGTGGAGGGTGCTGTGGGGGGTCTTTGAGGGGTTGTGGTGTAATGGGAGGTTATATGGAATTTCCCAAACAGTTAACTATATAATATAGAAAGATATATATAAATACACCCGGTGATACTTGTATATCTATATGTATGCACATACGGTAACTATAACTATATTGGTATGTATATGTAGCTTCAGTTTAGGAAGTGTATTACCCGTACATATAGCTGTATAGAAATATACATATATTCATAAAGAGATATTATAAATGTATTGTATATGTAGCACATACATACGAACACATTTACATTATGTTATATATAATATACACATTTAAATTAATAATATCGAAGGATGTATACAAATAAACCCGGTGATAATTGTATATGTACATACATGCATTTACGGTAACTATAACTATACTGTCGTGTATATGTAGCTTAATTTTGTAGTATTACCCGAACGTATAGCTGTATAGAAATGTACATATATTCATAAGGAGATATTATACATGTATTGAATATGTAGCACATACATACGAACACATTTACATGATGTTATGTATAAGATACTAGCAGCCCCTCTATCTCAGCTCTACCTAAGACTCACTTAATGAAACACCTAACACGTAATGTATTAATATTTAATGTAGAACGTTTTCAGTGAAAAATTTGACATCTATTTCTGACACTTCTCAGAACAAAAATCTTTTTATTGAAAGATTTGTTCAGAATTCATACAGTTTATTTGGTCAAGTAAAAAGCTGTAATAAGTTTGAAAAATACAATTACGCTATAAAGTACCGTGCATTCCTTAAGCCAGAAAATAATCGTTGGCCCTAAAAGGCCGTCGATTTGAAGTTTCTCCCGTATATTCTATAAACAGGGCTATTTTTTAAGGCTGCAAAGATTTCAAAATCACAAAAAATATGTAATTAAAAATAAAATTTTTCTCTAATTTTACGATTTTATTACCATGGGAACAAAGTCCTTGATCTTAATCTCTTCATTTTTTATCGTTACAAAAATACAAATTCATATTTTACCAAGTTAACAATCAAAAAGATTCAATAGATTACTATAACAGTTGTAGGGAAAAGCTAATCTCGCACTACCTAAATTCTTTATTTATCGATTTTAATGCTGCTTTAATCTCGATGAATTTTCAGCATCATTTTCTTGACGCCTAAAATTGTATTCATTGGATGCATCTCAAGTTTTTCTTCCAATTCGACTTCTTGCGACTTTTGGCATACTTAAGACTTTTGTTAGCCTTGAAGGCTATTTTTTTAAATTTATTGGATTGTAATATATTTGTTGGCAAGGTGGTTCGACGTCCAATGACCCTGAAAAGGATCAGAGAGCTTCTTAAGTAAACTCTTTCTTGACTGAAGTTTCCAGCAAACGTGATTGCCTCTTAACCTCAAGGTGGTCTTTTCTGGCCTGTTGTTGTAGCACAACAATGATCAATAGAAAAACTACAACGTTTGTAACATTGCAGCTTCCGGGACCTGTAAAATACAAAGGGGGAAAGGGGTCCGGATCAAAGGTGCAGGGAAGCTGGTTACTACGAGTTCTCTTACTTCACTTTCTTGCTATCCTCTCTCTATCTGCTCTGCTCACTCGTCCTCTTGTCCCTGGAATTCTAATCAAAAAGGGGGGGGCTTTCACGCAGCAACAAAGGGGGGAGGGGAATGGGGGAGGAAATTCGTCTTTTTCTAAGGGACGAAGAAGAAGGCGTAAACGTCAAATNACAAGGGGGGGGGAATGGGGGAGGAAATTCGTCCTTTTCTAAGGGACAAAGAATAATGCGTAAACGTTAAATATAATTTCACTCTTATTTATTGACAACACTCTTATCTCGGAACGCATACAAAGGGGGCCGCGCTACAGCTGTCCGCGCCGCACGCGGGTGCGGCGGGCTTGCGCTCGATCCACTTTCTCGTCCTCATTTTACCTCCTGTCCTCTCTCACTTCGTCTCTCTCTCTCCCACTTTTCTGCACACATCCTCTCTCTCTCTCATCTTCACACTCGGCCCGTCCGCACTCGTCCTCTCTCTCTCTCTCTCTCCACGAGCACGATCCTTCTGGTCACGGCACGCACACGCTCTCTCGTCTCTCTCTCTCTCTCTCACGTCTTTACCCTCTACCTCGTTCCCGCCCTATCTTTCTCTCTTCTTCTCTCGCGTCCTCGTATCCTCAACCTCCTCTACATACACATGCACACATACACGCCGTCCTACTCGTCCTCACGCGTTCTCGCTCTCTCGGCTCTCTCTATCTCTCTCACGTGCACTACCCTTCTACAAGGTCACGACCCACCCACACTCTCTCCACTCGTCCTCTACCTGCCTCGCGCCCTCTTTTCGTCCTATGGTCGCGCCTTTTGTTCACTACTACATTCACACACACACTCTCACTCTCTCCTTCACACTCGAGTCCGGCCAGCCCGCGTGCACGAAAATACCAAGGCACGCTACTTTCCTCGTCGACCTTTGGTAGTCCTGGGGGGGGGGGCGACGTGGTCCAGTGCGTGGCCGAGGACGTTCGGTGACCTCAAACAGGCGGCAGGTAGACTCTGCTCTCGGCGCCCTCTCGTCCTCTGCTTCCCTGACTCCCGGAAGGCCGCTGGCTGGTAGACCCACTGCTCGCCTCGTCGTCGTCGAATCTCTCTCTCTCTCTCTTCACCCACCACGCTTCCTATCCACGTCTCTCCAAACTCCTCCCTACTCTCTCTCGTCCTCTACCTCTTCTCCATGGACTCACTCTCTCCACCTCCTCTACACCCAGAAAACTCTCAGCAAACTCTCCAAGAACACACTGAAAAAAAAACGCCCGAGAAAAACCGTCAACCACAAGCGCACGCTGGCTCAACAGGCAAATCCCAACTGACTACTCCTGCGCATCTCGCATACGTAGGGTACGCTGCTGCGCCGCAAAGTCCACGCATCTTCTCTTGCAGTCGTATCGGTCGAATGGCCTAAAAGCATGCTGGCAGGGCTCAAGCGCTCACTCGTTGAGAGTCGCTCCTTGTCATCGTGCTGTCCGTGCTGCTGCTACCTCGTCGTCCATTGGTCGGGGGGAGGGGGGGAGGGCATTACATAAAAAAAAGAAGAAATAACAGGGCAATTCTCCATATCGCCCGCGGCCGTTAGTCTGCGAAAGACTCGATAGGTGGCGGCCCGTCAGAAAAGGCGTGACGTTCGAGTAAAACGGCAGATCGCAGTTTTACCTCATTACACGTTTGAAGCATTGGAGCTAATTGTAGAGCTCTTTCCCAATGGCTCCAGGTATTACGTTAAAGACGTTGGTGTCTAAAGCACCTTCTTTTTTTAAAGACTTAGTTGTTTTGGTGATCTAAGGTGGAAAGGTCGGTTCATGATGCTTGCACGTTGGAGACTGTGCTGTTGGCTCAAGTTTATTTTTTCTTCATAGCTGTTAGGTTTTCCCAGCGCAGACCTTGAAGAAGATCGGTGATTCCTGGTTAAATGATTAGAGTCGAGAGAGTAATGTACGGTCAGCGGTCGCCGGGGTTCTTAGCCTTGCGACAAAAAACTCCGCTCGTGACGTCTGCCAGTAAATGATTGACTTGGTTTAATAGTGGCCGACTGTAAATAGTCTTTTAGTCAACCAATCGTTTCTGAAAATAATAGTAAACATATATTTGTTGGCAAGGTTGTTTAAACTTAGAGGTTGCTCTTAAAATAATCGATGAGACTCTAAATAAGTAAGGACAGTTAATACTTATGATGGCCCTGAAAATGGTCACTGGTGGAATTTCCAGTTATTTCTTATTATTATTCTTGATGATGGAGAGCCAGCTTTGGGTAGCTTGACTCTTATCTTGGAAGTCTCTATATACGGAGACCATACTGAAAAGAGGTACATCACTGACCAAAGAATATCTCATTTTTAGGCCGTTCCCCAGATAACCAAACACCTATCGTTAGTCAGGAAAATAGACCTGGAAAATTATATTGGTGCTTGAGAGCCTTCTCTTGAAACTTCGAAATCACGCTACAACGTGTAAGGATAGAAAAGCTGGTGGCCCTGACAGTCATGAGCCTTCTCTCGCCGTTTTTGAAACTCACATTTTTATAGAAATTAACCTAGGGCAGTGGCACTAGTGCTATGGGGCTAATCCAAATACCTTCTCTGTAGGTATGCTGTTGGAATGATCACTTAGAAGGAGGCTGGTGTGGCTGCCCATACTCTTCAGGGCTGTATTTTCTGGCTTGCATTTCAAGTAGAAAATTATCTGTTAGCTCTAAGCTGGATGGTTGAACAGCCACAAAACTTGAGTGTGTGAGCACGATGTGCTCTGGCTTAACACATCTTCTGGTATTCCCCCAGAGTGGTTGTCGTTCCAAATGCCTATTTTTCCGCGGCACTCGGTTATCTCGGCGATCTGGGGTAAAAACTGCTTTATTTCGATTGCTCATGAAAGAAGAGTATCATTGGTAGCTGGGATGCCCAGCTGCATAACTAACAACCCTATTCTTGGTGTACTGTCGTTAAACGACTACGATAATTGACAACTTAATGGGACGTCTTATAAACACTCTTTACTATCTTTGATTGCGGGTGGCTTCAATTTCATCCCAACGCCACCTAGCGAATCCTACTAAACATAAGTGATAGGCTAGCCCACTTTAGCAAATTTTTTAGCTTATTTATCGCTATTAGTGTTTTTTTTTTTTTTTCGACAAAAATACTATGCAAAAGCCATCTCGGAATCATTAAGAAATCATTATTTGTCTAAAATTAAATAGTAAATACTTATTTTAATATAAAACTAAAGGTGGGATTGAATCTTAAAGTAAATACCCGATTATTAATAATGATTAATATATCTATATATATCTTCAACATCTCGTGTGTTTTAGACTGCATTTTGCCACGTATTTACACACCATTAGACCACAAAGCAGCGTACGTGAATGACAAACGCTTTCATAGTTTAAATGTTCAAGTAATAAGTATTTTAAAAAACGAAACAACAACTTCGTACATTTTTATAAAATAAATAATTAATATTAGATTAACAGGCTGCAGACTCTAATTATTATGTAATGGACATCAGAATCACGAGCAGTTGCACAAATTATAAGTTTGTCTGGCGATACTGCAGTGATGCACGCGTGCACTTGTTAGATTTGTGCACTAATGAAATAGTAAACCAAGCACAAAAAGCGTATTATGTAATTAGTATGCCACACAATTGTTGTATTATAACATGGTTAAGTTAATACTCGATAGCTTCTAAGTAGGTAAACTATGGGGACTCGAGGACAATGGGAATTCTAGGATAGTGGAGATTCTAGGACAATGAGGATCCTAGGACAACTTCGTGGATGATTCTCCCCACTATCCTAGAATCCTTGTTGTCCTAGAATCCTCGTTTCCCCACAATCTCCACTGTCCTAGAATCCCCATTGTCCTAGAATTCTCATAAGAGTTTACGGTCTGGTGGCTGCAACGCTACTGCACTGGGCGCCTTTACCCTACTACCTCTATTGCTTTGGGGATCTCTACTACCTCTCACCGGGCACTCTAATACCTCCACTCTTTTCTGCGCACATTACTGTGCAGTAGCAGCAAACAGCACGTAAGTGCTGTTGTCACACGGCAGTTCTGCTGCTGCTCTCGAGTGTTCAACTACTCATTGTAGCTCACTGTCTTTGTGCTGCCATTAAGTAAGTGCGTTTTGTACTATTGCTCCCACGCTGCTCTTTCTTCAGAAGACCCTTCCAGTTTGACGACTCGTTGAATAATGAACTCCCTGCAGCTTGCAATCTTTATATATATATATATATATATATGTTCTGGTAATCCTCATCTTTATCACTTGCACGAGCATACGCACATCACTCCCATTTAAGTCATACGAGGATAAAAGGCAGTTCTGAGCATCGGAGCAGTCATTTTTCGAGGTTTTAAATTTCCTAGCCACTTTAAATTTTTATAGCCACTAATAATGTTGGCTATAAGCTAATCACATGATCAATTTAGCGGGAGAATTCAAACATTAATTGAATGAAATTATGCATGTAAGAAAATGGGAAAGAATTAATAAGAAAATTAAAACTATTTTAAAAATTTTTTCTAAGACATAATATTTTAAAAAATAAAAGTAAAGTATCTAAGTTTCATAAATATTATTAATATCCATTCCATGGTCTCAGGTAAATCTAGGAGAAACTTTTTGTACAGTCTAAAGTTATGATGCGCACAGTTGTCCTTCTACGCCCCATTGTGATACGGGCATACAGTGGCTAATTTTATTTTATCAGTTTGAGAATAGCCCACATCAGTAATACTATGAACAATGAATTTGAATTTTTCCAACCATTATTTCCTCAATGAGCCAAATACATGCACTTTTCTAGCATTATGTAGGTGTTCTCGAAGAATTGTTCCTATAGTATTGTACGGAAAATTTTCCGACTCCCACGGTATACCATGGAAACAGCGTTCCGACCACAAGTTTTCTCTTCTGTATTTGTCTGAGAGCCGTTGCCATGGAAATGGCTCTTTGATGAAGAATACTATAGGTTCACTATCAGAATAAAGTGGTAGTATAGCTAACTCCTTGAGAACTAAATCGTCAACAGGCTGTTTAAAACCTTGCATATCAACTATGTAATCCATTAGTCTCAAGTACTTAGAACCTTTTTGATACTTGATGTTCCCCTCCCTAATGGATCACTATTTTTGATTATTTTTTTCTGATTCTTTTTTCTGCTTCTGCTCAGTCCACTTCACATACCTGTCGATGAACTTTTCACACTTTTTGTATTTTCTATCGTGTTCTTTCTTTTTTGCACTCTGACCTTGTCCCATGATGGTCGGTTTGTGTGATATGTGAATAGCTTTTTAAAAAATACCACAATTTTTTTTTTTATATTTAGATTTGTCTTCAGATTTTTTCTGAGCCGATTCCCTCTCCTCACGGGGTTGTGGTGTAATGGGAGGTTATATGGAATTTCCCAAACAGTTAACTATATAATATAGAAAGATATATATAAATACACCCGGTGATACTTGTATANCTTTTTACACTCTTTGTATTTTCTATCGTACTCTTTCTTTTCCGCACTCTGACCTTGTCCCATGATAGTTGGCTTGTGTGATATTTGATTAGCTTTTGAAAAAATATCACAATTTCTTTTTTATATTTAGATTTGTCTTCAGATTTTTTCTGAGCCGATTCCCTCTCCTCACGTCTCTTCTCAAATTTTTCCCAGTCTTCTTATCTTCGCTTATTCTCTTCTTTTTTTCTGCTCCAGCTGCTGTGACCTTTCTCTATGACGGTCAAAAGAAAAATGATGTTAAGAGAGCTAGTCACGAGCTTTTATAGTTTTACCCCTGCCACTACTTTACATGAGGTAATGACATCTCCGCTCATCAGATTGTATTGAACAATGCGATCGTGCAGAATTAAGCAATAAGCTAATGTGTTGGCGGGAAAATTATCTTGAGATTCAGATTCCAAACGTACATCAACTGAAGCATTTTTCAGCGACTCATTCTACATGGAGCAATCAATGACGATAAGAGGTATATGAGATAGGAATTGGAGATTGATTAACAGCGGAGCATGATCTTTACCATAATACAAATTCTGAAAACTAACATACATATCATACAACAGTGCAAACTGATTTTTTGCTTTATCCAGATTGAGATCAGCGTAAGGATAATATTGCGAATTTAAGTAGAGTTTTACAGTCTTTATGTTGCAAATAATCAAACATACTAGCATTAACTCCTCTTTGATTCCTTTGGTTCGTCTGGAAAGCTAATATTACATTGCGTGGTCTTTCCAAGTATGTTTTCATGTTGTGGGCAAGAGTGGATATTCATAGAGTTCCCAAGTTTGGAAACTCATAGATATGAACTTATCTTTCTGTAAATAACTGAGCAGTCGAATTTTATGAGAATCTGACATCACTACATAGGGCATATGCCATTCGAGTTTCAATATTTCTTGAACTCTTCCCAGACTTGTACTGCGTTAGCGTCACCATTAGCCCTTATCTGCAATGAAATGACTGCATTTAAATCAGTTCTTGATATCGTGAGTATGAGTTCATGTTTCACGTTAACAACAATCTTGCGATAGTCTTCAGCGAATCCTAATATCATATTCAGAGGAATTAAGACACCAAAGTAGCCATTCAAATTAGTTTAAGTTGTTTCATCCGAAATTCCAAACCAACTGGTATTTTCAGTCATTAAATTCTGATCAGGACTAAGTGTAAGCCAATTTTTCATAAGGGTCGTCAGACCCACATTCTTACATTTATCTTTCTCAATGGCATTTATCTCATATCTGATTTCTTCGAATAAATGGTAGATAGCGTTGTTCGCCATTTAAGTACCTGCTGTTGCTATATTACCATCTGATTTTACTAACCTTCCATGAATGTGAAGGAAACTGCGTAATGGTAGCAGATACAGGTCTTGATGTTGAATCGATATACGAATTTCATCACTATTATTGTAAGTTGCAGATTCATATGGTTAATGAGAATGGATCTCACAGTATGCAATGGACTCATCAAAGGTAACAAGTGACTGAGTGCTTAGAATTTCTGCCATGCAACGAAATAAGAATATACAAGTTAGTTTCCACCAGGGCCTTTTATTTTTAATCTTAGACTTCTTAAAAATTAAATGCTTTAATGCATTAGCTGTTGACGTTTCAGCTGTCTTCTCCGTTGATGTGTTGATGGTTTGGATGCTCATTGTTGACTAGGCGTGGGAGTGAATGTCGAGCTTCTTATATAACTTTTATGATTGTACACGATTCTCATTATTGTAAGGATTTTATGTGCATTCTTATCGTTATGACTTCTCCACGTAAATCGACTAATTCTCCATCCTGGTTAACTATGCATAATTGTATGCGATGAATAGTGTGCTTAACGATCGGTGGATAAATTATTTGTGAAGGAACTTTGATAATTTTGTATCCTGGTGAGATGGCTAAGAAAAATTCGTGAATTACATGAAACTTTTTTCCATTTATATAGGCTCGAGTAGTGATATTGCACTCAACTCGTAATGCGTTTACTTTGAGAATAGTCACAGGTAAGCCTGAGTTATAGGTGACGTCATCTTTTAAAATACGTTCAGTAAAACTCAAGAGATAGCCTATAGAATCTTTTGTTCTGAAATCAATCGTATGGCTACAGATAATTACACTACGAAGTGTGTTTTTGTTGGGTTTAATATCAGTAGTTATATCGTTCGACTGTAATACATCTACTCAAAATGACTTAATATTTCAAATTTTGTAGCTACCTGTTGGAAAAATAACCCCTTAATCACCTACGTAAAATTTATTATTACCTTCGTCACTGTTTGAAATCTTATTAAATGTAAGGAGTTCTACCAAGCTAAAATAGTAGCGTTGTTTTGGGAATAATTCGATAGGTGATAAATACTGCGCTTCTTATACAGAAGAAGTATCAGACGGACTAAGTGTGAATGCTTCTTCCATGACTGCTGAAAAGCGAATTAATGATTTCTGATTATGACACTCCCTTATATACTTTTTGACAATCTCCTTGATAAAAATAGCAAGCACCAATGACGACGGTTAAAAAAATTAATGACTTGATATTTTTGATAGTTATACTTAACCTTGTCAACTCCCAAGTACAGCATTAAATCTAAAGGTGGCTGTAGATCACCAAAGCTGTCAAAGTATGTAACATTATCACCATATTTTCGATACGCTACCCAATCAGTTCTAGGTCCATCCTTATCGTCAAGATTTATAATACCAGTTTCACGATATCGTGGCATATTTAAAGGTAAATTGTGTCACATAAATACCCCGCAAAAATTGAGAATTTTTCGTTGTTTTACATATTTAAGTAAATCAATGTTGGTTAAAGCTCGATCAGAAATTTTTATTTAATTTTTTTTTTTAACCACTTTCAGCATATGGCTTCAAGTAGACACCTAATTCAGTTTTATATGGTCGAAGTTTGAGACCTTTTCCATGTGCAAAAGCCTCCATAGTTTTATTGTGTCTATGGCTTTCTTGCAGATGCCGTGAAACAGCTTTTCTAGCATTTACACTTTTCAATATTACATCGCCGGTTGGAGCCGGTAGTATACCGCCAGTTGGAGCAGGAAGAGGTAAGATACGTAGTATTTTCACACTTTTCTCACCACCTACTTTCTCAACTGCACTACGTACCCCCTTTAAAACCAAAGTTAAAACCTTGTGTGCATATTCGCTCTTGGTATTTATTTTACGTGATGCAGCTTTAATGAGTGTACGCAAGGAAGTGCAGAGTCTCTTCTTACTTTTCATACCCATACCCAATTCACTTTTAAGCCTCATAGTACTCTCACTAGCTAGAATGGCTGCTTTTTTCCCAATACTTAAATCTCCGGCCTCAACTCTTTGCCAAGCTTTCTCGGCTACGACTCTATCTGCTGAGTTTCTCCCTTCGATATTTTCTCGATTCTGAGAATAAGCTATATCGTTCTCTTTGCACGCTTTGTTTAGTGGATTTATACCTGGATCACCTCTGGCAAGACGTTTCTCAAGTTTAGTACCTGGTCCGCAGTACTGATAGCCTGGTGTGTGAAGATCAGTGGGTAACGTGTTTATAATCTTATTCAGGAGACCATGTCCTCTCTTATGTATGATCATCACTCTACGAGGGTTGGATCACGACTGAGCTCTAGAGGAGGAAATCATCATATTTACAGTCTGCAGATCTGAAAATGTGCAATCACGAGAGCATATTAGTAGTATTTTCATGGACTAGACGTCAGTCGTAGTCTAACGGTTGTACAGTGTAGATACAAAATTTAAAGAGCAACCCGTAAAATTTTACATTTCTAACTTCGATGCTGTTGTAAAACAGGAAAAACGCTCCAGTTGACATGGTCACTTCTACCTAACAGTATTCGAGCTGTTTTCTGCGGTCCATCTAATTGTGGTAATACAAACAGTTTATTAGCACTAATTATACATCCTAATGGACAAAGAGTTGAAAATATTTATCTGTATTTAAAGTCGCTTAACCAACCGAAATATAAATTCTAAAAAGAGCTTTTGGAGCCTATAGATAGCGTGCAATACTTTCCTTTTAGTGAACATGAATTAGTAGTGTCTCTAGACGATGCTCTATAAAACTCTACTATAATTTTTGATGATGTTGCATGCGAAAAACAGGATAACGTGAAAGCTTTCTACTGCATGGGAAGACATAAAAATATAGATTGCTTTTATCTTTGTCAGTTATATGATGAAGTACCGAAGCACCTTGTAAGAGATAACGTTAATCTTTTAGCTCTATTTCGTCAAGATGAACTTAGTTTAAAGCAATCGAAAATTTAATCATTATGCGTTTTAGCTTATAGTATATTAAGTAAAAGTAACTACTCACCTCAAAGTCAAGCTAAGTCTCTGGATAGATGAGAAGAGTTAAAATCTTTGTATATTGCTTCGAGGAGGACTCGATATGCTCTCTGGCTCGTTTGACGTTAGAATGACTTCCACAGGCTGATATACCTCCTTATGTAGGACTAGCTTCTGTCTCTTACTTGGAAGAGGACTTAATGTGCTCTCCAACTCATCCAGCTTTGGAATAAACTTCACAGGCTGAGGTAACTTCTGATATAGAAATATACCCTCTCCATAAGCTTCCCGCACTCCAACATCCTCCATTGGCCATGGCTCTCTATCTTCTTCTTCTTCTACTTTTCTGTCTTCTTGCAGTAAGATTTGTAGGAATGCTTCATCCTTCTAATCCATTATGAGTTTGTGTTCCCAAGGCAGTGTATCTATAGAGTTCAGCAACAGATAATGCTTATCATCTTTCGGACTCTGAGCTATTTTTTTCTGTTTCTCAGTGTTAATGTCATGGTGCTTGGAACGAATAAGATTTAACATGCATGTAATTTCAGATTTGTTAAATAAACAATCTTCATAGTCTTCAAATCTTATTTTTGTCTTGACAACAGATGTTTTCACGTCTTTTGCTTCTGTAATAAATTCATAGTCTTGCACACGAATACGATACATTTTACTACGAAGACCAACAAATTTGAGCATAATTTTACCACAACACTCATCCTTTATTAGCCCAATCTCTTTCTTGTTTCTTTAAGGTAAATTGAAACTATTATTGTATGCATAATCTGATGTATCAAGTTCATCGATATATTTACTTATTACTTCATAAATGTCTTTATCTTGAATTTCATAAACTAAACTATCCGTGTCGATGTATAATAACTTTCACGTACTCGCAACACGCTGCTTCGTGTATAAATAATGGAAGTCTTATATTAGTGTTTTCGATATGTAAAGTACACTAAATCCAACGTAGATAGGCTTTCTTATTGTGATATCTATTTGTACAAATAGTATGGCCACAAGATTTTCAGAGAATATTGTACGACTGTGAAAGTTTGGTTTAGCAATAAGGATTTCTACACTGTAGCGCCCATGCCATTTATTAACAAGCTTCACGTTGACTCTTTTTCGTTCGTTTTCCATTGTCTTTCCGTAAACCGCGCTTATTAATAACTTGAAAAAGAGTTTCTCCAACTCATTTTTAGCGATCTTTCTTTTCTCAGTATTCAAATCAACGTAGGGCTTTAACCAAGCACTTTGATTGAATTTCAATGCTCTATATATTTTATTCAAGATTGATTCATGTTTCGAAGCTTGTGGTCTTGTGCATCTTTGTGGTTCAGTTTGTAGTTAATGTTACATCCTTCATGAGTGGCTCCTCTAAATTTTTCCGTTAAATAGCAATGACCTCTCACTTTTTTATCTAAAGATTTTTTCACAAATATGACATAATTTTGCCAATGCGATGTTTAACATTTTTCCATATGTAAGATTCATTGGATTGGGTTCCTTATACATTTGGTCTAGTTTATCTGCGAGAGCTTTAAGGTTATCTACAAACTACTCTGCTGGAGTTTTAGTTTTATTATTATCTTTCTCTTATCAGTAACTATAATAAATTAAGCGTGTACCATCAAAACTTCACTGAATATAATATTCAATCCTGTAAGCTTGGTGTTTTTGAAATTTGCGATAATCATTTTCAACTGGTTTTGAAAGGCACTCAAAGTTGTTTTACTTTATACTTATTAACCATTACACAGTAGATTTAGTGTTTTTGAAGTTTATGTTTAGTTTCAAAGAAATTCAAACATCTCTTACACATGAAACACCTACATTTATGACTTGCTAATTAACTTCTAACTAAACGTGATAAATTTTTAATCCGCACATAGTGGATCTCAAGTTCTGAGACGCTCATTTCACTACCAGCTTCATCATATTCTTTTATCTTTTTCTCATTTTCATCAGTATAGTAATTTTAAGCTAGTAATAAATTAGCATGCTTATCTTTCTTTACCAAAGTTATATGGCATGGAGCAACATTGTAATTATTTCCAACTTTTTGAAGGGTGTATAGGTTCACGGATGAAGGATTTTGTTTTTTAAATCTTACAATATCTTTCACTGATACTGGAAATCTTATGCCACTAAAGTTAAGTTGATTTTAAGACTATATGTACTGATTGATACGTTCGCTGTGCACTTCTGCTAGATGAATAGCAGACACTAATGCCTACATAAAACACTGATTATCATTGTTCTTTACATTAAAACAAGCTCTCTTGTTCTGAATAACATGTGGTAATTTAACGTACGAACCTTTTTTCATCGTTTTGAACTTAATAACATTTATCATTAAATGTAAATGTGCTGCGATGACCAGCCTTAACCTCTTTCCTCGAACTCTTTCATCTGTTATTTCAATGTCTCACTCACATGGTAATCAAACCACTCACTAAGATTTATTGATTTATAGATTAGAGCATTTTTAGTAGTAAAGTATTTAATTTCACTACTCTCAGAGTCATTTTTATGTAGCACATATTTACTTGAGAGCTCAGCGTTCAACTTTAATGCACTGAGTTCTTGCAGAGCTGCCATAATATTTTCTTCTAATAAAAACTTTGCATTATCTAAAAATGATTCAATATCTAGGTATGCAAGATTCGTAATAACACCTGATGTTATGCGTCTATCAAAAGCTGACACAACATCATTCCACTGCACAGTATTTCTAGATATTATTCATATATCTGATTGTGCTTTTAACTCTCCTCTAGTTTTACATAAAAATCTTGCCTTTTTGCTCTGGTTAGTTTTGACGTAGTTAGCAACTCTTCTAGTGTAGCAATCGCCTCTGAAGATAATTGCAGTCATCTACGTAAGTCTGAATCATCTACATCCATACCAGCTGCATAATCCAATGACTGCAGCAATATTTTCACTGTCAGTTTGAAGTATTGTAAGTCTGCCATGATATTTTGATCCTTGATTCAGCTGAAATGATTCGTAGAAAGTGCTCGTTGATGTGCTTCCGATGAACACCAAACGAAGAATAACTGCTCTTACTTTATATCTGCCTCGCTAGAGTGGAGAAGCGGCGAATATCTGTTCTCGCAGAAGTGAGAAACTAGAAAGACCCACTGTGCAGGTGTATTGAATTTCGTTGTCTCTGCTGCTGTCAATGTGCTCCCAATGAACACCAAGCGAAGAATGATTTCTCTTCTGCTCACTCACACCTTATATTGGTCTCGCTAGAGTGGACAAGCCATAGATATCTGCTCTCGTTGAAGTGGGAAACCGGAAAGTCCCACTGTGCAGGCGTATTAAATCCGTTGCCTCTGCTGCTGTCGATGTGCTCCCGACGAACACCAAGCGAAGAATGACTGCTCCGAGCCCAACGCTGCCTTATATTCCTATCTAGATGGAGTGAGGAACCGCGGAGACCTTCTACGCAAATGTATTGAAGCTCCTAGTCTCTGCTGCTGGCGATGTGCTTCCGACTGACTCCAAACGAAGAATGACTGCTTTGATGTTCAGCACTGCCTTTTATCCTCGTATGACTGAAGTAGGAGTAATGTGGGCATGCACATGTTAATAAGAGAGGTGAGAATTACCCAGAATCTCTATATAAGGAGGTTGCAAGCTGCAGAGAGGTCATTCATCGGTGAATCGTCAAACCTGAAGGGTCTCCTGGATTAAGAGCAGCTTTAGCGGTAAACAACAATCCGAGTCAGTTGGACTGCGTTGTTGATCTGCAAGGCTTCAAAAGGTATTCCAATATCGTCATCTTAAAGAAGGTAGCAATCATGACACTTCAAGAAGGTGCTACACCTATACTTTACCAATTTCAAGCGCCTTGCAAGTGATCAAAGCTGTCTCCTAATAAACGCTGGACTATTCAATCGTTAGAATCGCATTATCATGGGATCCCATGGGCATCCAGTTCTATACCTTATAATAAAGCAATCTTTACCCTACAAAGCTCTATGAAAAAAGCTAGGAAAATATTTGTAAAAGGGTTAGAAAAGAAAAAGTGGCTTGAAATTTTGTATGATAAGTAAGTATAATACATTTATAATGCTTTTAACCTAATTGACATAAAATTTTATATTTCAGAGTAATAAACAATATGGATAAGATGGGATGTCCATGAATAAAGAGTTTAAACTACCATAAAAAAATTTTTTGCTCAAATCACTCACTAAAGAAAAATCCAGTGTGTGAAAAAAAATGTATACACTCTGAAAAACTGGCTTGTAAGCTACCAATTACTACCATTTTCTCAAGTGGAAGGATAAGATACCACTGATTTTTATGAATGATTACAAGTTATGGAGAGAAAATGATACGACGTTGTTTTTCACGAGTGAGGGCGTTGGATTGAGCCTTTACTACTTCTCTTTCTTTTGAATAATTTCATAATAAATTCACATACACGAAGTTCTCTACAGTACCATTTCATTATACCATCTATTATTTCTACTTTAATAATATCTGTCTATCATTTCTATTTAACATTATCTTTTTTTTCAATTATAGAAGTGAATAGTTAATAAAAAAAATTTTCAAGATATTTATTTAAAGAAAAAGAAGTAGCAAGGGCTCCGACCAACACCCCTACTCGTGAACAACAACCACTTATTTATCTTCCCCTTAACTTCTTTTTCTTAAAGCTCCTTTATTAAAATTACAAAACTGTAAAAATACAATGTACAATGTAAAACACAACTTATTTATTTTATATTTGTTTCTTTGTATGTTTTATTGCAGTAGGAACTGGTTCAGGTAGAGTAGGCTGTCTTTGCCAGGCCCATTNGCTCCAGCCTATTATAACCACACTTATTTAATTATATTGCAGGTAGCTTCGATTTTATGTCGACGCCACCTAGCGGATTTTACTGAACTAAAGTAAAAAGCCGGCGTATTTTTGCAAAACTTTGAGCTCATTTATTGCTATTGTTATTAAATTTTTTAAGATAAAAACTATACTAAAACCATCTAGGAAGTATCATGAATCAGTGTGCAAAATTTCAACAAAATCGGTTCAGTAGTTTTCGCGGTTAGCGATTACAACGGTTTTAGCGCTTTTGCTTTATATATTAGTAAGATATATATATTTCCATATCACGTGGTACAGGCATATTTCCAATTGCACATCTCCCGGAAAAGCTCGTACCACTGTCGACCATCTCTATAAATTTGCACAACTTTGACTCTGGCTGCGTCGCAATTCGCTTTGTATAGCCAGACCCTCACTGTGAATCTTTTATTCCGTAAAATAGCGACAAAATATCATTTAATCACAAATACAAGTGCCACTCTCCGACTTTTCTACATTTTCTCCCATCTTTTTGCCCATAAATACTTAAATTTTCTTATTAGACCGTTTTCAAAGATGATGTTTCATGTAACCAATAGGGTTTCATACAGCAACTTTCTTTTTGTCGCTTAGTTAATTTTTATGTGCGTAATCTCAAGTTAAGTTTTTTATTTGTATTCAGAGTTTTAATATTTATTCTTACTAGAGGTTTTGTTTTTAGATAAAATTTGATTTTGTTCATTTTCTCTTGTTAATACATTTTATAATAAATAAGTAATCTTACAACTGTCACGTTTCTTAGAAGACTACATTACTTCAGACGCTTTCATGAGACAGTGCACAAACATCTTGTCTCCATCATTAGCAACGTTACCATTAAATAAGTCTTAAATATGGAAAATGTATTGTAACAATCTAATTTTTTAGTCACGTGTTGTCAAGTGGAACGTGCAGGCAGCTAAGCCTATGATTTACTAATGATAATAAAAAATAATAATTGTAGTTTTTAAGCCGTTTTTACAATGTGTGGAGATATATTTTCAGTTAAAGCATATTAACCTAACTAACTATTATTTATTTTTTTTTTATCTTCCTAATTACTTAGCTTTGTTACCGATATAACAGTGTATTAATAAGTAAAAATTATTTATTTTATTAAGCATAAGAAGAATTTTATGAAAATGAAACGGAAGTAAAATAAAAAATACTATTGCATGGTAAAAAAATGGTTTAATTTCACCAAAATTTAGTTGTGCAATGCACCACTACATGTATTAGTTGACCTCACCAAAAAATGGTTGCTGTAACTAAGTATTATTAGTTAAAACAACTATTTAGTCTTTGGCTACCATAACAAAAAACTTACTAAAATAGTAAATCAAAACGATTTATTTGGTTAACATCAGATCAATTATCGTCCGACATTAGTGCTCCTACTGTTTGTTTTGCACTTCTATGGTGCTGCTCACTATAACAGTGATAAATTCAACTATTTTTCATCATTTTTTAATGGTATAGCTAAGCATATTTTTTCCGCGTGCAAAGGATAGCGTTTCTAAGCCAAGCGAGCATAAAAACTAAGCAACGTATACAATTTCATATATTNGATCCTGTTGTTTTCTTGGCCACGGCGCGGATTCGTTTGTCAGACGCACACGGTAATACTATTACAGTGCGTGCTTTAATTGATCCTGCATCGGAAAGCTCTTTTGTTTCCACCCGTACCGTTCAGCAACTTGCGCTTAAGATTAAAAGTTCTCTATGTTCAATATTTATGTATCTTTCATATTCAATTTTAAAATAGAATAAATTATTAGCTTGTCCGTATTTTTTTTTGTTTCTTGTGTACTTCAGTAACAAAACTAAAAAAACGCGTATATTTAAATTGAGCAGAAATGATTTTAGAAACATTAGCAGAAAATAATGTAGGAATACCGCAGAAATCCTGCAAGTCCTACTGCAGATTTTCTTGATAAGAACTCGTATTTTCTTGCAGAAAGTCATATTTGTATCTAAAGACTGAATTATTTGCAAGATGTACTCCAATAATACTGTTCGTAGAAGGGCCGTTTCCGTTAAAAGCTAAGCCCAGACCACGTCCAAAGCAGATTTTGCAAAAGGATCAACGGAATATTGGACAGTTTAAATTAAAAGTGGCATTGATGTATAAGCAATTGGTACACATACATTTGCGGATTGAGTAATGCGATCAGCTCAGCAGCGGGGCTGGCTTGGACTGACTGTGCCACGCAAAGCACGGTATATATGTAATTTTTCATGTGAATGTTCGAGAAGATTTAGTTTTAAGTAATACTAAATAAGATAAGAGTATATTTTGTCTCTGCAGATTACAAGCGTTAAATAGAATATGAAGGATGAATCTCCTTTGAAGTATAAATGTATAAATTTATAAATAAATCGCAGTCTCTAGAGTACTGTTTTAATCCAAGAAACATAATGTATGAAAGATAAGCAAGTGAATTTAAATAAATAACAGTCATTAAAATACCCCATTAATTTTGAGTAAGGGAAATGATAAAGTTTACAGCATATTTTCAGCATAAGTTCTCATTAAACTAAACAAATACATTGGAACTATTTTTTTTCAAAAATTGGTACTTTATTCAACTAGAATAAGTTTTTGCTTGGTACTGTTTCTGTTACTTCATATAATCTTAAGTAAGCAAATGTTGCGTACACAATACAGATAAATAATGCTGAGAAGGTTTCCGAGTGTTATCAACAATCATTTGAAACATCATAATTGAAACTAGAACTGCAAATTTAAGTGTTGCATTGTTGTCTATTTAACCAAGGTCGACGGGCTCTGGAAACTAGCCCTGTGAAAATTTATGATTTACGGCTCAATATAATTGCTGCACGAGTAACTCCATTTACGCTCGGTAACGAGATCAACGTGAGCTGGTGACCTCGTCGCAGCCCTTAAAATTTTACAGCTTCCACTGTGCACAAAGGCTACCATGCCCTAGTATCAACAAGGCATCGAGGCATCATAATTTGGTAGCAGAGCTCGTAATTTTTACGTGGTGCAAAACTCCGAGGCTCTCCGTCGGCCATCTTGGCATCGTTGCGTCATCGTTCGACGACGCCGTTCCTGCGCTGTTGGTGCGGCCATTTTCTCCTTTCATCGCCTTCCTGTCTCTATCGATCAGCGGCGGCCTACGTCATCGGTAGCATACGCGTCGAGCGACCGGGGGGAGGAGTGAAGGGAGTGCGCAGTAAGGACAGGTACAAGAATATTTATTTTCTTGCTCTCACTCACGCGCCGTATTATTAAGTCGTATTCCATTCTTCGAGTTGTAAAATGGCTAACTTTGAAAACGTGTATAGTACTCAAGTTAAAGCTTTCCCGCATATTCAAAACTTTTATGCCAATAGTACAGATAAGGTTGGTCATGAACGTCAAACTCTACAACATTTCAAATCTCGCTTAGAGTTTTTAGAAAATTATTGGGGAGAATTTGTATAGCGTCATGAATTTCTTATTCTCCTCCAAGAGGAAAACCCAAATAAGTCCTATTTTAAGGACGAAGTCTATTTGCAAGTAGAAGATCTGTATATTCATGCTAAAGCTCGTATTTCCGAACACATTGATCATCTTTCTACAAAAGAAAGGACCAATCCTACTCCGTCTCTCAATCCCACAGTTGCCACCGCAGCTTCACTACCCTCGTTGAAGCTCCCGGTGTTTTCTGGTGCAAATGAGGAATGGGAGTCCTTTAAACAGATCTTCTCGTCAATGATCAACGATAAAGCAAATATAGCTGAGGTAGACAAACTTCAACATTTGTTAAATTCGGTACAAGAACCAGCTTCCCAAGTTCTTTGTGGCCTTGAAATTACTGCTTCTAATTTCAGGGTTGTCTGGGACAAGCTAATACGCCGTTATGATAATACACGTCTGCGTTTATTTAATAATTTGAAAAAACTCATCCAACTTGCAGTTGTTCGAGCTCGCAATGTTCATGATTTAAACGACCTTGTAGATAAATCAGAGGAGGCTGTTCGTGCTCTTTGCGACTTGGGTTGTCCAGTAGACCAGTGGAGTTCATGGTTCATTCACTGTATCGTGCGGAAGTTAGATGCGAGGTCGCGTGAGAACTGGGAGATCTCACAGGAAGCTATTCAAGGATTCTCGTTACATAAGGATCTCATAACGTTTCTTGAGCGTAGAATTTAATCCTTAGAGCAGTCGAGGGCTGCTTCCGAAAAATCAGATTCCCGATCAAATCACAATTCTCGTTCAAACCCAAATACGAACAAGCGCGTTTCGGCTCATGCTACTCAAGCTAGAGATTATCCCTCTAGCAATCCCAAACAGCCTTGCATTTACTGCAACGAGCCACACAACATTTTTATTTGCACGAAGTTTAGAGAATTGCCCAATCAACAAAAATGGAAACACCGCATAGCTCAAAAGCTGTGCCTAAACTGTCTGCTACCTTCTCACTTTGCAGATAAGTGTCCATCTTCAAAATGTTGCAAAACTTGTGATGGTCTTCATCACACTCTGTTACATTCTGATAACGTGAACACCAAATTGTCAGATAAGAAGACAGTTAGCAACAAGCAACCTACTAAAGAATTCAAAAATCCAATTGAATCGAACCCAGAGCATCTAAACGCTCAGTCAGACGATCCGCTACTGCCAACACATCCCCACCTATCATCAATCAAGTTGATCCTGTTGTTTTCTTGGCCACGGCGCGGATTCGTTTGTCAGACGTACATGGTAATACTATTACAGTGCGTGCTTTAATTGATCCTGCATCGGAAAGCTCTTTTGTTTCCACCCGTACCGTTCAGCAACTTGCGCTTAAGATTAAAAGGTCGCTGCGTTCAGTCATCGGCATGGGGGGAACTGAAACTTCTAAATCTCAAGGTTCCGTTCAATAAGTATTAACATCAGCTAGAGAAAAACAATTTCGTGCCAACTTATCGGCATTAGTACTGGACGACCTCACTCGTCTACTACCCAAGAAGCAGGTTCCATTGGGCAGCTGATCTCATCTTAAGGACCTTGAACTGGCTGAACCTCAGTTTCATAAACCTGACAAAGTTGACTGTGTTCTGGGAGCCGACATTTACCCTCTTATTCTAAAAGCAGGTATCAAGAAGGGTTCTGTTGGAGCTCCAACAGCTCAACAGTCAGTTTTTGGTTGGCTACTAACAGGCAAAGTTTTAGCTCAGCCACGGAAATCTAATTTGCAGATTCAGGTGGTGTTTCACACATACACTCAGTCTTCGTTATCGGAGACTCTTCAGTGCTTCTAGGAGATCGAGGACATCCCTAATCAAGAGATGTTAACTCCAGATGAAAAACGTTGTGAAGAGTTCTTCCTCAATACTCATGCTCGAGACTCTACAGGTCGATTTGTTGTTAGGTTGCCTTTAACTTCGAAACCAACGTTCTCGAACACAAAAATCATTGCACGATCTGGTTTGCTACGTTCTGAGCGCCACCTGCAACAAGACGAAGCCCTTGCCCAAGCTTACAAAGAATTCATGCTAGAGTATTCAAGGCTCAAGCATTTGGAAATCGTACCAAGAGCCGAGTGGTCGCACGACAGCTACTACTTGCCACACTACTTCGTTTATCGTCCAGGGAGCAAGAAGATCAGAGTAGTCTTCAACGCCTCTCAGAAAGACGCTTCAGGCAGTTCTTTAAATGACTGGCTTCTGACAGGACTGAAGTTACAGTCTGATTTTTCAATTGTGATCACTAATTGGAGATTTTTCAGATATGTCTTCACCTGCAATGTAACCCAAATGTTTTGTCAAATCCTAGTGCATCCCGATGATCGAAATTGGCAGCGTATCCTGTGGCGTGCTGACTCATCAAAACCCATTCAAGAGTATCGAGCTACTACAGTGACATACGGCACGACCTTGGCTCCTTATCTGGCTCTGCGTGTCATGAAGCAGCTGTCGCTGGACGGACAGAGCACGCATCCCAATGCAGCCTCAATCCTGCAACGATGTTTTTATGTTGATGACTGCTTCGCTGGAGATGACACTGTGGATGGTGCCATACAAAAGAGAGACCAGCTGATCTCTCTTCTCCTCACTGCTGGTATGAAGTTGGATAAATGGGCATCCAACGAACCTGTCATAATCCCTGGAAATCAACCTCACTCAAAACCCCTCGTTGGTGTCAAGCTTAATGACGTCGTCTCCGCGCTGGGAGTCAAATGGAATCATGAGACAGATTCCTTTTCATTTTCTATTGAAGATAGACCCTCACCGTCGGTGATTACGAAAAGAGCAATTTTATCTGAAATAGCTCGCTTATTTGACCCTCTAGGTTAGATAGCTCCAGTCATCATCCAAGCCAAAGCCATGCTGCAAGAGCGTTGGTTGCACCAACTCGAATGGGACTCGGTGCTTGACGATGCGCTCTCACGAAGATGGATGGCTTTCCGAGAACAACTGCACAACTTGACAGCGTTGTCTATACCACGCTGGTCCAACATCTTTCAACACCAGGTGTGGCACCTACACGGCTTCTCGGATGCCTCTGATCGCGCCTATGCTGCCGCCATCTTCGTTGTCGCTCCAGGAGGAAAATCCACGCTACTTATGGCCAAGACTAAAGTAGCACCCATAAAAAACCGACAGTTCCTCGCTTGGAACTTTGTGGATCCTTGATGCTTGCAAAATGGGCTAAACATATGTTAAAATCGCTGACACATCAGCCTGCAGCAGTATTCTTCTGGACCGACTCTTAGATAGTCATTGAATGGCTAGGCAAACACCCATCACAATGGCCTACGTTTGTCGCCAACAGAACGAGTAAGATTTTCACGATGTTCCCAGATGTAAAATGGAGACACATTCGGTCAGCTCACAACCCAGGTGACTGCGCTACAAGAGGACTTGATCCAACTCGACTGGCCACATATACATTGTGGTGGCACGGACCGTCTTGGATAGTTGATTCACCGTCGAATTGGCCAGCAATCAAACAGGAAACAGACGCGGTTCAAGCTTACTTGGCAGAGGACGCGCTGATTAAAGAAGGTTCGAACGCATCATCGAACGCCTGCTTCCCTCTGTTCCAAAGAAAGTTCTCGTTTCTCTTAATTTTACGAGTATTGGGCTTCATAGCTCGTTGGCAATTCAACGCCAAGCTACCAAAAGAACGACGAAAACTTGTCGCCTTGTCAGTAGAGGAGATTCGAAAGGCCAAACTATTTTGCTTAAGAGCAGTGCAGCGATCTCACTTCATGGAGGAGATTATTCTGTTGAGCCGTGGAGACGATCTACGTAAGAGGAGCCCCCTGCGGCGTCTCACCCCGTTTATTTGTAATCAAGGACTTCTTCGAGTTGGAGGACGACTTCATCACGCAGACCTTTCAAATGAAGAAAAACACCAAGTCATCCTAGCTGGAAATTGTGTTCTGACTAAACGCCTCGTCGAAGAGACTCATACTCTCACGTTGCACGGAGGACCTCAACTCATGAGCTTAGTTCTGCGTGCGTGTTGGATCACAGGAAGACAGCGTGCCATCTCAGGAGTTTATCAACGCTGTATCACCTGTACGAGATACTCCAACCGTGTTGCTCAACAAAAAATGGGTCAATTACCAGCTGCTCGACTGACACCTTCGCGATCCTTCCACGTAACAGGACGGGATTATGCTGGTACGATACCAGTCAGACTATCAAAGGGACGAAGAATCAAGGCTTCGAAGGGCTACGTGGCCTTATTTATTTGCACTGCTACTCGTGCAATTCACTTGGAAATAGTCTCTGACCTGACTTCGAATTTCTTTTTAGCAGCCTTCGCACGTTTTTGCGCAAGACGAGGCACATGTTCACAGCTACTGTCAGACAACGCAACTACGTTCGTCGGAGCTGCTCAGGAGCTTAACCGATTCTTTTACCAGTCATCCGACTTTACCCGTGAGGTAAACGATCATCTCGCGCAGAAGGCAGTAAGCTGGCAGTTCATACCACCTCGAGCTCCGCATCATGTCGGGCTTTGGGAATCAGGCGTCAAAAGTTTCAAACATCATTTCAAGAGAGTCCTGGGTAAAACTACTCTAACATTTGAGGAACTCTCTACATTAATTGCAAAAATTGAGGCCTGCCTCAATTCACGACCTCTTTGCACGATGCGAGAGGACCCGAATCGACTCACACCACTCACTCCAGCCCATTTTCGTATTTGGTCACCAATTTTACATTTTCCAGAACCCTAAAATGAAAATGTTGAGCAAGTCTTTTAAGTAAGCCGCTGGAAGCAACTCAACCTTATGCAACATTCCTTCTGGTCTCGCTGGAGAAAGAAAGTCCTGTACCAGCTCCAACATTCCAACAAGTGGCTTAAACAACAACCAAACCTTCAGTGTGGTGACGTGGTTCTACTGAAGGACGAGCTGGCGCCTCCAGGACGATGGCCTTTGGGAGTCATTATTGACACTCACCCTGGAAACGATGGACTAGTGAGAGTAGTTACAGTCAAGACTGTAAAATCAACGTTCAAACGTCCCATTAATAAGCTAGTTAAACTGCCAACTGACGACGAACTTCAGACTTGCTACGCTCATCATACATGTTTAATTAATCAAAACTAAGACTGTGAAAATTGCGTGTCAATTTAATTATGTCAGTGCCTTTAAGACTTTAAATGCTAATCAATTGTCATTTTTCTGGCTAAAGTTTATACCAGGTTAGCCTCCGCGAGTTAGCCTTTTGTATTTTTTTATCTTTTTGATAAAATCACATGAAGGTCATGAGTTCGATTAAATTGTTTATTTTGCTTATTAATTCTTTTTTTTCTTCGTTTTAAGCTTTACACATATCGCTGATTCAAATGCGACAATCAGCTTAGGGCTAATTTTATTTCGAAAATAGGATTTCTTTTTTTTTTTGTAATCTAACCTTTTTATTATCAGTTAATTTTTTTGCTTTACTTTGACGCTATATTGCGTCAAGGGCGGCGGTTATGGTCACTTGCAAGTGACGCGTATCGGAAGCGAACTTGTCGTGCGAGAGAGACGGATAACGAACACACTAATAAATGGGTTAGAGGGATAAGAGGGAGCCCACTACTATAAAGTCATTTTCAATATCTACAAACTCAATAGTGAGTGTGGCCCTCCCTCTTCTCCTTCTACTTTCTGGTGCTCGGGCGCATTCGATACGCCGAGCGCTTTTCACTTCCGAGCAGAGAGTCGAAGCGAGCGGAGACTGTACCTGTGCTGACCACAACGGCTCTCTCCTTGGAGTCAACGGTTTGCTTTTCTTCGTCTTGACCACTAACGAGACGCCGTCTTGGGTTTTTTTCGTCAAACTACATTGTTACGGTTTAGCTGCAAAGGGGGCTATTCCTCAACACCTTTCGTCAACACTTCTTGATCTTTCGCACGACGCCTCATTTGGTAAGCCGTCGTTATAATTTCCTTCACGAATCAAATTCAATTTAATTATTGCGAGTTATACATTGTCATCGCTCCGCGCATTTCTTCGCAAGTAATAACCTTGAACTACTCTTGTAAATATTTAGTTTTGGTTGACTCTTTAAATAAATCTTTACTGTTCAATACAAATTTAAGTGTTGCATTGTTATCTATTTAACCAAGGTTGACGGGCTCTGGAAACTAGCCCTGTGAAAATTTATGATTTACGGCTCAATAAAATTGCTGCACGAGTAACTCCATTTACGCTCGGTAACGAGATCATCGTGAGCTGGTGACCTCGTCGCAGCCCTTACAATTTTACAGCTTCCACTGCGCTTAAAGGCTACCATGCCCTAGCATCAACAAGGCATCAAGGCATCAATCCCTTATTATCTATTCTCCCAGGTATATCATAATAATCAAAAACGTAGCTTTTCTCAACAATTACAAGTTTCTAGAATTATTTATATAGATCAGAAAGATACGTGGTGAAAAAAAGGGTGTGTCTTGAATTACGTACGTACATGAAAGGTATTGATTACATAAAAATAAAGTTTGATATTGATGTTATTACTCAATGGGTAAGTATTATGTCAAATTATTATACATTGACCTCTTTCCATCCAAATTGCGCCATACTTTTTGCAGAAACGTCGCGCCCATTTTTAGAGTGAAAATCGCTGGAGTACGAAAAACTTTGTCAATTAAAAATTACTAAGCAGTGAAAAAAGTTATCCGCTTCGGCCAGGAGTCGAACCTAAGGACACGCATAAGCAGAGCAGTGGAGAAGGGTGTCTGCCAAGGCTTCGGTGGCGAAGTTGGTTAACGCACCTTCCCGGCAAGAAGGAGGCCCAGGTTCGACTCCTGGCCGAAGCGGATAACTTTTTTCACTGCTTTGTAATTTTTAATTGACAAAGTTTTTTGCACTCCAGCGATTTTCACTCTAAAAATGGGCGCGACGTTTCTGTAAAAAGTATACATGGCGCAATTTGAATGGAAAGAGGTCAATGTATAAAAATTTGACAAAATAAAGTTTGTATAACCAGCACACTAGCTCACATTTTCTAATAATATTGTATTATGAAAATAATTTTTAATTTAGCAGTGAAAGTTTTTTATTAAATTTAAACTTATTTAACATTTATACTAACTCAATCGAGCAAACTATGTGGGTGACAGCAATACATCTCGCTTGACTGGTAATATGGCGATGAACTCTACATTAATTATCTGAAGTGGCGTGGCTCTCGATTGCCAGGAGCAAAGTGGGTAAGGGCGCAATTGCTCGTCGATCGATTTTCAATACTCCCGAACATGCTAAGACACTAATCGAGCTGATATGAGAGAAGACATCATTGATACTAGTCCTGATGAGATCTTTGGATCATCCAGGCATGGAAAAGATGCAGGGTCACAACATTCGGCGTTAGTACCACCTCGAAGCTCTGCTTGATGCATGTTACTGTATCACATGCAACTACTGTGTCACAATTCCCTCCGTTTAAGTTCTACGTCCACTTCGGGGTTTTAAACCAACTATTGCGTGTACTATTTTCGGTGGTGGATCTACACCAAAAATTAACTGATTCGAAAGAGCGATAGTGTATTTTAGTATTTTGTATGTGTATTTGTGTAGTGGCATGTTTTCTTGTGAAACTCAGCTACTGGTCGGCATTAGTTTCGCCTTGTGCAGTGATGTCATGTAGTAGCACGGTGTTGTATGTATAATTTAGAATGTATTATATAAATATATAGAAGAAGTCTAACTGCCCTGTGGAGTACATACGTTACATCAAAATACAAAGTGATTCCATTCATTACTTACTGGCTTTAATAAAACGATTACAAAAGTTATATTTTCTTCAAAAAATCTGCATGCATGAAAAGTAATGACGTATTACTTCGATTTTTCAAAAATTATTCAGATACCGAACTTTATTTTAGTTATTTGAAAATGTATGTGAATATATATATTGTGTGGCTGAAAAAATAAAGTGTTGTTTTTATTATAAGCAAGCGAATTTGTAAAATTTTGATGCACTAAAAAAAAAAAAAAAGAAAACGAAGGGAAAACTGCATTTTTAACATTGAAGGGAAGTAAGGTATTTAATTATGTGAAAAAGTAAAATTTGTCTTGATAGCTCAACCACGTTTTTGTTATCTGTGGCTTACATGTTATTGCTTTAGGCTCATATACCTTCCCGTGTTCAATCTAAGCCAATACCTTGGCTGGAAAACAGGGAAAAAGTAGAATAAAGGAGAAAATCTAAAAAAAAATAAAAAGAGAATGAAAGAAAAAAATGGTACTAAGTTCTAGTAGTTGATAGCCACGAAGTAATCTTCTTGCCATTGGCCATGTTGCTTATACACAAAGAAATTAAATGATATTGTTCCATTAGACCATCTACTGCTGTCTATTTTTTCTAAGACACTCCCTCCACCTTTCATGCCGTAGGGCTTTAGAATACTTCATTTTGGGGAAAAGTATTTATTTTACAATAAGTACTGTAGGTTGGAGGTTATACAAGATAAAAGTAAGAAAGAATTGTGGTGATAACTGATAAATAAAAGATTAAATTGGATAGTTTTAAGGTAGCTTTCTTGTCTAAACATATACAGTTTGACGATCACATTGCTGAAACTCGAATACAGTCGAGTGTAGCCAAGGGGACAAGTTCACATATATATACCTTATGACACGGTATTTTGACGTATCACAAGCTCTCCCGAAATGTACGGTCAGTATCGAGAGTCTCTTAGCTAGAAGAAACATCTCTCCTCGATACGGCTTCCTAGGTATGGTGTTGGTAAAGACAACGCGCCTGCGTGACAAATGAGTATAAGGAAAGTATCTTGCGTGGCTCTCTCCCACGTTTACCGCCCCCGTTTCCCCTACTGCATCGAAGTTATAGCTGTTTACACGTAAGCAAGTGGAATGCCGATGAGACACGCATATCAGCGCACAACACAATCGCTTATCGTTAGTCAGGAAAGTGGGCCTGGAGAATAGGTTTGTTCAACAGCCAAAATCCGGCGACCCACGGCGATTCACGGCTGCCCGCGCTAACCCAAGTTTGACTCAAGAACGAGCGTTCTTTGGGTGAATGCGGGCAACCCACGTTGAGAACCAGCTGATATAAATAGATATACACGCTTGTGTAATATGGTAAAGAGCAGACAGGACACACCACAACATCACAGATGACAGAGTAGACGGAGAGACTCCAGCCAATCAGGATCCTCAGTGGATCAGCTGGCTCACAACGTGGATCGCCCGCGTTCACCCAAAGAACGCTCGTTCTTGAGTCAAACTTGGGTTAGCGCTGGCAGCCATGGATCGCCGGATTTTGGCTTCTGAACAAACCTAATACCTTACCGGCCGGTATGCCGTCAGGATGACCACTAAGAAGGAGGCCATTGTGACTACCCGTACTTATCAGGGCTGTCTTGCCTGGCTGGCAAATGTAGTGAACAACTCTCTGACGGCACCAGGCCAGATGGTTGAATGGCCACAAAACTCTGAAGTGTTAGAGGAGGGTGTGCTCTGGCTCAATACGTCTCGTGGTATTCGCTTAGTGCAGCAATTTGAAACAACACCCTCTGCAGGGGAAAAGTTGTCGATGCTAACTTACAAGATGACACAGAACTTATGAAAAATGATCTATTACAAGCGTTTATTTCTATGGTAACGTATATTTAACAACTGACGTAATTTTTTTAGATGTTAAGTATACTTTCAAGCCATAAAATACCTATTTAGTAGTACCTAAATAAAAAAAGTTTTTTTCTTCTTTCATGGTTGTACTTTGTTAGTAAGTGTTGCGATTTTTCTTGAATAATAATTTATTTCGGGAAGGACTTTTAAATCAGCAGATTGAATAGTGATATTTATTATGCTTACTTAAGCATTATAGCCATTTCAGAATATAAATTTACTTTTTTTTTCTTAAAATTGAAAAGAAAAAGTATTATTTGCTATTAATACGCTACTTGGGACTAAAAAAACTTATTTTAGTTGTTAAATATTTATTATTGTTGAAATAAACACTTTTACTTAATTTTTCGTTGTCTATCTGATACTGTGTACTCTTCTTAGTTAGTGTCAACATCTTTTTCTCTGCAGGTGGCGTTGTTTAAAATAGCTGCATAAAGCGAATTCCGCAGGAGAGGTTATCATTACAAACATTTTTTTTATTGGTGGCTCAGAATAGAGTTAGAAGTAGGTTACTTTCCATTTAAAAAGAGTGTCGTTTGTAGCCAGGATGCCCAGCTGTACGACTAACAACTCTGATCTTGATGTACTGCCGGTAGATGACTGTGGAAATCGCTGAGACGCTCGGGCCTATTATAACCACACTTATATAATTATTTTGCAGGTAGCTTCAATTTTATGTCTGTGCTACCAAGCGCATGCTACTGAACTAACGTAAAAAGCTATTGTATTTTTGCAATACTTTGAGCTTATTTATCGCTATTGTTATTCAATTTTTAAGAACAAAACTATGCGAAAACCATCTTGGAATCATCAAGAATCATCATGCAAAATTTTAGCAAAATCGGCTCAATAGTTTATGCGGTTAGTGGTCACAACAGTTTTAGTGACTTTGTTTCATGTATTAGTAAGAAAACACTTTTGGACCGACAAAAAAAAATCAATTGCATTGGTAATAAACTGCTATTATTGTTCAATCATTCCTTATCTGTTCGTATCTGTATGTATTTATCTTTTGTAGCTTGAAAAATCAGAATAATTTAATGACGTGGACCATAATTTCAGTAATTGTTTTATTTTAAAATATGTATTTTCCAAAACTTGTCCGTATCAGTGATAAGAAAATGGTGGCTGCATAACATCTTACAACCATCTGAGACAAAAGCTTACTTTCTTTTTTTGTAAATATCTAGAGAAAATACCTTGTTATATCTGCACTTTTTAGAGTAGCATTAGATGGAAGAGGAATTTTTCTACAAGTACATCATAACATGTCTGCTCAGAAATTTGACTTTTCTGCAGAAAATGCATGCGTGACTCTTTTTCTTAATGCTTTTTAATGAGAGATTCGATTGAAAATTAAAACTTAAAGTAAAAATTTTTCAAAATCTCAGCAGGCTTGGCGTAGAAACAAGGACACTATTGAATTCAAGGAATTAAACTCTATTAATTGCAGCTTACGCCAGTGCATAGATTTTGACAAGAGAGCGTACCTTAAACTGGAGTGTTAAAAACAAGTTAATGTGTAAAACTTAGAGACAAGTACTACCATCTATGAACTGACGTAGGTACTGTTACGTCATGGCTCTTCGACTCAACTTTAGTGCGCGAGTATTTGAATGCAGCGTGCAGGACGCAAACGGCAAATGCGTTTGTGTTCAGCAGCGTTTTCAAAGTAGTTAAAGTATTAAAAGTTATTCACCAGTACTTTTGCGAATAATAGACGATTCGCAGCTGACAGCTCTCCTGGATTAGCCGGTGAAGTAGATTGCGTGTTAATGAAGCCGGTAATATATTATGAAAAATGAAAAGCTCAATTGAATAGTTAGCAAAACTTGATTTCTTGATTCACAAATATTATAACAACAATTTAAACAATTAGATGAACGCTTCATAATACAACTCGCTTTAGTCAATATCGACTACTTGCTTGTTGGCCAGCAGTTTCTCCCGGAAAAGAGAGCGAGCTAGCAGGGTGCGGTTCTATTTAAGCCCTAAATCGGATCCATAATCGGGGGTAGGACCGGTGGTGGGTCAAGGAGTGGAGGTAAATTTGATTAACATATTCCTGGAAAAAAAGGTGAAGCTGCAGGCGTAAGCCAGATGTTAAATTTGTCTGGGGTGGAGTTAGGGAATGGGAACGGCTGGTGATCATGCGATCGACCGAGCGTGCGTTGATATCGATTTATGGGTGTGGTCGCTAGGTGACAAACAACATATGGTATTTGTTACCGACAGTGGGTAGACGTCACTAGACGTGACAGTACCCACCATGTACCAATAATCTTTAATTCTACGAATCAGAGATGACGACTTTTGTCTCTCTTATTACGTCCACTACAATATTTGCCACATGTATAAAATTGACACTGGTGCACTCAAATCTTTGGATTGGATAGAAACAGGAGTGTACTTTAAAAATCTTGCTTTCAAGAATTGACTTAAGGAACTAAAGACCATCAATTGAAACAACACGTATAACAGTTGATTTTAAATAAGTATTATTCATTCTTGTATTAATCTCAAATAAAATAAAAAAAAACTAGAAGTGTAGATAAAAAAAATATTAGAAATACAATAAAAAATCAATATGTGGCTTAATGGCCTCTTCATTAATACAAAATTAACGATATTGGCCGTTTAGTCAGTGGACGTGAACGGAGACTTAAGCGCAAGAGGAGCGAGCCATTGCTTGTTTGACGATGTAAAACTAGTCTTTTAAGATTCACGTATCATATGATTGGTACATTTCAATCAATTGTTAAAAAAAATTTGTTTCAACAATTTCTGATCACATTTCCGCTTGGAAAACTGTACTTCCCCATACAGTAGCACATGTTAAATAAGATGGTGCAAAAAAATTGCAGGCGCATTAGTTTTTCCAGTTGATTGCTGATTTTGCCCCGTCTATAAGACAATTAACAGAACTAGATTTACTAGTTATATAATTACAGAAATATAGAGTAGCTGGCTCGGTAGAAAAGTTATAATTGGTTTTAAACCTTCTTCACTTAAAAGACGTTTATCACACATAGTGTTTTCTGTACGATCTTCCTGAAATTACAACAAGATCCTCGTTGTAATGTTAGAAAGTCACATGTAAAACTTAGGACCGTTTTACAACACCGTTTTTAGATATTGAATGTTGAAAAAACTGAATTTAACGTGTAACCTTATGAAGGAGTCACATCAAAATGGAATTTATAAGAAAATGGTATAAAGAATTTTTCCAATTTGTTTTGGATGACGCAATACGATAAAACTAGTATTATAATAAATTTTCAGACGGATCGACAAGTTATTTTTGCAATTAAAAAAAAGTGTCAGGCACCTATACATAGATATAAAAATGCATTTAAAATAGTTGCCGGCGCTGCCACGTGCTCACTGCCCCCTCACTGCACTATTTAAATTTCCCCTCTAACTGTAATAAACGTCCTTAACACGTGTAAAAAGCGAACGCAGAGTAGCGGTGAACGGATTGATCAGCTTGTACGGTACACACTCACACAGTGACGAAACGATTCCAATGACACTCACCCGTCTCTCACACATACATATACGATTAGATACAAAAATTATTTTCTAAAGTAACAAAATATCACTTCTACTTTTTCTACATAATCATACACGTCACATCATCAATCTTTTTTGAAAAAGTTAGCATTGTATCTCTGAGAAAATCATATCAAGATTAATTTAATTAAGCTCAAAAACCTCTACGTATCTGTAAGATTAGATTTAATCCAGACTCTTGTCTACTTTGTGATAGTCTCATCACACTGTGCGTCACCTTGCAAGCAGCGTTGGGGCTCTTGTAAATGGGCTTACACACTCTTTAAGTATAGTTGGTATTATTTCTCAACGCGTGAAACGTCTGTGCTGTTACACGCTTGAAAAGTAACAATAGCGCTTAGCATCGCATCGCGCTTTGCACGTTTTTCTAAAACACGGTTTTAACGTTATTGCAAAAACTATATTATTAAATAAAATTTCATGTTAAGTATGAGTAATAACCAACAGTGACAGTGACAGTGGCAGTATCAGAGACAATGTCGATGCCAGTGTTATACAATATAAACCTATTTATATCTTGAAAAAGAAGCAAGATTTTCTATAGGTTTTCAAAAGTGAAAAAAAACATCGTGGCACCCAAAAAAAACCTTGAGTTGTGTAAGAACATAAACTCAAATTTTAAATGCTTTCGTTGTATTTTCATAAAATAAAGGAAGAAATTTCTGAAAAAAAATTATGTTATGTTTTATATAGAATTAAAATAATGCACAAATGATTTTCCATGTTCATACAGTCACGTAAGCTACAAATATTAAATAAGAAATACGCCATGATTAAAAAGGAAGCAAGATAGACCATAAAAAACGATTGTAGGTGTCCTCAAGAGAGGCGTTGAGTTACGTACGTATTTTTTGATAACTGTAATTTGCTCCATGCACAACCGGTAAAAATTGAAGTTTTGACACCCAATTTCCATTTAAACTACATATGTTAGTCGACACTAGTGACAAACCTATGTATTTGGAGCTAGTATCCACTAATACACGTATTTTAAATGCGAATTAGGTGTCAAAGTTCCAGCTTTTGCCGTTTGTGCACAGAGTAAATAAGTCGTTGTACAGGAAAGACCAATCTATATCAAATAAAATTTAGATATTTTGTGTAAATAGAATTATTACATTTTTTTTTAAATCAGTAAATAAGTAAAAAAATTACACACATAATTTTTTTTTTTTTTCCTGTTGAATAATATTAACTAAGTGATATCAATATTATTAAATAGATTATCTTTTAATATAAATAAGAATAAGCTAAGATAATTTGTTTTTTTTAATTTTGTACTTTCTTTACGACTAATAAAATGCCGTTAGTTAGAAAAAAAGAAATATAAAAAACGATCGATATATTTGCATTTTCTCGTAGTATACAATGATACTCTTTCTGTCATAATAGCTTGGCTGTCACGTGATTAAAACTTTCTTATTGATTCTGTAATAAGACGACTTTCATAGAAAGCAGGTGAATTTGATAATAAGTTTTAGTAAATATAGTTGAAAAAGCCGATATTTTAATTAATTGAAATTTTATAATAATACTTTTAAGATCTTGCAGTATTTTTTACGGTATCTAAAATCGAGAAATTGTTGATACAATCATAAGTTTAAAGGGAGGATATGAATAATACATAGCACGAAAATAAATTTTTTTTTAACTTTTGATATAATACAAAATTCAGGAAAGTATTTTTGTTTGATTGTATATTAAAATTAAATAACAAAATAGATGAATAGTTGTAAATATGAATTAAATCAAATAGCAAAATAATTAATGTGGGTGGTGAATGTCTGACATAACAAGTATTAGTTAGGTTTTATTGATAAGTGCCCGTGAAAGATTCAAATCCATGGAATTTTTTTTTTTACTCGATGTATTTTGACCTCCTGATTCCTAAAAACCATTGCGTTTGTCTTTATTTTTCTGTAAATAATTGTTATTAACAAATTGTATAAGCAAATAGAAACTTCTTACAATTTTAATAAACAAAACATTCATTCCGATTCTTTGGCACATTTTCTATTTTAAAAAAAATGATGGGTCATGTGATGAAACCTGTTCATTCGTTGTGTGAGTGGCTGAGACTGATCAAGCGTGGGTACATTTGAAAATGAGTTTTTGAAAAATTAGTAAAAAGTTGTTCAAATTTATAAGTTGAGAAAGATTATTATAATATTAAGTATTAGGACAAATATATAATTATTGTATTTTTCTTTAAAAATGTAGAAAATGAGTGTTTGATAAGATTTTGAGTGTTGGCGCGCGGAGCAAGCAGGGGGCGCAGTCTCATAGTTAAACAAAAATTTAATTGGAATATATATACCTAAGCCCCACAGATTTTCAGTAAAAAATTCCTTAAGTTTGAAAAAACGCGTTGTTTTGAAATTTTCGACCACATGAACTCAGCCGTTGTGGCATTATTTTCAACTCACCTGAGCTTTAATTTTACCTTAAGATGTTAACTTCAAGATAAAAATATATTTATAACAATCGGAAGTTTGGCGACCATGGTATAGTTTATTAACACACGGTCAATTTTAGGTAATTTATAGACTTTTATGTACTGACAATGGGTAGTCCAGGAAAATCTAGCCAAATTTGTGCCAGAATTTAACCTAACTATTTGAATAATAGTGAGAAATTGAAAAAAAAATTTTTCGTGATAATTATACATTGGACTTACTCCAATGTGATTATTAAAATCAAATTACATGTATATTATTTTGTACCATTCAGAATCAGACCTTGAAGATTCACTTTAAAAATTGATCTACAAAAACTATGTAGTATTTTGCTTATCTGCAAAATAGTTTGTGTAAGGTTAGTGAAGAGCTACACATTTTTTTGCGTGGCACCAAAATTTGTTAAAAAGATTTTACTTTACGTAACTAAATTTTTTCTGTAATTTTTTGCAATCAAAACGTTATAAAAAATATAAAATGGATTTGATACAGAATTTTATTAGTAGAAAATTTCATGGTAAAATGATGACTATCATAAAATGTATCTAGCATTCATAAAAGCGGAGATATGAGCAGAAAACTGAAAAAAGTTGTTAATTTTTATAAATTGTTAAAAAATTAAAGGTTCCAAAACAATTTTTTTCGTACGCTTGGGGAAACCCTGCAGATAATTGAGTTTTTCCTTTTATGCCAGAAGTTTTACAGTTGCAAAATATTTCAGGAAATAGACCATTAGAAAAGAGGACATTACCAACCAGGCTGCCTAATACGAGGAGTAAAAGAGAACACTTATTACTATCATTTCCTAACTATACAATTCTACAGTTTAAACTGATTAAAAAAAGACAGCAATAGGGAGATTTTCGGCAGTATTCTTTCTCACTTTTTATGCCACGATAAAGTATGGCCTTTAATACAGGCATCGCAAACTCTATTCAAGTATCTCTATGTCACTTAAGGATCAACTAAAATATTATTCATACCTAAAAAAATAGTTGGGCTACTTATGACCAGCTTTTTTTGTCTCAAAATTTGTTTAATCATCGTACAAAGTTATAATATAGTTAGATTTCTTGCCACAAGTAATTGTTCTGTGAGAAGTTAACTTATTCATTATTTGCTATGTAAATCATTTGGACTACATATTGGATACACAAACAATTACAATTTATGATTAAGTATAAAATAGTTTAACTGCTCACCTCCAATTTTCTTCATTCTTCTTACATAGATGAGAATGAACTATCTGCTACCGGTGAAACACATTAATTTTGTTTTCAGGATCAATTCTGAATAAAAGTATTGCTTTGAAGAATGCATAACTTCCTTTTCTGGTTTTTGTTAATTTGGAGATGGAGTTTGTTAAGTATCATAGACCCTCAAAAGACACTCACTAAAATTAGATAAGAACTTACAGGAACTTCACAACTTAGTCAGTATTTCATACTTTTTTTTTGCATTGTAAAAATCATTATATCATAAGCAAGTTAACAGTAACAGATTATCCAAGAGTACTATGCCCCAAACCTTAGAGTGTATTGATCGATTAATTTATGTAGATTAGCTTTTAGATTTGCCTCCAAATTATTTTTTATTGCAAAAAGCTACACTTAACAGACTTATTTTTATTTAATCCAACCAAATAAATGTTTATTTTGATGAAGTAATAGTTCCATTATTATTACTCATCACTGTAACTAAGTTATCATACAATATGAAAAGAAAAGTACATGCAATCAGTCAAATCAGCTAAATTGTGAGGATTTAGACTCTATTTAGCAAAAAAACTAATGAGGAAATAATTTATTTGTTTATTTACTTATTTTTTTTAACTTTCCTTTCAGTTGTTTGCTTACCAAAAATCGTACTTTGTCTCCGTCTCCCTAATTTCGGGGGTAAGAGTCTTCCATTTCTTCCTGTGTCAAAAATTGCATTTACTCTAATAATGTGAAGCTCAACTATATTTTAGTCATAAATAATTATCAAATTTATCAACGTTGTAGAGTTGCGGAAGTGTGATCTGTGGTATAAGCGTATATTGCTGTAGGATCGTTGGCATCGCCATACTATAGGATATCATGATGGATATGAAAAGGAAAAGTTTTTGAATCCTGTACTTTTGTATGATACTTAACTACATTTTTTTTAATACTCATAAAAAAAAAATTTGGACAGAAGATTAGGCACAAATAAGTTATTTTTTATAGTGTTATGATTTTAGTCTTTCGAAACAAGAAAAAAAAATTTTTTAAAAGATAAATTTTCTTTCTACTACTTTTTAAATAGTTAATTATTTATAGTTATTTAATAAAAGATAAAATTTTTCAGGATAACAATTTGACATCTTTAAATAAGGCAGCTTTTGGTAAGCTTCCCATTGTATTCGAGCTCAATCTTGCCCATAATCAAATTCATGTTATAAGTGAGCGGGCATTTGAAGGACTTCTACAACTATTGACCTTAAAATTAACTTCTAATCAAATCAAGCACATACCAAACGGTGCTTTTCGAGGTTTAGTTTCGTTACAAAATTTAGACCTTTCGTATAATAAATTACAAAAGCTTGATAATAAAACACATGGGCTACTTGATGACTGCTTGTCACTTGAAAAAATTAATCTCAGTCATAACAAGATTGTTCATGTTACTAGTAAGACATTTCCTCATAATCCATGGGTTCCATACAGAATAAGAGAAATAGATCTGTCTCAGAACGGTATACAGGCACTTAGTTTTGACTTTACTTTAGGAACAAGGAAATCAACTTATTTGAATCTTAGTGACAACAACATTAACGAAATAAGAAAATGTAAGTAAATCATTCAATTATGATAAATATTGAAAAAGAATTCAAATAACTAAAATTTCAGATGTTATTGGAAACTTGACGGAAGTGGTAACTTTAGATTTATCCCACAATGAGTTAACAGATCTATCTGAGCAAGACTTCATCTCACTACCACCAAATTTAACAAATCTGGTTATAAGTCACAATCGTTTTAATCACCTTCCTTGGAAAAAAATTGTAGCAATGCCAAACTTGAGACTATTAGATTTAGAGTATAACAACTTTCGTAACTTTGATGACATTCTCATTAAAGTTTTGAACAATGGAACCATACTTAAATATGCTGGTATTTTGACCAAAAATAAGTTAAATAATTAGTTTATTTTCTGTGTTGTTGAAAATTTTGCTTTACTGGACATTTTAAAGCGAGCGGTGAAAATGAAATCTCTAAATAGCTCTAGTAAGAGTGACAGTCCTTGTTTACAAAATAATACTAAATTTTTGTTTAGTCTATGAAAGCATGTAAAATTAACAATAGCAGTAATATTTTTCAGAATCACAGTTAAATCTCTTTTACAGGTAATCCATTGCACTGTGACTGCTACGTACGACCTCTGCGAAGGTGGCTTGATACATTTACCGAGATTCCTATGCATTGGGCAAGTGTAAAATGTGCGAATCCCAACTACGTTGCTGATTTGCTTTTACAGGATGTTTCAGAGCTGCTAATGAGTTGTCCTAATAAAGATATTATGAAGAATCCAAAATATGATATCTCTCCTGATGTAAAATACCGAGATATAGAATAGTAAGCTTAGCTTTTTATGAAATCTAGATTAGAAAGATCAGTTTCGATGTCTCTTGGTTATTTATTGACTTTTCTACTTATTTTCTCCTATTGACTATTTGTTTGAAAATTTATTACATCGGACTTTGTACATTTTTATTTATTTATACGAATTAATACTTGCTTTAAATGTTTGATACGTTGTTATTATCGTAAACTTATGCAGTCAAGTGTGTATTTAATAGATAAGTTTATACTTACTACCGTCTTGTACATAATGTTGATATTTTTTTAGCGATAGTGATGATGAGGTGTGGACAGTATCGTGGTACGTAACAAATCGTGGGGATACAGGTGATTTTTATTTAATTGTACGAGAGCCAGGTAGCAGTAAAAACATTTTGGAAAAAAATATCGTTTATAAAGAGCGTTCATTCAAGATAAGACCGCTTCCAGATCCCAATTTAAAGTACGAGATATGCGTCTTGGCACGAGACTCTATGGGAAATGTTAAGACCTTTCAAAGCTCGCAGTGCAAGATTTTAGATAAGCAAACCTTCAGTGAAGCCACCACACAGTCAACCGTCAATATTTTGCTTGTGTTTCTTACTCCTGTCATTTTTTTTGTGTCTTTATAGTGGCAAAAAAAAGTTTAAATCTTCAGTGTTTTGTCTTGTTAGGACTTTATTTAACAGTGATTCATTGTAACTAATTTTATACCTACTATCACAACTACCATGAGAAGGATAATTCGCAAAAGTCTTTTATTTGTTGTGTTGAATGTAAAAGTAGTACTGAGGGTCTATTGTTTTTCCGTAAAAAAAAGATTAATATTTTGTACGTAAGCATGGATAAGCATGATATTAACGCCATCTGGTGCGCTGATACGATATTGTTTGGTAATGATCAAGTTATTTTTCATGTATATATGTGTTTGAATGACAATTAAACGATCACTTATGAGTAAAGGTATAAAAATAAAATTAGTTTTTTAACAGTGTATCACCTTATTTCTCTTTTTTTCATCTGTCGAGCCTTCTATTTCTGCTCATGATGATTTTCTTAAACCCATATTTCCGAATGAATACAATCTAGTATAGTTTCAAACTTTTAAGTTTTTGTTATTTTTAAGGAAGCATACACGTTACCTTCTAGTCAATAAAATGTCATATGAATATATTTAGGTCTTCTTTCTTATAAGTTTTATGAAAAAAAGGAAAACTTAGTATTTATCAAAAATATTGGTTAAACATACATGTTGGATTGGTTAAACATGTTGGACCTAAGAACGATTGAAAACTGTTTGAAATTATGAACGATTCAATTTTTTGTTGTTGTGCAATAATTTTTCAATGATTTGTGATTGCTTATATTCAATTCAATATGAAAAAATAAGATACAAAACTATTTATAAACCATCTCAGAAAAAAATAGCCCATACAGGCTTGACATTCATGAATAGCAGATATTGTTATTGTTTTAAAGATAAATGAATCATATGTAGTATCAGAATACTTTTAAAATAGATTGACTTTAAAAATGTTTACAAAGATATTTACATCACCGTAGATTATTTTTATGCACATCTAACTTTTTTTAACAGATAATTATAAAGTAATAGTTCCATTATTATTACTCATCACTGTAACTAAGTTATCATACAATATGAAAAGAAAAGTACATGCAATCAGTCAAATCAGCTAAATTGTGAGGATTTAGACTCTATTTAGCAAAAAAACTANTATTTACATCACCGTAGATTATTTTTATGCACATCTAACTTTTTTTAACAGATAATTATAAAACGATAAGTCACAACTGACTTTTCAACAACTGGCTTAAAAATACTACTTTGATTTAAAATTTTTACTGGACGTAGCCCACAGCAAGTTATCCTCTGTTTTCCCCACATAAGTAACTAAATTTGGCTTATCAAAAATTTCAACTCTCACCTTCTGATTATGCATTTTTTGCTATACCACAATTATTTGTTTCAAAACTGTTACTTCTATTTATATTTCCGTAAAAATATATTTTCTGAGCCCTTTGTCTGCTCAATATAAAAAATCCTGCATTAAATCTTAATAAATCGAAGCCCTTCACAAATTTCCTGTCAATTTGGAGTTCTACGGAAAATAATTCTCTTTCAAAGTTAATCTGTAATTAAATAAATATGTGACTTTGATTATTACTTTCTGTCACTGTCTAATAAAATAACTTCAATTTATTTTTGCATATATTAATGAGGTTGTCTGCTGTGCCATTGATCGCCGAATGATGTGGGGTGACTAAGTAATAACTAATATCATTCTTATATAAAAATTCACTTGAAATAGAAGCCAGACCTTATCAGTAACTATTGACATGGGTGGGTCCGATGCTAAAAAAAAAATTTTTAAAGCTAAAACTGTAAATTTTTTCGTAATACCATGCATTTGTTCTATATCCACCAACTCAGAGTGATCGTAAGTAATAATCAAGTACGCAGAGTTCTGAATCAGTCCTTAAAAATCGGCATGACTTCGTAAATTGAAGGAATCTGGCAATTTCCAGACATTCAGTTTAGCCTGTAGTGGGATATAACCATGTTGTCAGCATGATTAACATCTTTTAGTAACGTTTTTCATGTATGTATTATATCGTGGGCCAATATACGTAGGATCGTACCAGCATTATAATTTTGACTATACTCATATAACCATAATGTCATTTGATTGATATAGTATCATGCTAAGATTTTGGTACAATTAATCGATGACTCCATAAAATAGAATTATTTTTTAACAACAATTCTGAGGTTACGATAATAAAAATCTTAAATTCACCACTAACTACGTGTAGCCCACTAATTTAAACATATTTGCAAACAATTTTAGGCATTGCATAGCCATTACATGTAGATTGTGAATCATTTACAGATAAAAATCAGGTGTGGGTCTCGGGACCCCTGGTAGAAGTGAAACTTCCAACTCAAATATTATTCAACTTGGTATAACAGAAACTGAGAAAATTGGACTAAGCCTAATTTGACTAGGTCTTTAAAAATCCAATATTAAATTGTAAAAATTTGTATTATTATTACGTATTCAAGCACGCACGTGCATAAAATACATATACTTCTTTTTATGTTATAGTGTTTTTACGTTTGGCTCTCTTGTAGAGGCACTACTTAGGGCACTTAGCACTTGATATTGGAAAGAAATTGGGATAGGATTGAAAGGAGGGAGGGCCCTAACAACTGCTCTGCATTTTTCCATGACAATTGTTATGTGGATCAGGAGAACCTCGAGATATCTCCCGTAGGAAAAACCTGATCCGGAACAGCTCGGTGTATCTGCCTCATTTTTGATCTGGTGTCCAAGCTGCAGACTTAGACAACGGGGCAAAAATTTGGCACACCTCCCGCTCACGATGTCAAAGGAATAGAGAAACAGATAATACATACACTTATGTTACGTGTGATTTACGAATTCTGAGTACTTCCATGTTTGCTATGATATATGTATTAATATTTGTACGAATTGTTGGTCATGTCATGCAGAACAAAACAGAAGTATTCCCTATACTACCCCGAAAAAAGGTACTTTTGTCTAGTTACGCAGGACAAAAATTCCTTTTATTTAAAATTACTATTTGTGTATTTGATATGAGATCGTATATGTACTATAAATTCTTGTTTAAATTTTTGTATCCGACCAATAAGATTTTTTTAATTTTGTCGACCATAAAAGTAAAGTGATCTACTCTAACTAATTGAGATTAAGGAAAACAATAGATATATAGCTATTTTCTTGTTTTCAAAGGTAAGATTGTCGTATTATACATATTTAATACTTTACGCACGTATTTTACTTACATATATACGTATAAACATAAATAAAATGACCTGGACGTGCAACATGTATACGTGTATACAAAATACATACTTATACTTTGCCTATAGTATAGAGTATAGGTGCAGCTGTTGTTTTTCTCTTCTTTTCTCTTTTCTTCATACTTATACCTCAGCTTCAGCAAGCGCATCGGTTCACTGTTTAGTCGTAGCGTAAAAACACACAAAGATACCTATAATATTTGTAAACATAGATAGGTACAGTATCAGCGTGGAGGAAAGAAATCAAGTGGCGTACATTTGAAAGAAAGAGAGACATAGCAGTAGTCAGGACAGTGGCATGCGCTGCAAAAGAGAGAGATGGAATTAAACGAAGTATATAAGAGAGGAGATTGAAGAGAGGGTTTGGGCCATAGGGTGGGTGGTTACGATTTTTCGTAATGCATTCTCCCTCATGTGGCTGTTCATGGCCTGACGTAAAAAGTTTCACTTCAAAACTTCATTGTTTTCAAGATTAAACTTAGGTTTAAATAAAGATTCAGATTTATATCAATATAACTGTTCAAACGAAGTTTTGATGAATATTTAGCAAGTTCCATGTTTTTTCCAATAATATATCTTATTTTATAACCATAGCCAGGTAAAAAAACTTTTCTCCTTTGAAGATGGCAGTAGTTGTTGCAGCACTTTGGCTCGTCACAACAAACCTCTACTACCTAGATAGGACTGTTACATAATATGCTGACATATAATACGGCCAGCCTCGCTGTGAAAATGCATGTATGTATTAAAATTATACGTAACATGTATGGATGCATAAATCGTATTGTGAGTATAAATAAATAGTTTACTGACGCATTGATTGTTCATTTCTAACAATGTATACCAATTTAAGAATTGTAAATAACACATTATTTCATTGTACTCGAAATTTATTGTGAAATCCCCAGAAGAGTTAATTGCAAAATTTGTAAACTTACTGTCACACCTAAACTTATATTTGGCGTTCTTTTATTGCTGATACGAGCTTTCATCATCTCTGATCCAAAAAACTCAATCGCACGTGTCAGAAAAATGAAATTGGTACTGTTGTATTGTTATTTTCTAATATATATAATCATTACATGTAACATCATCGTGCAAGCCTACTGTTTTGCTGTCAACGCAGTCTGCAAAAACATCGCTTATTTGTTGACCTAATTCAACCAAAGGCCTCTTTTACTCGCTCTAACGCTATAAAACCTCACCATCAAGAGGAAAAATCGCTCTTTTTACGTCTATCACCTGTCCTCTAAGGTTTTATTTTACTCTTGACTTCCGCGACTTGCGAGTACCTTATACGCGTAAGGCATAACGTGTTGGCTGAGGCAACTCGGGTGCAGTTTGAGAGCATCAATAGTATCGAACTACGCTAAAGAGCGAGATAAAACGAAGGAGGCCCGCCGAAAGTAGTTTTGGCGATAGTAGAAAATGCAGAAACCACAACATCTTATCAGCCACGAACTAATTTGTATCGTTTAAGGAACCACTGAAAATTACTACAAAAAGCATGAGGAAACTCTGAAGCAGCAGTGACAGCAATCAGTAATAGATGTAAGTTAATCATCAGTAACATAATTAACATTTAAATCTTGTTAAAGTGATCTGAATAAATTATATCTAAAAGAATAACTGTTTTAAATTGTTTTAATATGAGAATTAAAAATAAAAAATTAATTAAAATCATCCATATAATTTAAATAGTTATTTTACTCAACTCAAAAAAACAAATAAAGCTTACGAACTAAATCGTAAAAGACCTATAAATGACTCTAAAATAAAAAGATTAAGACCATACTTTAAACAAATCCAGTAAAAACAGGAGCTTTTTATAATAAGCAACGAAGAGGCGTGTGATGCGGGGAACATAATCCGCCATGGTTGGCTTCTCCTTTCGTTTTTATGCGTGAAGAGAGGGCTCCCCCATTTTTTAATTATAAGGAAGGTTAAAATTTTTCTTTCCCTTAGTATAAGAATGCTTTTTATGGTTTATAATAATAGTTTTCACCAATAGAAAGAGTCCAAAATTTTTCAATCTTGTTTTCTCATGACATCAAAATAAATGTAATTAATGTAAATGAGGTGTTAATTCTAGGTAAGAAACAGCAACGGTAAGTACGTTTGATAATTTATTTTTGAGTTTAAAGCCTATACAAGTGCAATTTTATAAAATGACGCAATATTGCATATAATGTCGCATACATATTCTTTTGTAAAATATTCACACTTCATCTTATCTTTAGACACGACTTTTTCAATTACACTCTTTAAATCTATATCATTTTTATCTCTTACTATTTGCTTTACAATATCAGGTCTATAAAAATCGATTTGCGCTTCATGCATATTTCAACCTTTTTCTGGAATGTTGTTAAAGATAGACGTTAGTCAATGGACTGTACGATTTAAGTTTTAATGACTACTGGATAAGTAGTGAGGGAGAAAGAAAAGATAAGGAAGTTTGTTACAATGACCAAGTTGTCTCTCACTTTATTAATACACTGAACACCAGGTGTAATAAAAACTAATTTATTTAATATTAATTAACTCTTCTTTACACTTCAAAAAAAAAGAAATATGAAACGCTTAGAATTTATGAAAAATTATCAAAAGGAAACTAAAGCAACTCCTGGCGATGCGAATAGCTTAGCGAGCAGACATGAACTGGCTCTCGGAGCGCAAGAGCCTAGAAGTCTTACATGCACGCGCGCACATACATTAATACAAGCTCACACATATCATCTTATTCTCTCTTAATCGCAAGCAGTAGTCAGTAGACATCTTTACATAAGCGTACGATCGCGAATGTACTTGAACATTCAACATTCTCCCTGACTTTGCTAAACCGAAGGGGGAGCAACAACAAAAACTAAAAGTCTTTGATTTAAACTAACAGAAATCGATCAAACAATAATTAGAAATTTGAACCATTGCAATAAAAGCTCTAAGGAATATAAAGTAAAATAAACAACAATAGATCGCTAGCTTCATAGTTAATTAAATTAAACGCGAATCCACAAAACTCTTAAAATAAAGGCTTACATACTACGATAAGAGAACGCCTTCTCTTTTACAAATCATTCATCATTCGCACGCAAGAGAATAAGTTTAGTCACTGGCCGCTTAAGAGTCGCAAGGGCTAAGCGAAGTTTAACAACGCGGACTAAACCCTCTCTGCCAGGAAACACCTCCGCAAGTAAAACAGCGAGAAACGATAGAACGAACAGATTGCCTACCTCAAGCACCTACAATTTCTGTCTCAATGTAGTGAGAGTGAGTTGCGTACCTGCATGAAGTGTGAGAAGATGATATTTACGTATTCTAAGGTTAAGAAAGTGAACATCCGGTTGCAAGAGGATGGGATGCTTGCTAAGGTCAGTAAGACACGATCGACTCAATATACCCCCTACTCGAGGTAATGAATCAATTAATACCGGTTTGAGTAGAAGGGGAGGACTTTTTCGAGGTAGAGTGACGACAGTATTGCTTTCTCGGTTTGTTTGGTCCAGAGTATTCTCAAGGATCTCATATTCTGTTTTAAAATACAACATTTGATGATACTGAATGAGGGAAAACTCAGCATTTTCCAACTTATCAGAACTTGAAACGAGTCTTTTGGTCTCAAGAAGACTACGACTTAGCAATCGAGAAGGGTGAGGATTAAAAACTGTTGTGTTCTTTGACGATCGTCGATAAAGCATGAGACGATAAACTTTAAAACGAAACTCTAAAATGAACTTGAGAAGAGAAAAGTTCTAACGTGGGATATAGATAGACGTTATGGCATCAATTTTTCTAAGCCAATAGACTCACTGTCTTAAAATGTCATAAGGAACTTGTGCGTTCCAGTCTATCTGCGCTAGCCAAAGGTCTTGCATGACGATTTAAGCATAAATAATTCTAGAAGCTAGCCACTTAAGTGGATCAAACGATTTTGTAGTAGTTGATAGTAAGGAGCATTTGGTCCAGGCTTAAATAATTAAAGGAGCATTGATCTTGTAACGAAGAACATATTCTTTAGGGTACCAAGAAAATCCTAATACAGATACCGACGATTCAAAGTCAGAGAATTGATGAGGATTGGAGCTGAGCAGATGTGGGTGCAAGCCAAATAATACATTAGGCTCATTAGACGCTCATTTCCCAAGAGGGAGCTTGCCAGTGTCATTGGCTACGATAAGCTCATTTACCTTTTTTGTCACGGAGACCACATCATGTGCTCCCGAAAGAATATCATCCATATAGACTTCATCGTTCAATACAACAGAAGCAAATGAAAATTTGGAAGCGCAGTCACTAGCTAACTGCTTAATAGTTCGGTAAGCCAGGTACAGAGAGCAAGTGAGACCATACGTTATAGTATTAAGTTGGAAGCTTTTCAATTGAGCCCGCAAATCAGATCTCCAAACAATGAGTTGAAAGCAACGATCGATCTCAAGGACAAGCACCTGCCTAAATATCTTTTCAACATCGGTTACGAAAGCAAATTGGTAACAACACCATTTTTATATTAAGTCAAATAAATTGGGAAGAAGGATGGGACCGACATGAAGGAGGTCATTAAAAAAGATACCTTCACGTCCGTGAGGAGCCATTAAAGACAGTACTAAGTTTGGTGGTCGAGCTAGATGTCTTGAGGACTCCGTGATGAGGGAGATACCAACCGCTTGGAGATGAACTGACTACCTTGTAACCCAACTCTTCATACTCTTCCACTTGATGTTAACGCCTTTCAGAGAAGAACTCTTGACAAATCGATTGTCTAACGAATTTTGAATTGAGACAACTTGATAATGAGAATCAATCTGGGATTGAAGATAAACAGTAGGGTACTCTTTAAATGGTTAACCAACAACGTAATGTTCATTTTCTAATCTACTAGCTGTTTTTTGATGTAATTGTTCTCAGCTTTCTTCTTCGGACGAGAGAGTAGACTTGGGGCGAGGTACTTCCTCCGTTTCCCAAAATCCTCGTACTAAATGATTAAGCTCCACATCCAATGTACAATGTTGCGAGCTAATAGTCAAATTAGTAAAATGTTTTGCTACAGAGCCAGATACGCTCTGAGCCATCTCAGAGAAGTAGCGATGGCGATGGGATCGTCGACTCGACCCTTACGAACACCGTTTTTTAAAATAATTGCATGAGTGTCAGCTTCTAACAGTAGGTCAGTTTTGTCCAACCTTGTGAATTTAGGATCAGCTAGGTTCAAGTCAATTAAATGGCAACAATTGCAATCGACCTTAATTAATGGTGGTTGGTAGAAAGAAACCTTATTGAGGACTAAAGCATTTACCTGAAACTCAATCGAATAGTCTAATCAAGATTACATTTTGAAGTGTCCCTTACTTTTAAGAGAATCAACGGAAATTCCATCAGTCTCATTGAGCTTTAAGTTACTTTCTTTCTTTTTAAGGTTTAATAAGTCACACAACGAACGAGGGATTATCGAAACCTGCAAAGCTTGGTCGATCAGAGCTCTAGCTAACAGTCTAACACCAGGAGGCTCAATGACGTAAACTCTAGCAGTAGCTAGCAAAACACCAAGACCTTTAGAGCGTAGAGTGTGAGTTTGATAAGTGAACTCTCCATCATCGGTAGACTTAGAATAATTAACATCAGCACAATTACTAGAAGAATCTGATAAGTCAATCTTTGGTTTGAAGAGATCACTGTATAATAATGAGTGATACTTCTTGCTACAGATAATGCAGGATCGATCAGACTTACAATCTTTAGCCAAGTGGTGACCAAAACAATTCAATCATGAACGAAATTTGAGAATCAGATCTCTCTTTTCATCCCACGGCTTGGACTTGAAAGAAGGGCACTGATAAAGGGGATGATGACTTTGACAATCAGGACAAGATGACAATTTTGTTTTAGTAACGTGGGAAGATCCTTTCAAGCTATCCCCTTGAGAGGCACAGACCTGAGCCTTAACATTGAATGACTCTCATGTGATAATTTCTGACTTAATAAAATCTCTAACTTGGTTTAGAGTGGGTGCGGCAGTATAATTACCTAAGGATCGTTGCAAATTTTGTTTCGTGTTATTATCAAGTCCATCAACTATCCAGGCGATGTAAAATTCAGTGGAACTTAAGTCTCTACCTAAAGTAACTAACGAATCAATTGAGCTAACGATCTCCTTTCGTATGCGCTTCAATTCAGCACAACAATCGAGTTTCATAGGTTTAAAAGAGAGGATTATCGAGGTATATGAGTGAACAAGACGACGCTGATTATCAAAAGTGTTTATGAGAGTATTCCAAGCAGTCTGATATTGCTGTTCAGTGACAGCAATACCTTGAATTTAACTAAGCGCTTCTCTAGACAGATGCGCATTCAAGTAGTGCAATTTAATGATCGCTGGAACATCTTCTTTTCGAGGAACTAAAGCCCTAAACAGATTACGAAAGTGTTTCTATTCAGATTTGTTTCCAGAAAACTGAGGCAATTCAATTTTTGGAAGCGAAAAATTTTCTCCAGCAGCTGGAATAGGAGCTGGAGGAGCTGGGGGGGGGAGGTTAGGATTCGGTAAAAGCGATCCAATGAATTCTAAAAAATCTCTCTTTACGGTAAAATAAGCATCGATAGTGAGATCATATAACTTTAAAGTAAAATACTTATGGGTTTTGTTTAATTAATCTCATTTGAGAATTTTTGAATGAGCTTACTTTAAGTTAGAAAGATCAAATTCCACTGCTCCCAAATACGAGCGAGCTTTCCTTTTTTTCATATTAGCTTTACTGAGCGTCTTGAAAGTATCGAAAGAATTAACAATTCTCTTGTGGCGTTTAAGCTCCTTATTGTAGAGAGCTTTTATGTTCTCTGACTATAATATAACTAATTGGTCTCAACTAAAATTATGAAGAGCGTGACTCAGGAGCAAGAGCTGAATTAGAGAAAATTGAACCAAGATTTAAACTAGGCTACGCAACTATAGGAAAATAAATCATATGAACGATAAACTACAAGAAAATTAAGTATATATACTGTTTCAATACAAATGAGGCAGTGATAAATATTTCCTGACAGAGATGATCGGTTTCACTAAGTAAACTATTCACAACTTAATTTAAAATTGAACGAAGTACTTTACAACAGTGCTAGATTATCTTAACTCGAGATGCAATGATCGCAATAGTACGCAAACTAAAGTGATACATTCAACTGTCACACCTGGACGTTTTCTAACTCAGTAGACGACTTAAAACTTATCCAGTGTAATGACAAGAAAACTTGAGAGTCCGTCAACAGGCGAGACCCTTCGAGGTGACGACAATCGAAGACACAGCTTACGATGGCTTGGTATAAAGGCGGCTATTGCGACTGTAGATGCGATAATTGCAGTGACTATTGACGGAAGCGATGACAGTCGTTATGTTTTAAAATTTACAAATCAAACGTATATTAGTAAATAATAGTAATCTAATAGGAGAAACACAGTCTCTGCTGGTGAGTTCAGGTCTGCAAGCTTGATACAATCCAATTCAAAGCCAAAGGTCAAGCAACGGTATACTCTAATACAAGATTTACTGATACTATTATATAGAGCGGTGCGAGTAAGAGAGAGGTAACAAGTGCTTAAGATGTACTATGAGCCTGTATATCTCTTTCAAATCAATTCTTACGTGTACTCTTTACTGAGATACAAAGACCAAAACTAATACGTATACCCATACAATATAATAATCGATGTGCGCTTCATGCATATTTCAACCTTTTTCTGAGATGTAGATAAAGATAGATGTTAGTAAATGGACTGAATGATTTAAATTTTAACCACCGCCGGATAAGTAGCAAGAGAGAGAGAGGAAAGATGAGGAAGTTTGTTATAATGATCAAGTTGTCTCTCACTTTATTAATACACTTAACACCAAGTTTAATGAGAACTGATTTACTTAATAATAATTGACTCCTCTTTACACTTAAAAAAAATATAAAGCACTTTGAATGTATAAAAAGTTATCAAAAGGAAACCAAAGCGACTTATAGCGATGCGTATAGCTTAGCGAGCAGACGTGAACTGGCTCTCGGAGCGCAAGAGCCTAGAAGTCTTACATGCGCGCGCGCACATACCTTCATACAAGCTCACACATATCATCTTATTCTCTCTTACTCGCGAGCAGTAGTCAGCAGACTCCTCTACATAAGCTTAAGATTGCGAATGTACTTGAATATTCAACAAACATAATCTACAAATTTCGGAAACAGTAGATATTCAACCCGACAAATCACTTAATGCACGTTAATTAAAATCAATACATTTGACAATTAAATTGCTTTAAGGAACAAAGGTCACTTTATTTTAGAACTGAAATGTAACGGTATTTTTTGTGACACTATCCCTCATATCATGTTTTTATCCTTTTTCAAGCTCAATATTCGTATTGTTATAACTCACAGTAAACTTTAGGGATCAGTTGGAGCCATAAATTCTAATTTCTGCAAGTTGCTGTCATCTGTGGAAAAAGTCTTCCCAATGTCTGTAAGTGCCAATTTAAATTCGTTCTTATCCTAAATTTTGAGAGGAATCCCTTCAAAATGGGTGCTTAATAGACAAACTACAGGTTTCCAATCGTTGTCAAGTAATTCCTTACATTCCAGATCAACAACGGCTTGCAAAAAATCTGTGGAGTTGACTGTTAATACTACTTTACGCTTTACAGCTCGATTTCTACTGACTCCCCAACCCTCTTTTTCTGGGACTTCATTTTTATGTTTAATTGTATTGACGTCATGATCAACTAGAGACCAACGACTAATTTGACTTTTTTATACTAGTCATAGTTTAAAAGAGACATGATAAAAGACGTTTGGAGGTGGTAAGTCACGTTGTAGCATGTAAAACTAGATCAACAACACACCCTAGACAACATTAATTAAAACAAGAATGATTGTGTATTGCGCACGGGTGAAAACGCTGCGTATGAAATTTTTTACAAACTATAAACATTAAGAAGTAGAATTTTAAAACGCTGACATCGTTCATAATAATTTATAACAATATAATATTAGTATCTACCACTAGACATTCAGAAATGCATAGACTGCAAGTTACAAACACATTTATAGATACACTTATATTCAAGATATTTTTCTGCAACTTTTTTGTAAACATTTTACCAGACAACCGCTACCACCAGACACCAAGCTTCTCAAAATCTTTTATTTTGCTACATCTCAATGAAATGAAATGTCTGGCGACTTTTTTCAAGTCTCTGTTATTCTATTTCAAATCAGCGGAAAATTGTCAAACAATTCGTAATACCCAAACCATTGCTCATGTAAAATAAAAACATCAAACAAAACTGACTACATATGTTTGAAGATATGCTTTGTAACTGTTTGACATTCCAACGCAGTTTCTTACAATTTTAACAAAATCGATTTACGTGCTGCGGTACATAAGGTTGATATACTATAACTATCAAAATATAAGCCTTCAGAATGTGCATCAACGTATAAAATAACCCAATGCATATCTGGTTTTCTATGATCATCAGTGTTAATGACAAGTTCTGATGATTTCGTCAATACGCGTGAGATTTGATGGGCTGGGAGCACAGTGGTGGTATGCATTGTGATTTTTGATAGGATTTGCAGTATCTGTAGGCTTTTCATTACGTTAGCAGAGCCAAGATTTCAATTCATGCGCGTTATTTATGGGACACTGAGATTTTCGATGATTTTGTTTTAATGCGTAATGCATAAACTACACTTTCAGTGACAAATGTTCTAAAAGTGGACAGCTAATCTCCTATTTTAAATTCATTACTTGACAAAGAGCTATTTTATGTAAATCGTACCACTTTTTATCACCCCCGACGTAAATTTTTCTTGTACTTTTTCCAATATCATTCAAAATTTTTAAAATTGATCTCAAAGGTACCTCACCCTCAAAAAAATCCAGTCCATAATGATGTCACGACAACCAAATATTTTGTCGTTTTGCCTCTTTCCTAAGCTTTTGCAAGCGACAAAGAGTTGTCACTACCCAACGTGCGAAAAAGTCATTGTTCAAAGCAACGATAGCAATTTCTTTTGGCATCATCACGTCTTTTTTTGCCCTAAAAATACTAAATATCAACTACGAAGTCCGTTGCAATTTATAGATAGTCAAGCGTACCAACATAAACTAAACCAAGAGACTATTGTTCTATCCCAGCAGTAAGTACAAGTATATGTAGTAAGTGGAGCTATCTAGCTGCTCAAGTCAACTATTATTTGACATAACGCATCGATTTCGTGAATATCCTTGTACTTATCATACACTTTACAGTTAACAGTCGAATTTAGAGCGTCGGCCAATTGAATGTCCAATCTAACGCTACCGTGTTTGATCAGGTTAAAATAGGAACATTCGTTGGCCGATGAGTATGGTGGATAAGATTTTCGATTGATGTGACTTCCTTCATTGAGAAAGTGAATGCCAGTACCCGAAAACAAGGTATGATAAGCATCTACCTATGAATTATTTGTTTTAAAGTCTGGCTGTAATGGTTTGTAAGGAACTTGAACAACGTCAATGTATAAACAAAGAAAATTAATACTTAAATGATAAAAATTTAACGAATTTATAGTGCGATCGTTATTATAAGCTTGATTTTTAACCTAACCAATGATTATCCACTTAGGTAATTGGCCAAAAATAATATTATGTAAAGTTTCGCCATGAATACCACTCTGTATCATCACAGCTTTCACTTCGACACGTGTGAGTGGATATTTTGCTGTACTTTTTAACAGAGCTTTGATATGGGCTAATAAAACAGATAGGCATATTTTAACGCGCCTCACTAAAAGATTTGATCCTTCGATGCGAGCGGAAATCAAGTTTGAAGTGTCTATGAAACAAAATGCATTACGAGATCTTACTAATTGCATTTTTACCTCAACGAAATTGCTGTGTAATTTTTCCTGATTGTATACATTGCAGTACAGATGACCAATCAGATCAATTAATTTCTTTGCTAGTAGTAGTGTACGTCGCTTGACGAGTCCCGCATTGGCATCCAACATATCATCTATTTTTGTGGCCATATCGTCGCACCATAATGCACTCGTTAAAAAATATGATTTTGCCGCAGGTCCGTATTTCAATAAGGTTTTAAAATGCGCTCTGTAAGCGTACGCGTTGCAAGAAGGTGTTACAGGTTTCTGATTAGAGAACACATTGACTTGATTGAACAACGAATGCATAAAATTATTTATTTGTCCCACCTTTGTCATTTTAGATGCTACGTTAGTATTCAATTTTTTATCTTCATTGTTGGACAACTTGACACGAAGACTGAGCATCCTGTTTGCAAGATCAATGTATTTATCACGATAGCCTCGTACGACAAATTCGATCGATAAATCACCCATAAGCGATGATATCGGCTTGTATTGATTCCAGTGAGATTCCTTGATGGTTGTTTAAGTCCATAGAGTATCAAACAAAAATAAAAAATAGAAAAAAAAATAAAGTAAAGGAAATTAAAAATGAAGAATCAAAGTAAAAGAAACAAACCAGGAGGTATAAATGGGTCATGGGACACACGGTAAGAACAAAGTTTTTTAAACATGAGATGAGTATACAGACACACAGTTTCTCAGGTAACAAGGGGGTCACCAGACCCATAGGAAGAACGAAGCTGTATAAAAATGAGTACTGCATTTCACTAAAACAAAAACTTGAAAACGAATTTCAAAATAAATAAGAAAATTTAGTTCAGTACTCACGATAGTTTAACTTCTTAATTACTGTATTAATGCATGACGTACTCACAAAGTTCCACTATCTTGAGTACTCAACTAAATTTCCTTTATTTAATTTTTTTTCTATTTTTTTTCTAATTAATTTTTTAATTCATTTATTTTTTTTATTATTTATTTTTCTATTTGATCTTTT
>NW_019379456.1:1666495-1712519 GCF_000648655.2 Copidosoma floridanum | reverse complement strand
TATACATATATAATCATCTTACATAATTTATTTATTATTGATTTAATAAATTACTCTATTTAAATAATTATGTGACATAGTAACATAATTTGTTTGTCGAATTCGAAATAGGTGCCCTTAAAAATCATTGATACGTTTTGCATTTCTATTGTATATGTTTATTTTAAATATATACCTATTTATCAAATAATTTATTTATAGCAGTAATTATAAGCATTATTCAAATGCTAAAAAACTATCAGGTTAAAAAAAATCGGTTGTAATTTTATGCATTAAATGCATAAAAAACTAATATTTAATGCGTAATAACGCACCTCATTCGATTTAATCTACATAACCATTTTTATGCTAACTAAATTTTTTGTTTTTTTAAATTTATTATTCAGAAACAAATTTTTTTTTTTAGGAGGAAGAGACTTCTAGTAAGCAGCTTCTGTTTTATGGAAATCTGTCGTTTTTAAAATTCCAGCCCCCCAAGCACGTGACATGAAGAACTTCGTTTTGATGAATAATCAAATAAATAATTTTTCAATTCAATTAATAATTTATTATTAATTAAACGTATTATCAGTAAATGCATATGAAAATAAAAAATAAGTTATGAACCACATGATAACTACAAGAAAGCGAAATTTCATAGTCAGCAGTGCTCGTAGCAGAGTGGATAAGGTACTTCACTTGTATGCAGGAGGTCGAGGGTTAAAATCTCTTTGCTGAAAAGTGTTTTTTTTTTTTTTTTTAGAATTGTAAAAGAAAAAAATTCAAAGTCAAAAATTACCGTGGGAAAAAAAAAATTAAAATTTGTTCAAAAATTAATCGCTTGAGAGTGTGAAGGGGAATAGTGGGTGGAGGTGTGGAGGAGGATAGTACAGCACAGTAGGAAGACATAGGGTGAGAGGAAGTGTGTAGGGGACTGATGGTGAGGGCGACGAGGTAAGGGGAAAACTTAGGAGGAAGAGACTTCCGGTAAACGACTTTCGTTTTATACAATCTGTCGTTTTAAAAATTCCAGCCCCCCAGTACGCAACATAAGAACTTTGTTCTAATAGCTTAGAATTTAAGCGCTTGGACTAGTAACTAAACAAAAATTTTCTTATTTCAACTTTTAAAAATATCTCTTGCAGTTCTCTGTCCCTTATAACTTTTTTTTTTTATTGTTTTCTTTTTCTACTTAATCTTGCTTGCGCGTTTTCTTAATTTTTTTCTTTTTACTTTTATGCCAACCACGACTTAACTGACAGTTCTACGAAGTAATAGCAAATGAAATAGCTCGTTGAGTCATCCACTTTATATCCCATACCTTGTTGAATAAATGGTAAAACTCGTCGAAGTACTTTAGCAATGAATGATCCAATACAACTATGTTCTCGTTGATACGGGGCCCTAATGTAAATGCGTCATACACTTCCTCTAATGTTGTTTCCTCGATTTTGCTAAAATTTCGCATACTGATTCTTGATGACCGTGAGATGGTTCTTGCATAGTTTTTTTCTTGAAAAAGTTAATGAAAATAGCAAAAAATAAGCTTAAAGTATTGCTAAAATAAGTAAACTTTGCGCTTTAGTTCAGTAGGATCCGCTAGGAATGGTCAAGGTACAATTAAAGCCACCCGTAATCAAAGATAGTGAAGAGTGGTTATAAGATGCCCCATTGAGTTGACGATTATCGTAGTCGTTCATCGGCAGTACACCAAGAACAGACTTGTTAGTCGAGCAGCTGATCATCCTGGCTACTGATGACACTTCTTTCCTGGACAAGCGAAATAAATCGGATTTTTACCCTAGATCACTAAGATAACACAGTGCATCGGAAATAATAGGTGTTTGGAACGTCAACGTCTCCGGTAAAATATCAGGAGATGTGTATAGCCAGAGCACAACCTGCTTCAACAGTTCAGAGTTTTATGGCCGTTTAACCATCTAGCCTGCTGCCTTGAGAGAATTTTCTACTTTAATTCCAAGCCAGGAAGAACAGCGCTGAAGAGTACGAGCAACCACAATGACCTCCTTCTTGATGGTCGTCTCAACGGCATACCTACAGAGAAGGTATTCTCCAGGCCTTCTTTCCCAACTAACAATGAGCGGTTGGTTATCCGTGGAACGACCAGAAGACAAGATATTCTTTGATCAGCGGCGTAACTCCCTTCTGTACGGTATCCGTGCACAGAGACTCCAAGGATAAGAGTCAAGCTACCCGCAGTTGGCTCTCCATAATCAATAATAATAATAAGGAATAACTCGAAATTTCACCACTAGCCTTTTTCAGGGCCATTATCAGTATTTACGTTCCCTACCTAACCATCAATTCCACCGGTTTTTTTAAGGGCCACCTAAGTTTAAATTACCTTGCCAACAAACACATTTTTACTCCCATTTCCACGACTAAAAGACAATTTTAAGCCAGCCACTATTAAACCCAGTCAGTCATTAAGTGGCAGACGTCACGAGCGGAGTTTTTCGTTACAAAACTAGGAACCCCGGTAACCGACGACCCTTTATTAACCTCTCCACTCTAAACATTTAACCAGAAATCATTGATCCTCTCCAAGATCTGCGATAAAAGAACCTAACAGCTATAAAAGAAAAATAATCTTAAACCAACGGGCAAGTATCACGAACTAATCTCACTGCCTTAGATCACCAAAACAACTGAGTCTGCAAAGAAAAGGTGCTTTAGACACCAACGTCTTTGACGCTATACCAGAAAAAGTTGGGAAAAAGCTCTACAACTTGCTCCAAAGCTTTTAACGTTGTAGTTTTTCTTCCGATCAGTGTAGTGCTACAACAACAGGCCAAAGAAGATCACCCTAAGGTAAAGAAGCAATCACGTTTGCTGAAAACTTAAGTCAAGAAAAAATTCTTTAAGAAGCTTACCAATTCTTTTCAGGGCTATTGGACGTTGAAATACTTTATCGGTATCGTTCACCAGATTGACAATGTTTCACTGTGGTATGCGAACTCCATCTATGATGACAGCATGTTTAATGCTCTACTTAAAGTTACCAGTAGCGCGTGTTAATTGTCGTACGATAACTTTAGCTTTTTGACAAAACTTATTCAGTACGCTTTTGATAACCTCGGCAACCTACTTTGACTTCTCTTTACGCTTCTTTTCATCCTTATCGACGTTGTCGTCAGAGGGATCATTATCTTGTGATACGTTAGCATACTCCATGATCATGTCAGTATGTCATTTTCTTTCACTGCCCAATTCCTAAAGGTGTAAATATCGTTGTAAAATTTGTTGGTATGTCTTTTAATTTTCATGCTCATCGATATACGGTAAATTTAAGATTTTACTCATTTCTGCATCGAGCCGACTCATCGCTGTACCCAGTGTTTGCACCGACCTTAGACCATCATTGTAGACAACTTTTTTCTTAGACGACAGATGAATTTTCGTGTTCGCAAGCTTTCTGAGAACGTGGGCGTGTCTACACAAATCTTTTTTGAGTGCTGCAGTAAGCAAAACGTTCACTTTGAGATTGTTAAACGCAAATTTGCAAATGTACTTGATTAGCGTCTTATCCGCTTTGCACAACAGCGCCTTCTGTTGTTTGGTATCAAGATGATAAAAAGCTTATAAACTGGTGACGTGTTTTTGACCAAACGGAGAAATTGACTTTGACGCCATTACAATAATACGATAGGAACTTCGTTTGCTTGAGATCCAAGAAAAGGTACAAAAACATCCTGGAAGTAGCGTCCCAGTACAGTCCTTGAAAGAAACGATGATTTTCCAGAAATAATTGTCTCGGAAGATATTATATTTGTTCACGATTTCGTTAATTTCTGAAGATGACAATGTATTGTACGTTTAGCAATGTATTGCGCTGACCCTTACCACGATGAAATATATTTTGTGTGATGAAGATTACGCTCAAATTGTTATAATGACTACCTTTAGTAAATAAGTCAACGATAGTGCTACTACCGAATGATTCGTGCATCAAATCGTTAATAATGACCAGTTTTGGTCTATGGTCACCCATTAATAGCTCTTTTGTGGTAATCTTTGGTAAAACTTCATGTTACTTCCAAAATCACGGTAATCAGACTGCCACTCACCGTAACAAAAAATTACCCACTTGAAGCGAGTATCGCTCATACGGTCAATGTGTCACAAAAACCGTCTGACAAACACGGTCTTGCTGCAACCAGTAGGTCCACTCAGTGTACATGTCCATGGGTGTTGCTATCTCGTATCTATTCTGCCAAACTAAACTCTGTCGAAAAGCTGATTGATCACGGCGGGGGCCTCCGTGGGCCACTTGCAAGACCGCAAGCGCTTTTGAAAGGCTAGAGCAAAGATACCTCGATCGGCCAATCAGCTTCTTTCGTCGCTTTCAACCACCAATCGAGGTCCTTCTCTGCCGCCACCATCTCCACCACCACCGCCATCGTTAATGGATGGCTCGCTCTACCAATCGGCTTGTAACGTCTCTTTGGTTGAAGCACCTATTGCGCGTGATCAGGATTACCTTATTAGAAAGTTTTCTCCTCATCTGTGGCAGTCCTTTCCTCTACTCTCCATTATAATATCCTTTCTCCTGCGACATTATGTTTGCCACCGTATGGATAACTCGTGGTGCCTAGGGTCGTGCCAATAGGTAAATCGAATCCTTCTTGGGAAATATAAAAAATGGAATGTGCATCGTAATAGAGGGTACGTTCTCCTGGAAAATGCAAATGATACTCGAAAAGCTTTCAGCGTTAATGACATCAAGGCCTTAGTCTTACAATTCTAGTTAACATAAAATGTATCATCGTTGACAAGTTAAACACCATTTACATTGATTTTTGCACTCGTAAGTAATTCCATCTATCTTTCTGAGACCATCACCACCTCAGTATTCTTAAATTTTCCCGTTGACCAACATTAAGGCTTTTTTTTTTTTTGAGATTTATTTCTTAGTTCTACAAATTTAGTTCATGAAGAACTTTTTTTGCTCCTTAGATGTACAGGTTAATGGGTACCCTGAAGCTTGTGTTTTTTGTTTCAAAAATTCGTCAATATAATGTGTAAATAATCCTCCTTTGTCCGTTCTTTGATTGTACTGTATTACCTGATACTGATTTATTTCATGATTATCTTTAACGATATAACCTTCTCGAACGGCTACCTCGACTTCTTCAAATACTCACGTGTAAGCCTACCGTGCATTGTAACTGGTAATACAGGATTATATAAATTTCTAGATGGTAGCACATTGCTTATAATTAAACTGTTCACTTGGGAGATATGATTATTGTCACCTACTATTTTTTTACAGTCCGCTTCATTAGAGTATAACATTAGATAACTTACAGGAAATATACCTGATTTGGAAATATACGGATATAATGATCATACGTCAATGTGTTTAAAGGAGTTCAGAATATTGCGTAATTTTAAAAATTTTTGAAAAAATTTGTTTTTATTCGTACTCGTATTATTAATAATATATTGCAATCTGAGGCAACCCAGATTCACCGCTTCCGATAAATTAATGGTTAAAGTTGGTTGCTAATACATGGACTCTAATAAGAAGGTTGTTGCAGAAACATCGTGAAAGCCATGGTTTTGTACTTAACTTGGTAACAATTTTAAAAATCGTTAAAAAAAAAATATGTTTCAGTCAACAATATTAGTAAGTAGTGAACGGAAGCTCAGACGGCCTAGCTTCACCGTTTTAGAGATATTTTAATCTCAAGTTGCAAACTTTCATGCAAAATCAACGAGAACTCGTTATGACGATAAACTAGTCGTTGCGAGATGGCAACGTCACCGTATCGGTAATATTGTAATCTATAGCACGTGGTAATTAAATGTAGTACGAGAAGGTTTGAATGCATTGAGACTCGGAATTCGTGAATAAATTATCTTGGCGATATTTTTTAGGCAATTTATATGTTTTATGAACATAGAAAATAATAAATAAACAATAAATTATTGCTAATATTAATAATATTAAGTCTAATTGATGATTATGAAATAAATATCAATAAAAAAACAGTTGACTAACTTTTTAAAACTTAAGTGATAATTTATATTAAACTTTTCAAGAAATCTATGACTTCTTTTAAAGCTTTTTATCCTTAGTAACTACAGGCTTACTGGTACAATCACTTTTTTCCGAAAATATTTTAACAATTTTATTTTTACCACCTTTCTTATTAATTTTTTTTAAACGATTTATGTCAAAGCCATCTAAGGCAGTTTTTCAAATTAAATCTCTAGAAAATTATTAATTTTAACAATGTTAAATATACGCACGATAATTTTTTATTTATATTTACTTTTTGCATTAAAGCATTACATGATTTACTGTGTGTAGATAATAAATTTACATTTCAATTCGCAATTACCAGGTCTCGTAAAGTCTTTACATCAAATAGAACTTCATGAAATTCTGATTCAGCAGAGTCAAATTCAGAGTCAGGTAAATTCCAGCAACTTCTAGCTAAATTCAGTAGATACAAAGCTGCTGGTCCTCGTTTTTCTGGCAAAGTTTTTTAAAATAATTGCATGGAGTTTGAACATTTTTTTACTATTAAATAATCATCTCTCAAATAAGTATTCACAATAGCATTGATCAATCGTGAAAAATATAATCTGTAATAGTTATGAGTCATCAAAATGCACAACAACGAAGCAGATCTTAGGAATTCAGAGAACGATAGTAACGCATCGTGTAAGTTCATCGCATTTACTTCAACGCCTTTACAACATAATTTATTTTTTATCACAAACAAACTATCAGCTTCTGAAACGTTGAAGGGAATTGATTAAGTACGATTTATGTAAACGACATTGCAAATCCAGACGTTTTTTAATTAAAGTAAGCAACCTCAGGTGTAAAAGTCTGAATTTTGGTATCAAAATTCAAATTTGTTTCACTGATTCTTGGGTATGTTTTCCCCTCTCTCTTTTTCTTAATTTCACGCATATTTTTCTGATTGCAGTAAGCTGTAATCTTTTCAATTTATACGTTTTCAAAATTTTTTTCCTGGACTTATATTTTTTTTATTTTTTGCTATTAATACAAAATTTTGACGTAAAAACTCCAGGTGTGAGACATAATATTTTTTTTTCAGCCAACAAACCTATGTTTCCTTTATTTTTTGTAAGAACAGCACAGGTAACGCGATAATCGGCTGATCCTAACTTACTGTAACAACACAATTTTGGAGCTTTACTCGTAATGATGCTGTTCGAACTGTTGTCACTTTGGCTGGAAGCAGCAACGCTGAAGTTTGCGCTATTTCTCGCATATTTAGTAAAAAATTCAACAGTTCATCGTAAAAATCAGCATCATTGAGAACGAACGTTTTCAGTGTATCTTGGTTTTCCCTTTTAGACCAACTCTCAGAATTTCTGTGTCTGTAAAACATGTGATCGCCTTCGGCTCGGGCCGCAAACCTCTCGGTTCGCAAACAAAGACTTTTCAAACTCGTAGGAAAACTACTATTTCGCAATAGTGTGCGGAAAATAGGTGTTTTTCGCACTAATGTTAGTGTGGAAAATCGATTTTCCCACATAGTGTGCGGAAAAACTTGTATGCAACTTGTGCGGGACATTTCCCGCACTCGTGGCTGGTGACGGTAACTAGTGCCGTGCGATCATACTCGTGCTTCGCACTCGTGTGCTCAACTGGCAATCGTTCCCGTTAACTCCAGCCACTTGTCAATCACGACTCGTGCGGGAAATCATCTTTTTCGCACTTGTTACGTAAATATTTATACTTTGAGTTGTTAGATCTTACACTTTATGACTGAGAAAACCAACGAAAGCAGCATAACCATTTGAGTTATCGTATGATTGTCCATTTCCCCTTTTACTTCATCCCATATCATATGACACGAGAATGTTGACAATATTCCCACAAACAGAATCAAAGCTTTGTTGATTACAATTTGACGATTTAAGAAGTTCAAAGTGGGGACAAATATCTTGAACAATGTTGAATGTTCTACGGACAAATACAAAAATCTTAATTTATAAAATAAACACAATTGGAATAAAGTATTAAGATTTTTGTTTACTCACTGCATACACCATTAGTTGTGAATTTAAAAATAATTATTTAATAATAAAGTTACTCTGTAAATACAATAATCTAAAAAATCATTATTTCATTGAAAATCCATCAAGTGTAAATTAGAGATTCCATATGTAATCAGTTACATTGGTAAAAAAAAATTTTCTAATTTAAAATCATTTTGTAAATAATACAATTTTACTTATACATAATACAGATTTACTTCGTGAATTCTTTTTCCTCGCCACCCACGATGGGTATTATCTGTTGCGCTTTAAAATCGTAGAATAATGTTAGAAAATTAGGTTTTTTGCTGTTCAGTTTTAACGGTTGAATACAACATAAATGATTTACGAGTAAATACTTTTGAAAATTGCAACAACAAAAAATACCTCATTGATGTGTATGATTCTTGTTCGATATTTGCATAGTTTTGCAACTTACGGGCAAATTTTTATTTTTTCGCAAACGTGAAAGATGTATTATAAAAAACTTTTTTTAAAATAATTTTTAAAACAAGCCGAGTTCAAAAATAATCAATGGCATGAAACACACTTTTTTAGTGGACCCGTCACATCTCGTTATTCAGTATAGGCTCAATATGCTCAGCATTTTCGTAATGTACTTATTGTAACGTAGGAACGATTGATTCTTAAGTCTCTAAAGCTAAACGCGGATCATCGTATAGGGGCCTATGAATATCGCTGAAATTTTGAAACGAATGAACAACAATTTCTGTCTTGTGGGTAAGAAAAAATTTTTGAAACTTGTAAACTTCTAGGAGACCAAACGCAGTATTGGGCACACAAATTTTTGTTAATTGCAAAAGCTCTTCATCAGCTCCCTTTTGAGTAGGTCCGTAATCGCGTGTTGTAAGATTCCAATAATTGTGTAGCATACCTGTACGTATTTGCCCGGATGGCATAAGCATAAACTGCTGCTAGAGATCTTGGTAGACAAAGATTATCATTATTATTAATGGTTAATATTCATTTTTTCCGTACGTTCTTCTCAGTCAAAACTACACGTTCTCTTTCACTAACACCACTTATAATGGCACAATTAATTAAAAAACCGTCATCTATTTCAAAGTCACTCTATCTCTGCACGGCACTAAACAAAAAATTTCATAAATCTTAAACAATAAAATTTCGAGTAGATCTAAAAAATACCTACAATGGGCCATGATTAAACAATTTATAGCAACGCCTTTGAAATCTTCAGGATTACTTTTTTCGACCAAATGATAATGTAAATCATTTATACATTCGCAAGCCTTGGGTACATATTAACATTTAGGGGTGGTCTCGCCAATCTAGTTCAGTTTCTTATCCTTCATAGTTAAATTGACGATAATGTCTAGGTATGCCAGGTCCGAAGCAATTTTGGAAAAACCCACGGAGGGAAAAATTATGCTAGAGTCCTGGCCCTGATGAAAAGGAGTGATGTGGCCAGGCTTGGGGCAAACGTGAGATCAATCATGGAGACGAGAGCAGAAAGCATTCTCGTTGAGCTGAAAGGCACTATAGTTGAGCCATACAGTCGGACCTCACCTCGCACATGAACTGGAAAATAAGGGATGTTGACCATACGGTGACAAAGCAGGACATTGAAACTGCACTCAAGATCTGTTTTGACGAGAGAGAGTCCTCCAATGTAGTCGTGCGGTTACTGGCGAGTACATTCAGAGAAAATAGAATCACCTACGTTGAAGCACCTGTGTCAGTGGACAGTGTCCTCAAGAGAGGGATCAAATACGGCTGGGCTGGGTAAACTGCAGGATGAGATCAAGGTCCAGAGCTGAGCGCTGTTTTTAGCAAAACTGCTCCCAAAAAGAAATGGCATAAATCTTGCAGGTAAATCTTGATAGGACCGTACTTCTGCACGATCTGTTGGACCAGCTTGCACATGCCAGGAGTGTGGACTTGCTCTTTATAAATAAACCGTCCCGTACGTCATCAGGTCACGGCTGGTACAGTGATAGGACCGTTTGTTCAGCCAATCTAATCCACAGCAACGGAGTCTCTGTTTTCGATACCAGAGGTGGAGAGAGATTCGTGTTGATCAAATGTGGATGCGTGATCTACACAAGTTGCTACTTATCCGTCAACATAACGATTGGCGTCTTCAGAGGGCGGTTTGCCGAACTTGGAGACGTTGTTTGTGTGTGCAGAAAGAGTAGCAACATAGTCCTGGCCAGTAACTTCAACTCCAAGGCCATCGCTAAAGGAAAGCCAAGAGCTGGCTCCAGAGGGTGGGCGATGCTAGAGGTAGCCACCAGGCAAGGTATGATCGTCATAAACTCTGGTGGTTCAGCAACGCTCAGACGGCCTGGTAGTCGTGGCACAATCATCGATTTAACGCTGGTTTCGTCTCAAATGGTGGCACGGATGTCTGACTGGCAAGTCCTGGAGGAGTACGTCATTTTCCTGTCAAACAAGGATCATGGTACAAGCTCACGAGAAGTAATCCGAAGGCGCGTTACCAGGTGAAAAGTGGCAAAACTCAATCGAGATTTGCTGCAGGGAGCCATGGTAAACACGCTCTTTCCAGCTGATTTGGGTAAGATAACAAATCCAGTGGAGGTTAAGGTACTCGTGGGCAAAACTATGAGACGTGTCAAGGAACTGTGCCAGGCGTGTATGCTCAAAAGGTCTGCCAGAAAGGGTTGACGTTCGTGCTACTGGTGGACTGAAAAAATTTCTGACCTGCGCTGAAAGGTGCAGCACCTACGGCGTCTTGCACAGTGATACAGAACTCGCGAAGATACCGAGACACTTGTGGCTACAAGCAGGAAAGCGAAAAAGGCCATGGTGAGAGCGATTAAGGTGATTAGGAACCGGTACCAGCGTGATCTCATCGCTAAGGTGGATAAAGATACGTGGGGCCTGAGCTACCCAATCGCGTAAAAAAGACTTCGCGGCTAGGACCCAAGGCCGCCGATGTAACCTTCCGTCTTGGAGAGGGTGGTCTCCTGCCTCTTTCCAAAGCATCCCGATAGAAGGCAAGAGGACACAAGAACAGACAAAGTGACTCTCTGCACTTTCGATAAATTGAGGTTGGTGGCATCGGAGACGCTGTGGTGAAAGGTCCTTGGTCCATACAGAGTGCCGTCTGAAGTCCTAAAAGTCATAGCTATGGAGAAGCCATATGTTTTGCTGGACATGTTCAATGCGTGCCTACGCGTGGGACTGCTGATTGAGCGTTGAAAGATCCAAAGGTTTGTTCTTTTAGACAAGGGAAAACCACCCCCCTCCTGGTGCGGTCGTTATTCTAACCCTTAGGTATGTTGGACGACTGTGGTAGAATGCTCGAGAGGCTGATAAGAGCTTAATTAAGAGGAGAAGTCAGCCTCTCGGACATTCAGTACGGATTTCGAAAGGAGCGTTCGACGATCATGGCTGTGGCTGAGGTTCTTGAGTCGGTTAGAGAGGCATGGAAACCCTCTTATAAGACGAAGAGCGTTTACGTCCTGGTGACTCTTGACATAAAAAATGCTTTTAACTTGGCTAAATGGTCCAACATAATGATGGCCTTAAAGCGCCGAAATATACTAGACTATCTGAAAAAGATCCTGGACAGTTATCTCCAGAACCGAGTACTCCGATACGAAACAAAGACGGACCAAGAGAGAGGCGTCTGACGTCAGGGGTCGCGCAGGGATCTGCTCTTGGACCTGACCTTTGGAACTGAGTCTATGATGAACTTTTGCTCCTTGAAATGCCTCCGGGGATCAAGCTGACGGGCTTTGCTGATGACATGGCACTGCACGTCATAGCGAGATCCTGAGAGGAGGCCTAGCACAAAATACGGTGGGTGGTCACTATAATGTCAGAGTGGTTTCAGAGTCATGGTTTTAAACTGGCAATAGGAAAGATGGAGATGATCGTTCTCACCAGGCAGAGATGCTTCAGGAAGCACTTCCACCTGAATGTTGTAGGTAACGAAATCTGCGCGAGTTTGGTGGTGCGCTACCTAGGAGTATAAATCGATTCACAGCTCACCTTCTGGAAGCACATCAAAAGAGCAGCCGAGAAAACTTTTAGAGTCTCCGGGGTGCTTTCACGGTTAATGCCAAACGTTAGGGGTCCACGGGAAGCCAAAATACGGCTTCTTGCGTTGGTCTCCAACTCGATCCTAATGTATGGCATGGAAGTGTAGGTGGACGCACTTGCAAGACCAGACATTCAACAGCGCCTTACATCGGTGCAGTGCTTCGGATTCTTAAGGATCGCGTGCGCTTATTGCACGATCTCCTCCGCTGCCACTATAGTGATAGCATGAAAAATACTCGTTGTGTTGCTTATACTGGAGCGATGAAGAAAGTTCTTGGGCTCCAGCGATGAAAACAATAGCAACAAGTGGGAGAAAACGTTGATGACGTGGCAACAGGAGTGAAATCAGTTTGGTATGGTTAGGTGGATGCAGCCGTAGATACCACACCTGTGGCTGTGGGTGGAGAGAATATATGGAAAGTTAAGTAACTATCTCACCCAGTTCCTCTCCAGGCACCAGCAGTTTAATGCCTATAGTAGGTAAACTAAGACGATACGAGCACAAGCCGAATTCAGCATTCATCCCCCTCCTGTTTATAAGGGCGACCGTTCGTGGACAGCCGCAACTTTTCACGAAGCGCTAGGAGTTGTGCATAGCTTCCTTCTCTCTGGTGAGTTTGTAAGAGAAAGTGTTGTTTTGAATATCTGAATAAGAGTCTCAACCATACTCTTATATCTGTGAGGTATGACGAATAAGTATTACCTTTCTAACTTTCCAAGGTTATATATGCACCCATATACATGCTTATTTATATATTACGTACGATATGCGTATGTATCTATTTTTTTTATTTTTTAAATAACAGACAAGAAAAATTAAGATAAAGGCTTGAACTATACGCTTTTTTCGATTAGGTACAATTATTAATTTTTTTACATTTCCAAAAGACGATATCATATGTTCATAGATTTTCTTTAGAATTGGTAAATTATATAAGAAGTAATTTTTTTTAAGGAAAATAATACATCTTAAAAAATTTTTGTTCTTTTTAGTCTAAAAATATTTATTTTTAATTACAATTAAAAAATGATATTTACAAAGTACAGATTACATTTTTCGTAAATTATTTATATCTTATTCATAAATTAATTGTACATTATTCATAAATTGATATGCGTATAGCTCCCCATTATTATCGTTATCATCTTCCAATTTTGTAAATAAGTAGAACTTTTTCATGCGTTTAATATTATGAAGAGCGCACATGGATTTGTAAGCACCATTATCATGAGGACAAGTGGTAACCTGTCTTAGAAGCTCAAACGAAGGATAATATGTCATATTAGTGACTTTAAATCCAAATCTTTCAAGCCCACTTTTATTTTAGTCTTCTATTTACAACAATTTTAGAAGTATCTTTAAGGTTTTCTCGTCAAATATTTCCAATCTCAAGGTACTTTGTATTTTTTGAATTCCAGGCTAGTCCATAATAGCTAAGTTTAAAATATTAGTTTTGAACTTTGTACTTCTATGATAATTTACGCCAAGCAAAGGGTGCTTCAAAAAGATATATTTGTGCCTTAGTATGGTTTGGATGAAGCGAAAGAATAGCTAATTTTTTAAGTACGTAATTATTTCCAGCCGATGTTATGTCATGGATTTCTACCATATATTTTATTTCATCCTTTTTTTATATAAAAATCTTAAACTATTGTTTAAATCTTTCATAACTTTTCCATTAAAAAAATTATGATTTGTTAAGTGAGAACTTTTCTGATAAATTTTTTAACCAAGATTTTTTATTTCTGTCATTATCATCCTTGGTTAAGACTTTCTGATATTCAACATCAGTAGTAAATTCACTAAAGGTAGGCTTATGAGACATGTTGATCAATGAAAATCTTTTTCAGCAAGTTGTTTTTTCTTTACTTTAGAGAATTTTACAACATTTATGATCTTCTGATTTTGGCTTGGATTATTTTTCTTTCCATTCTTCAGCGTGTCTCTTCTCAAATTTTTTCCACTCTGCTTGTCTTCACTTATTCTCTTCTTCTTTTAGGTCCCACTTTTTTGACCTTTCTCCATGGTAGTTAACAGATAAATGATGTATATAGTGTTATGCATTAGGTTTTATGGCCTTACGTACGTTTCTTGACACCCCCACTCTTCAAACTGTACCGTGCGATACGATTATGTAAAATTATGCAGTAAGCTAATGTATTATCAGAAAGATTGTTGTGAGATTCAAATTCTCATCGCACATCTATGAGAGCATTCTTTAACGACTCGTTTTGTTTAGAGCAGTCAAGGACAATCAAAGGTCCAGCAAGTTAAAATTAATATTTGCTTAACAAAGATGCACGATCTTTGCTAGCATTTACACCTCTCTGATTTTTACGATTCGTCTGAAAGGCTGTTGACGCTTCAAGTCAATCGAATTATTGACGATCATACGCGGAGCAACTACCACAAATTTTTCCATGGTTTATAGTAAAGGAAAGGGAGACAAAATAAACAGCAAGAACAATTTTCTTAACTTATGAAACGAAATTGACTTTATTTGTTTTACCTTTCGAAAGGCCTCGAATAATATAGTTGCCTGGCCGCTCGCAAAACACACACCTATTATCTCTTCTTAGTAAATTTACAAAATACCTGCACTGTGTTACTAATCTCGCTCGCAGATGTTGAGGTGTGACGAAGGCCTCGATTTGACAAAGAAAAAAAAAATGTGTTTTGTCGGTGCCTCCAAAAGGCTGCTCGTTGCTGATGAAGTCCACGGCAATTGATAAGTTGTAGTCTTGTCACTCTCTCGAATCTCCAAGTTTGAAGAAAAGTTGACTCCGTGGCTTCCCAGTCGCTTGCTCTGGGCCGAACAGAACGAAAAACTGGACTCGAATACGCCTCGCACTATCGACTACCTCAAGAAATTTTTTCCCACGCATAAGGAAAAGCGAGCTATCCTTGTCTAGTTAATACCTAACAAAACACAGACTTACACAGAGAGAGCATACCTACTACTCAAATTACAAATTTACTCTCTACTCTTACAGCTCTCTCTCTCTCTTTCACATACATCTGAACAAAGGCTAAAATTACATAGCACGGCTTTTCCAACTGATTGAACGTCTTGACCGTCTAAATATGTTTTGATGTAGTAGGTAAAAGTGAATATTCATAAAGTTCCTAAGTTCGATAGCTTATGTATACTAATTTAATTTATTTTTCTGCTAATAATTAGGTAGAAGAATTTTATGCGTATCTGGCATTACAACGTAGAGCATGAGCTATTCTAGTTTTAATACTGATATCTTGAAGTCTTCCCAAGTTCCCACTCCATTAGGTTCTGCAGCAGAAATTCCAATTTGTACAACTGAATTTAAATCGTTTCTAGATCTTGAGAGTATAAGTTCATGCTTTACATTAACAAATAGTTTACGATAGTTTTCAGCAAAACCAAAAATCATTCTGAGAGGAATCAAGAGATCAAAGTAGCTATTATTATTCATTAGATTTAGTTTATTTAAAGGACCAAGCCACCCAGCATTTTCAGTTAATACGTCTTGATTAGGATCGAGCGTCAGCCAGTTTTTAATAAGAGTTGTTGAACCTACGTTTTTACACTTATCTATCTCTGTAGCGTTTATCTCATATTTTATTTCTTCAAATAAATAAAAAATAGCATTATTCACTAATTTAGTATTTGCAACCATTGTATTGCCGTCTGCTTTGACTAATCTTCCGTGAATATGTAAAGAAATACGGTATAGTAGCAGGCATAGGTCTTGATATTGAATTGATATACGAATTCCATTACTATAATTATATGTTCATGATGCATATGGTTAATGAGCATTAATTTCATAGTGCGCGATAGACTTATCAAACATAACGGGAGATTGAATGCTTAGAATGTCATCCATCTTCAAGATAAGAAATTTGAACGTTCGTTACAACTTTTATTTTCAAGCCAAGACTTTTAAGTAACTGTATGTTTTGATTTGTCAATTTTTCACGCTTCCATTGTCCTTTCTGAAGTCTTGACGATTTAAAATCTTGCCGCTGGCTGAGCGCAGAATTACGTGTTAACCTGTTTACATTTTTTTTCTGATTATAAATGATACCCATTATGATAAAGGTTTAACAAGTAATTTTATTGTTATGACTTTTCCACGAAAATTGATTAAATTACTATCCTAATCAACTACGTGTAGTTCTAAGTGATCTATAACTTCTCCAAAGACAGGTAAGTAGATTACTTGTGATAGAACTTCAATAATTTTTGATCCTGGTGTTATTGCAGAAAAAAATTCATGAATTGTGTAAGCTTTTTTTCCATTTATATAAGCTCCACTAGTGATACTAGACTTAACTCGTAATTCATTAATCTTGAGAATGGATACAGGTAAGTCAGAATCATAAGTCAAGTTATCTTGCAGTACTTTTTCAGTAAAACTCAGTAATAGCCCTATATGATCTTTTGGTCTGAAATCACACCTAATTACATTACGGAGCGTATTATTAATTGGCTTGATACTGATACTTATATCTTTCGGTTGTAACACATCGACTAAAAATGACACAATATCTTGAATTTCATAACTGCCAGTTGGAATAACTATCACATGATCACCTGCGTAGAATTTTTTGTTATTTACGTCAATATTAGGAATTAAATTAAACCTGTTAGGTGTTCTACTAAGCCAAGAATATATTTGTGTTTTGGTGATAATTCAATAGGTAAAAAATATCTTACCTCTAGGGTAGAAGAAGTACCAGACAAACTAAGTGTTAATGTTTAATACACGACCGTCAATGTAAAACTGAGCTTTTTTTATTGTTTTAAGTGCTTATACATTTTTTGAAAAAAAATCTTTAACCACACATGACCACAGTTGTAAGAGTTCAATTTTTTACAATGTTTGTGGTTCTACTAAACTTTATTAGCACCCCAATATAACATTAAATTAAAAGATGGTTACAAATCTCCAAAACTGTCATAATAAACAACATTCTGGCTATATTTTTGATATGCCACCCAATGATTTCCAGGTCTATTCTCATATTCAAGATTTACTATAGCAGTTCCACAATACCTTGGAACAAAAAAAAATTTCTAAAATCTTAGAAAATTTTATTAAATCTACATTTGTTAAAGCTCATTAAGGTTACTCTACTTTTTTAGCAGTTTTTTTTTTTTTTTTTAAACTTTGACCGAATGGTTTTAAATATACTATCAATCCCAACATAAAATTTAGAGAACATTCTATAACATTACTAGTTCAAAATTTTGATTCTATTGTAAAACAAGAAAAGCGTGTAAATCGATATGGTGAGTTTCTTCCAGATGGTATTCGAGCTGTATTTTGCAGTCCATCTAATTTTGGTAAGATCAATAGTTTATTAGCACAGATAGCTCATCCTAACAGACTGAAATTTGAAAATTTATACGTATATTTAAAGTCACTAAATCAACCAAACTTTAAATTTTTAAAAGAGCTATCAGAACCTATAGATGGTGTGCAGTACTAACCATTTAGTGAATATAAACCAGTAGTCTCACTAGATGATGCCTTACCAAATTCTATTATGATTTTCGATCGTATAGTTTGTAAAAAACAAGATGATGTACGGACTTTTTTCTGTATGGAAAGATATGAACATGTAAACTGTTTTTATCTTTGTCAGTCAAATGATCAGGTTCCAAAACATCATGTGAGAGACAACGTAAATTTTTGAGCTTTATTTCGATACGAGGAAGTTAACTTGAGACATGTGTATAATGATCATGTAAATTTAAATATGTCATATACTGAATTCAAAGAGTTGTGCTCTAGTTATTGGAATGATGATCGGTATGGATTTGTTGTTATAAACAAGGATGTACAGATAAATAACAGTTGATATAAAAAAGGTTTTGATGAATTTGCTTTGAATATAGGGATTTAGGGATTTACACATAGAAAAAATTTGTAGTCGAACGAAAGATTTTGATAATTTTGCTATAAATACAGGACACACATAGCAAAAAATTTGTAGTCCAACGAAAGATACTAAAGCATCAACACACATTAAGGAGAAGGAGACGTACTTAATCAATTTGTTCAGGTAAGGGAAGCCGTAAAAAAAAAGTATAGACAGTTAAAGTTTAGGAAGGATGAAGTTTAAAAAGTACTCAGTAAAACGTTTAAAGTTATAACAGATCCTTTAAAGGAAATCGTTACCATAACAAAGAAAAATTAAAGAAATTCACCTGTAATCAATAAATACTTAAATAACGATTAACATAAGGATGTTTTAAAAGAAAAAGCTATAAAACCACCCAACGATGATTTTTTTTGTTGTTGTTTTTTTTTTTTCTTTTGTTTGAAGGACAGAAGAGGACAAAATCTTCATAGACACTCTGGCTACTCCGGCGGTAGTGTCGGATTCATCCGGTGTGCCTACTGACTAAAAACTAAACTCCCCGCACGGGTTAGGTCCGTTAGGACCACTCTCCTAGAAGTCTAAAGGGCATAAGAGGAGAGAAAAAAGGAAAATAACGGAGAATTTCAGAGGCAAACTTGCTCTCGAAAAGGTGAGAGGAGGGGCACTTACGCATCTGGGTGAAGCTCGACCCAACGATTATAATAACATGCTGTTTTAGTCTGCTGTCAGTGAAAATGACAACAGTACGAATGAATAGCTTGATAGAATAAATAAAACAGTTTAATATATGACTAAGAATGTTCAAATCGATAAAAACTTTTACAGGAAATTATAATCAAAAATGCTTGATAATAATCGAAAAAGTTATTGGATTTGATGTATGGGGTACGAAAAGAAAATAGAACATACAAACTCAGGAATTCACCAATATATTTTGCTCATCATAAAATTATAATAGACAAATTAAGATTTCTAATGATTAATAGATTGATGAAGCTACAAGTAAAAAAATACCTGCATACAACTCTTACAATTAGGACGATTTGCAAAAATATTACTTGATTTTAAGAACATCGAGTGTTTATAGAAGAGAATTGGATAAAACTGAACCTATTAGGCAACGTAATAGTCGTAAATTTAATCAAACTATTGCTTAAATGTTCAGGAATGTTTCAAGTAAAACAGGAGGATTATTATTAGCACAATACACAATCGCTCGAAAAATACAGCATGTAGATTACGTACACTGGAAAAATCCCAACGAACTTGTGGATCGCTCACGATTACTCACCGCTAAAAGATCAGCAGGAAATCCAAGTCATGACAATGAAATAATATTAACTATTGAAGAGCTACCAGAGACAGAGTATATATATTAACGTGAGCAGACATTTGTTTCAGTATCACAATGAGTGTTAATATATTTAGATGTAAGCTATGTGGAAGTAAAGGCGATAGTCGAGGTCCACCTGGTGTTGAATACAAACTTACTGCAGATGGACGGTACGACTTAGATGATAGAAGATTGTGCCATGTTGCAGCACCAAAGCAACCCCAAGATGCTGTAAATCATGCTTACTTAACTGAAATGATTGAAATTATTGAAAAAGGAATGGATAGTATCAAAATTTTTTTATACAATTTACAAAAAAACACAATAATTATTCTCGTCGAAAATTTGACATGCCTGGTTTAGATGGGACTTGGCAAGCAGACCTTGTTGAGATGCAACCTTACGCTAGTAAAAACAATGGTTATGGGTACATACTTACTATTAAAGATATTTTTTTCCAAGTATGTATGGGCTCTACCAATAAATAAAAAAAGGTGGTATAGTGGCAGCAGCGATGCAGTCTACATTAATGGATAGAAGGGTGCCAGTAAACTTGAAAACTAACCATGGCAAGGAATGCTACAATTTAAAAATTGAACATTTAATTCAAAAATATAAAATAAACTTAAACTTAACTTACAGCAATCTCACAGCATCTATGTAAAAATAATTCAATCGTACTTTACAAGACCTAATGTGAAAAAAATTTAGCTTACAATGCCATCACAAGTAGTTTCATATTTAAGAAACGTGGATTAAATCATATAATAATAGAAAACATCGAAAATTTGGTACGAAACCGAAAGATGTTACTGTTGAGATCCAAGTTAAAATCCTGAAAAAATTTTTTTTTTAAATTTCGAACTTAGCAGCAAACCAAAACCCAAATTCAAAGTTAGTGATAAAGTACGCGTAAGATAAATGAAAAAAGCATTAAAAAATGGTTATCCTTAAATTTATTTACAAAATAACTTAAAGTCACTCATATGGTAAAAATAAATCTGACTTCGTACCATCGAGATACCAAAAGATACCTTTTTCATCGATTTGAACATTCTTAGTCATATATTAAACTGTTTTATTTATTCTATCAAGCTATTCATTCGTACTGTCGTCATTTTCACTGACAGCAGACTAAAACAGCATGTTATTATAATCGTTGGGTCGAGCTTCACCCAGATGCGTAAGTGCCCCTCCTCTCACCTTTTCGAGAGCAAGTTTGCCTCTGAAATTCTCCGTTATTTTCCTTTTTTCTCTCCTCTTATGCCCTTTAGACTTCTAGGAGAGTGGTCCTGACGGACCTCACCCATGCGGGGAGGTTAGTTTTTAGTCAGTAGGCACACCGGATGAATCCGACACTACCGCCGGAGTAGCCAGAGTGTCTATGAAGATTTTCTTCTCCTCTGTCCTTCAAACAAAAGAAAAAAAAAAAAACAACAAAAAAAAATCATTGTTGGGTGGTTCTATAGCTTCTTCTTTTAAAACATCCTTATGTTAATCGTTATTTAAGTATTTATTGATTACAGGTGAATTTCTTTAATTTTTCTTTGTTATGGTAACGATTTCCTTTAAAGGATCTGTTATAACTTTAAACGTTTTACTGAGTACTTTTTAAACTTCATCCTTCCTAAACTTTAACTGTCTATACTTTTTTTTTACGGCTTCCCTTACCTGAACAAATTGATTAAGTACGTCTCCTTCTCCTTAATGTGTGTTGATGCTTTAGTATCTTTCGTTGGACTACAAATTTTTTGCTATGTGTGTCCTGTATTTATAGCAAAATTATCAAAATCTTTCGTTAGACTACAAACTTTTTCTATGTGTAAATCCCTAAATCCCTATATTCAAAGCAAATTTGTTGTTATAAACAAGGATGTACAGATAAATANGTGTGTCCTGTATTTATAGCAAAATTATCAAAATCTTTCGTTCGACTACAAATTTTTTCTATGTGTAAATCCCTAAATCCCTATATTCAAAGCAAATTCATCAAAACCTTTTTTATATCAACTGTTATTTATCTGTACATCCTTGTTTATAACAACAAATCCATACCGATCATCATTCCAATAACTAGAGCACAACTCTTTGAATTCAGTATATGACATATTTAAATTTACATGATCATTGTCATACACATGTCTAGAGTTAACGCCATCGTATCGGAATAAGGCTCAAAAATTTACGTTGTCTCTCACATGATGTTTGGGTACTTGAACATATGACTGACAAAGATAAAAACAGTTAACATGTTTATATCTTTCTATACAGAAAAAAGCCCATACATTATTTTGTTTTTTACAAACAATACCATCGAAAATCATAATTAAATTCAGTGAGGCATCATCTAGTAAGTCGTCATCATCTTCCTCGTTTTGAACTTCTTCTTCGAGAAATTTCATTAGGCTATCGAGACAACTTCGACAGTTAATACCAGCGCTTCCTTTTCTTTGCCAAGCACGAAGGACCTCTTCCGGCAATGAGGACTCCACCAACTGAAAAAGCATTGCCGCACGCATGTCTTTTTTAACACCAAGAGACTTAAGCGCACGTAGCTGTGTCTCAAGATTATCATGTGTACTGGTCAATGTTTCTTTAGCTTTACCCAAAACCAACTTTAGCAATTCGCGCATTTACACTTCTACTAACAAATCATCACGCCCGAATCGACTTTTCAGACTGTCGATGGCTTTGTCGTAGTTTTCCGTGGAGGGGGGTAGCTGTTTACGAGTTCGCCAGCTCTCGAACCGTCTACCATTGCCTGCATGAGGTACTGGAACTTTTTCTCTTTGGTGAGAGCAGCGTCCTCGTGTATTTCTTTAAACACACTCCGAAACTGCAGCCACTCCTTGGGATCACCATTAAACTTTTTTAAATCGATCTTGGGCAACCTTGTCTTTTTGTCTCTTACGATCATTGGATTCCCAGAAGGCGGTGGCACCGGCGGGTTCGGAGGATAAAGCATCTTGACTCTCACTCGCATAGCCTCCATCTTGCTTTTGTAGTCGTCCGCTGTTTCTATCTCTTTTTCTTATTCTTCTTCCGTTACTTGATCTTTATCCACCATAGCATCAAGTATCGTTTTGTTTAATACTTCTAGTTCCTTGGCCTTTTCTTCCAACATTCTCATGTTGGCTCGAAAATTCAATTCGTCTAGCTCCTGGTTACTTACTTCAACATTGAGTCCGTTGAGAAGTTTGGTGAATGTGGTACGTTGGCTCGTACGGGTCTTCTTTGCCTTTTTCATTATGGCTGTCTTTGTCTTTTCACTTTTCTCAATCAACGGCCTTTTCCCAGCACACGACAATCACACAAAAGTCCTGTCACGATCGCCAGTATGTCGCGTGCAAAGGATGGGACACACAAAGGCGTCGAAATAAAAACAAAGAATTTATATTTGTAGAAATAAAGAAGACAGAAAACTTTAATTGTTAAGAGCCAAGTACATGCGTTCGCCGAAGCGGGCGAACGCATACTTGCGAGCATAAGCTCTCGGACAAGTATGTCACAATTTACGTTACATGAGGGCGCTTCAATCTCAAACTTAATAGCGCAGTTTATTTTAAATTAATAATTACAAATCAAATAAATCCAACAAAAAATACGTTAAATAAGAAAAATAATAGAACATAATCTTCCACACAATCAAAACGTACGATTTTAACCAGTAGTATACGTAAACTTGTAAAAAAAATGTTTGTAAAATTTTATTTGATTGTAGAAACTCTTCATGTACGAGTAGTAAATCGCAAGTGTTGAAAGTAAGAAATTTTTACTTTCGTTTTATGCGTACTTAAATTGGAGTAAGTCTGGTTGGGTAAGCCTTATTCCTAACAGTGCTTTACTTTATCTAACTGTTCGATAATCATTTTTCCATTCTCTGCTTTAAGTGTTAAGTGGTTATTATAAATATTTATGTTTATAATTTAAAAAATTCAGTTGTAACATGTATCTAATTTTCCTCTCCAAGGTTCTTTTATTGCGTTAACTTTCATACCAGCTTCTAAATTTTGATGTCTAGCATGCTTATCATAATTTTGTTGATTTTTATGTTTACATTCGATGAGCTCATCATAAGTTTTTTAATGCATGTCTCTTAAATAACGAATCACATCAATAAGATAAGTATTATAAAACTGTATTTGATTTTTGGTTTGATATGGATTTGGTGGACGTGCTTTACTGACGTATACTAATTCATACGGTGTAAATGCTGTAGCTATTTGCAGTGATGTATTGTATTTATGTTTAGCAAAAGTTAAAACTTTGTCCCAATCTTGTTTAGTTGTAGCTTTTGTTCTTAAAAAGCTTGCAAGCATGGCATGACTATGTTTTAGGGAACCGTTAGATTGGGGATAGTAAGGTGTACTGGTCTTAAGGTTAAAACCGAAAATTTGGGCTAAATTTGTTAATATATTACTTCAAAAACTTTTTCCATTATCGCTGAGTACTATTTGTGGCACTTTGTACAACGCTGTGGAGTGTCTTGCCAGAGCGTCTGCGACTGTGATAGCTCGGATGTCGGGTTTATCTACTGCTACACAGTATTTTAAAAATTAACATTGTATAGTTAATATATGTTAATTACCAAATGTTGTTGCTGCTAATGGTCCTACAGTAACGATGGCTGTTTTTTTAGAAAACTTTAGCTGGAGTATAAGTTATTATCATAGGTTCCTTTGTTTTTATTTGTGTCAGTTTCTGTTCTTGGAAAATTTTGCATTTTCGTACAAAATTTTCAATATCTTTTTTTATACCTTTCCTGTTCTACAATTCTCGTATTCTTCTATAAGTTTTATTTATGCCTCTGTATCCACCGAAGAGACTGTTGTAGCATTCTAATAATTTTTGTTGTCTTATTTCGTTTGATAAATAAGCACATTCACCGAAACATACTGCGAAATTTGTATTTTGCAAACTATTAGTTAAAAGATACTGTTTATCATTATTTTCATCCAAACTGCTTTCCAAAGCATCTTTATGCATTGATCTGCGAGCGGTAGATTGCAGCTTTAGATTTTGCTTTATTTCAGCAACTATTTTATTTCCTGATTTACTTAATGAGTCAGTGTTAAACTTAAATTCCACTGATTTTCGAGGTGCAGTTTCAATTTTTTCATTTGTAGAAGTCGTAGAAGTAGACAGTTGTGCTGAAGGGTTAAATATTTCTTTTAAGTCACTGGCTCTAGTAATAGCTTCTTGTTGTGACTCAATATCTGTTGTGGTTGTAATGGATGATAAATCTGGTTTAGTGTTCAAGAGACTAGAAAGTAGAGATTTATCTCTTTGGAGTATCGGTGGTTGCTGATTCTCTTCATCTTCCGATGTATCTAGAATTTCTGTATCATCAGAGTCTGAAGTAGTCGTGGATGCGTTAGGAAAAGGTGAACTTCATTTTTCTTGAGCTTGGCGCTTAAGTAACCTTTGAGCTATTGATGATCCAGTGAGTTCTCCTCACCCTCCTTCCATTCCTGGCAGTATATTGAGAGGAGAATTTTTAGAGCCTTTTTTTCTTCCTCTCGTTGCTTGCTTCGCTGTAGTAGTGGGTTCGGAATTACTTGAACTTTGATTTTGTATATCACTGGCCGTATTAGAATGTGCAAAAAATGTTTTTGTTTGTCGAGGAATTTTTCAAATAGGTTTTAAATGTAACACACGGGATTGTAATATTTTATTATTACTAGACTCGCTGTCAGAGCTCAAACTGTTAGAGTGACTACTGCTTCTGTTACTGCTGGATGTTGAAATTTTTCTGACTTTTTTACGCCTTCCTTATCAATCTATATCATCTTTTGCGGTATTTTTTTCATACGAATCTGCAGGGTTGTGTTATTAAGCGTCAGCATTTAAATTCAAACGTCCGTATTTGTACTTAGCTGTACCTGCTGAGTTTTGCTCTCCATCGATTACGGCGACTCATGGGGTCATATATCGATTCGATCCCTGTCATAGTTTCATGGTATCCGTAAACTGTAAATTTTCGTCCATATAAATAGTGTCGAAAACGTTGTACGGCGGCTATTACTTCTAAACACTCTTTTTCAGTAGTGGAGTAGTTTTTTTTCGCATTTATTAAAAGTGGGAGACATGTAGGCTACAGGATGATTTTTCCCTGGTTTTCCTTGATTTAAAACAGCACTGAGAGCTAAGCTGGATGCGTTGGTAGTGGATATAAATGATTTGTCGAAATCGACACATGTGTTACGTCTGATTTTCTATAAGTGAAAAGCAAACCCGTAGATTCGTTTTACAAACCAATAAATTTGATTTTTGATCGTCAGGAACCAGCCGTCGGCCCAAAGGCCTTGTTTGCTTTTACTTATGGTATAGTTTTCTTTGAAATCGTTGACTCGGCGTTGTGGTGTTGGGTTTCACCGAGCAATATGTATGGTGTGGTGTACGCTGAGCTGGCGTTGATTTACTGTTAGAGTTTATGTCTTATGTCATACGGTAGTACCGTATCTTATTTGTCTTTTTATCTCACGTCCTTGTAAAGGTCTTTGCTTGGAGTATCTATTTTATTTTTCCTCGATATTTAATTCATTCTTTAAGGTAAGAATTACGTGTCAATCAATTAGAATTATAAAATCTTGGAATGTTTCATATAATTTAGCAATTAAAATGTTTAAAAAAAAAAAATTAGTTTAATCAACAATCAAGTTATGTGTAATCTGATGATTTAATAAATCTAGAAAAGCCAGAAATAGTTAATTTAACAAATAGTATGAATAATAAAGTTTTAGATTCGCATTTACAATGTTCTACAATTTATAGTTTTCTTATCTTTACTTACTTCTGTTTGTTGGTAAGCTGCTGCTTGCGCGTACGCACTCGCAAGATCTTACATGGTTGACCGCAACGAAGTTCTTAATCCTACACGAGAGCACTCATGGTGATGACGATAATGAGGCTTCTGCTTTTAACGTTGGAACCCAAGTCGACGGTTCTTTCTTTCTTGTTCCTCCTTTATCCACTTTCTAGGTGAGTTTACAGTGGCCTGGTTTGCTTGAGCTTTTCTCACACAGCTTAGTCACCAAACTAATTCTGACATTTGCTTGAAATGCACGCTTTTAACACGTAGCTTAATCACCGAATTAAGTCTTACATCCACTTAAAAGACGCAACAGAACTCACTCTCCAACCTTTGTAGTTACTTTGGAGCACTTGATAAAAGAGAAAAGGCGAATATTTTTGTGTGCGAGGAGTTTTTATACTCTTGCGTTCAAGGATGTCGTGTTAAGTTGTGGATCCGAATGACCAATCAAAGCTTAACCTAATTGCCCTTGGCTGACACAAACACAGTCGTGGTGCAACAATTCCGTAGTAATTGATGGTTGAAACTGCTGATTGCTAAAATTTCACATTAAATACAAGTTGCTGTCATTATTGTGTACGATATTTCTTGTGCACATCCGCAGTAAGAAATGTGGAAGTTGTTGACTCATCATATTATTTGGTGTACTTGTGCGAATTGATTTTGTAAGATGAGCGTTTTATAAGATTGTTTGAGGTTGCACGCGTTGTTCTAATTTAGTGGCGGTAGCTTGTTTCGCTGAGCTTTTGCTTTTTTATAATTTAAAAACGAAACTCTGTGTTTCGAAGTAATAAATATTAAGTATATCATATGGGATGTCACACATGCAAGTACTGAGGCCTTACACAGGGCTGATTTTAATCTTTTAAAGCTCTCTGTTTGAGTCTTAGTCAAATCGAATTTTTGATTTTTCCATAATAATAGGGTTAAAGGCTCTGCATTCTTAGCATAATATTTAATAAATTGTTTATAATATCCTGTGAGTCCTAGGAATTCTCGAATTTTCGTACAATTTGTTGGTGTTGGGAAGTTTTTAACTGATTCAAGTTTCTTGGGATCAGGTTTTACTCTATAACCACCTATTTTCTGTCCCAAATATGTTACTTCAGGAGTTAAAAATTCGCATTTATCTAGCTGTAATTTTAAACTAGCATCTGATAGTTTGGTGAACATTTTTTTTACTTTTACTTTGTGTTCTTTTAAAGTTTTGGCACATATCATAATATCATCCTAAAATATAAATAGTTCTGTGCCTTGCAATCCCAATAATACAGAATCCATGAGTCTTCAGAATGTATCTGGTGCATTGCATAATCTAAGCGGCATACTGGTATACTCGTAATGTCCGTACGCAGAACTCAAAGCTGTCCTATGGCGATTTTCTAAAAATACTTTAATTTGATCAAATCAATTAGCAGGTCAAGCACTAAAAAAAATTTTGACCCACCAATTTGCTCTAATATCTTTGTAATAAGTAAGTATTAGGGATAGTTTCAGCGTTTAACTTACTGTAATCTATTACGAGAAGATGTCTCTTTTCTTCGTTGGATTCTGGCTTTTTGGGAACAATCCACAGCGGATTATTGTACGGGCTAGAAGAATAGCTAATGGCTACTCCTTGTAATAATTTATCGATCTGATTTTTAACTTCCTGGTGTAGAGCAGGAGGGTATCTATGTTGTTTAGTTGTTGGTATGTTATTTTGTACATACGACGTACGTGGAGCGGCATCACCATTAATGTAAAATAGATGTAAATACTCTTTTACTATTCAGTAAAGTTGTTTACAGATTATCTTATCATGATGATGCTGGCAAAGTTTTTCTGTAATACATTTAATTCTCTATTGTTATGTTGGGAATATCATCACTCAAATCTGAGTCAAGAAAATTCTCTGAATCATCTAGTTTAAAAAGTACGAGATTTTTTGGAGGGATCTCGATTTCTACTGGCTCTTCTCGAGTGTTTACAGCCATCGTGAAACAGCGGCCTTTATTGTATGTTACTGCTGTTTTGCCTATAAATGTACCAGGAGCAGTTTTTGTCAAGCGCAAGTATGCTTGCCCGTTGCTGTTAGCTTGTGTCACAGGAATCTCTAAGGAAACTCTTATTTGACTGGTATTTTGTATACATAACTTTGACCAAGGGTTACTCCTGTAGGTCTAAAATGTTGCGAAGTTGGAAGAGATTCCAAGTTTTTTTCATTTATGTTGATATTGTCTATAATTTTGTGAAACATATTTTTATCACTCATACATTCTGTCGTTGTATCAAGCAATTCAAGTCTACGTTCTTCGTCACTTATTGTTACAATTCTTCCTAAAAATGGAATGGGACCTATAGGTCTTTTTTTAAGTATTAAGGCTCTCACATCATAACAAAGTCTGACCTGTTTTTTGGCTAAAAATAAATTTCCTCACTGAAGGGTGTTTATTGTGCTCAGACGTGAGAAACAGGTTCTTATCAAGTATGTTTAACGTTACTGTTCCTAATGTTTTGATATTTTGAGAAGTTAATCCAATAAGAGCAATTTTCGTATCAGTATTTGTTATAACATTTGGTAGTAATGAAGATATTTTAATAGCATTGACGCCCGCTCCTGTATTTATGACAAAAATGTATTCACTTACATTTAATTGTGAAATTTTAAGTCTTACTGTCAGTGCATTGCTAATGTTTCTTGCGACGGACACTCGGGCGATTGTACAAATTGATTCGTCAGTAGACGCTGATTCCGGTCTTTGCTCATCCCTGCGTCTGGGCGACGCGCGACGCTCACCGTTCCCGTTTAAAGAATGGCATGCTTTATGAGAACTGGGTCTGAAATTTTGCTGATTATTAAAAGAGTTCGACCTTGAGCGAAAGCATGTGTTGTTTCGCGATTCACGTGGTATCTGAATGTTTTTACAAGTGTAGGGGTAATTTCCTATTTGAGAAGAAGACGAGTTTCCAAATGCACACTGCAGTAAGCTTGTGTAAAAGGGGCAATTCAAATAGGCTAATAATTGGTTTTAGTATTGCGTTGGTTGTGTGGGGCCAAAATTTCAATTATTTTTCTACGAATCGTTCAAAGGCTGGTAAAATTGCGTTTCTACGACAAATCATCATCTTATTTAAAAGAATTACAAATATTGGAAATAGTATTTTTAAATAATGATCATTACACTATGTATCAAATGAACTAATTAAAAAAAAAGTATGTACCCTTATGATATACGTCTTCTTTTGAAAAACTTAAGGAACGCAAGCTTCCATCAAAAGAAAGCTTCTATAGCAGCTTACTCAAAGCCTATATCAGTGATGAAAAACATGAACATGCTATAAATATTTGGAATACTTTCAACATACAACCGCTTGGGCAGTATTCCGACTTATACTTAAAGACCGATGTATTGCTACTAGTTAAAATATTTGAAAATTTTTGAAATAATCGTCTTGAAGCATACCAGCTAGATCCAGCTCATTATTACACAAAGCCTGGCCTAACGTGGGACGCAATGTTAAAATTTACGAATATGAGTAATATGTGCAAAGTATTAGGATCATTTTACATAAACTGCAACGGTCCACTTTTGTTGAGGGTGGCTAATGGGGTAAAGTGCTAAAGCACGGAGTAATGTAATAAGCTTTCTCTATGTTTCTCCAGTGGCAGGCACGATGAACACTCCTGGACCCTTTCCAGTTGGACTTTGAGCCGCCCCTTCAGAAAGAACTCCTTGAGACTCACTTCTCGAGCCCTTTGCTCCAAGCTCTCTCAAGTGAGTCCCCTCTTTCGGTCAACCACTGGAAGCCGCCGTAGCTGATGCGCGCCCATCGCCATACCAAAGCCTCACACATTTTCCAAACCAACTCATCCCCAACGCTCTCGTGCACACACATACACATAATGCACCCCTTATACGTGTACTCTTAAAACATACATACATACATGAAAAAAATTACAGGTAAAATTACTAGTAGTAGTGGTAGAACTGTTGACCAACATTGACACGGTTATGTTTATCAAGCGCAAAATTCGTGGTAGTATAAGCCAATGTTTCAATCGGTATGCCAAGGCCAATTATCCATATTTGAAAGAAAGTTATAAAGCCGATAAAAGTAAGAAATATTTGATGTATCATAATGTTAATAATTTATATGACTGAACTATGACTAAACCATTGCCTTGTGCAGGATTTTAAATGGATTCAAAATATTAGTCCAGTTGGTATTTTGAACGTAGCAGATAATGCAAAAATAGGTTACATACTTGAAGTGAATCTTGACTATCCTAAGACTGTTCACGACACCCATAAGGATTAACCTTTCTGTGCCAAGCACATCGCGCCTCCAGCGTCCATGCAAAAAAAATTGATGACTACACTATACGATAAACAACGATATGTGTTTTCAAATAAAAAAAGTTCATAGAGTTTTATAGTTCAATCAAAGTCCATGGTTAAAGGAATATATAGACTTTAACAGCAAAAAGCGTCAAATGCAAAAAATGACTTTAAGAAGATGTTGTATAAGTTACTTAATAATGCTGTATATAAAAAAACGATGAAGAATGAGCGTAAACGTATCGATGTTAAACTTATTAATAGATGGGAAAGGCGTTACGGTGCTGAGAGTTATATCGCTCGACCAAATTTTCACAGCTGTGACATATTTGATGAGCAGTTGGTGGCCATACAATTATACCGTACTAAAATCTGCATCAAGAAGCCAATATATGCTGGATTAGGTATCTTGGACTTTTCTAATACACTCGCATATCGATTTCATTATGATTTCATGAAAAGTCAAATGGCAGATCAATGCAAACTTCCATATACAGACATTGGCAGTCTTCTATATGAAATAACAAATGATAATATTTAAGATGTGATGGCTGAAAATATCACAGAACTCGACACATGGGACTATCCTATCAATAATGATTTTAGAATTCCTCGTAGTAATAAAAAAGTTGTTGGCCTTATAAAGGATGAGTGCAATGGAAAAGTCATGTTGAAATTCGTAGGATTAAGGAGAAAAATGTATACTGTGAAGATTCAAGACTAAAAGCCGTTAAAGAAAGCCAAGACTAACAAGAGCTCAGTAGTTAAGACCATGATAAACTTTGATGATTACATCAAGTGCTTATGCGAAAATACTAGTGCGACTTAAGAGAAAAAAACTATTTGACCACATCATCATCAGATCTTTAGCGAAAAACAAACAAAAATTGCGCTAAGTGCGCATGATGACAAACGCTATTTTCAATTTGGTTTTACAGATGGAGTCGTTACAGCATAGTTAAAAGGGGATTAGTAAATCAAGGTAAAGAGCTCGAAGGGGCAAGCCAATCTAATCGAAAACGAAGAAGTAGGGGTCAAAACATTAAATCAAAACAAAGAAACTGGAAGGCTAGCTAATGGCTTGCTCCATATAAGGAAGTGTCACAGTAAGCAGAGCTCGTTATACTCTCAGCCAGAGCTTCAAATATGACTGGGCTAAAAAGACAATAGGAACCTCTATCGTCATCAGTAGCCGTTTCTCACAGCGTTACACTGAGTAAAAATCCTCGAGCTTACACAGGTTAGCATGTTTTTTTATTTTTTCTTCAATAAAAAAGTTGAGAAGCTAAAAGAATAATTATTTATGAAAAATTTTACAGGTGGATCTAGTAGAACTCAATAAAATCGCTAACAAAAGTTTTCAGCCAAGGAAGAAAATTTCTGAGGTGATTCAATATAAAAAATATATGGTGACCAAATTTAGGAAGGTCAACACTATGTTTGGGTCAAAGGTAGTGTACATATATGTGAGGGTCTCTTCGCAGTTAAAGAGGCCTCGTGTTCAAGAAGGGAATGTACGTTAACTTAGTAATAATAAGCGAGCTGAATTAATTGAATTTTCTTGAATATGCTAAAATATCTATATTAAAGATGATAAACGACAGGATGGACCTGGTCGGGTTAACACTAAATAAGTAAACATAATTGTGGGAAAAAGCTGAGAAGCATAAAAAACCCAATTTATTAGAAAAAAGCGGACAAATTAAATAAACTGTAATGTAAGTAAGAGAAGAAATAATGGAAGTGTGAGCAGCGTGTGCATGCGTGTGTAGAAAGATCAGAGAGACGGCCAGTAGAAGTAGAGTACGAATAGGTCGGCACGTGGTGCTGAGTCTGAGAGACCGGGAAGACGGAGACGTCGATTCCACGTGTCACTCGAGCTGGTGGACGTCCAAGGAGGTAGGTAAGAGTGGAGAGAAGCTCTCACACTCTACGGACCGGCTGGCCAAGCGCGGTCGCACAATTAAGGGCGACGATGATGACGTGCCCGGTCGGTGGTAATCGTGACGAAGTGAAGTTTCCGGACACACGTGNATGGAAGTGTGAGCAGCGTGTGCATGCGTGTGTAGAAAGATCAGAGAGACGGCCAGTAGAAGTAGAGTACGAATAGGTCGGCACGTGGTGCTGAGTCTGAGAGACCGGGAAGACGGAGACGTCGATTCCACGTGTCACTCGAGCTGGTGGACGTCCAAAGAGGTAGGTAAGAATGGAGAGAAGCTCTCGCACTCTACGGACTAGCTGGCCAAGCGTGGTCGCACAATTAATGGCGACGATGATGATGATGTGTCCGGTCGGTGGTAATTGCGGCAAAGTGAAGTCGCCAGACACACGTGTGTGACAAAAAAAGGTACTGAGACAGTTTCTTTTATTTTTCTTATTTAACGTATTTTTTGTTGGATTGATTTGATTTGTAATTATTAATTTAAAATAAACTGCGCTATTAAGTTTGAGATTGAAGCGCCCTCATGTAACGTAAATTGTGACATACTTGTCCGAGAGCTTATGCTCGCAAGTATGCGTTCGCCCGCTTCGGCGAACGCATGTACTTGGCTCTTAACAATTAAAGTTTTCTGTCTTCTTTATTTCTACAAATATAAATTCTTTGTTTTTATTTCGACGCCTTTGTGTGTCCCATCCTTTGCACGCGACATACTGGCGATCGTGACAGGACTTTTGTGTGATTGTCGTGTGCTGGGAAAAGGCCGTTGATTGAGAAAAGTGAAAAGACAAAGACAGCCATAATGAAAAAGGCAAAGAAGACCCGTACGAGCAAACGTACCACATTCACCAAACTTCTCAACGGACTCAATGTTGAAGTAAGTAACCAGGAGCTAGACGAATTGAATTTTCGAGCCAACATGAGAATGTTGGAAGAAAATGCCAAGGAACTAGAAGTATTAAACAAAACGATACTTGATGCTATGGTGGATAAAGATCAAACAACGGAAGAAGAATAAGAAAAAGAGATAGAAACAGCGGACGACTACAAAAGCAAGATGGAGGCTATGCGAGTGAGAGTCAAGATGCTTTATCCTCCGAACCCGCCGGTGCCACCGCCTTCTGGGAATCCAATGATCGTAAGAGACAAAAAGACAAGGTTGCCCAAGATCGATTTAAAAAAGTTTAATGGTGATCCCAAGGAGTGGCTGCAGTTTCGGAGTGTGTTTAAAGAAATACACGAGGACGCTGCTCTCACCAAAGAGAAAAAGTTCCAGTACCTCATGCAGGCAATGGTAGACGGTTCGAGAGCTGGCGAACTCGTAAACAGCTACCCCCCTCCACGGAAAACTACGACAAAGCCATCGACAGTCTGAAAAGTCGATTCGGGCGTGATGATTTGTTAGTAGAAGTGTAAATGCGCGAATTGCTAAAGTTGGTTTTGGGTAAAGCTAAAGAAACATTGACCAGTACACATGATAATCTTGAGACACAGCTACGTGCGCTTAAGTCTCTTGGTGTTAAAAAAGACATGCGTGCGGCAATGCTTTTTCAGTTGGTGGAGTCCTCATTGCCGGAAGAGGTCCTTCGTGCGTGGCAAAGAAAAGGAAGCGCTGGTATTAACAGTCGAAGTTGTCTCGATAGCTTAATGAAATTTCTCGAAGAAGAAGTTCAAAACGAGGAACGAATGTTGATGGCAAAGGGCTTCGGTTTTGCAAATGAGCAACTATCCGTCGATAAAACAGGTAATAAGAATAAAGTTAATGTAACTCCTGTTGGTGGCGTTCCTTGCGCGGCTGGTTTAATCAACGCGAACGAAGGCACTATTGCGACGTGCATTTTTTGTCAAGATAACCATGAGAGCACCAACTGTGGCAACGCAAAAAAGATGACACTGTTCGCTCAACAGGAAATTGTAAAAGAAAAAAAACCTGTTTTGATTGTCTTAAATTCGGTCACAGCGTCAAGTGGTGTAAATACAAAGGATAATGCCCTTGATGTGATGGTAAACACGTTTTACTTATGTGCAGAAAAGTAACAAACGCAGCTGATAGTAAAGTCGATGATGTAAACAAGAAGACGGAAAACCTAACCCAAAATTGCAGCAACGTGTCAAGTAATCCGGAAGTATATTTACAGACTCTACGCGTCCGAGTCAGAGGACCGAGGGGTGAGTGCATAATTAGAGCCTTATTAGACTCGGGGTCACATTAGAGTTATTTGCTCGGAAGTGTTGCAGAGGAGCTTTGGTTAAAAGCTGTGTCGCAACAAACGTTGGTGCATTTACTGTTTGGTGGCGAGAGTACGGAACCACGAGCTCACCAGCAGTATCAGATTACTATAAGTCGTTTGGATAAGAAATATGAGTGTATCGTCAACGTTTTTCATGAGAAGTCAATCTGCTGCGATTTGCCAACGGTCACGCCCGGGGATTGGCTCTAATCGATAGAAATAAAAGGAATTTGCCCTATGGATATGAATGGCAGTGGTTGTGAAACTTTGTCGATGTTGATTGGAGCAGACGTTGCAGGGCGATTACTAACTGGCAAAATACTTCAAATACCCCAGGGACCTACTGCTATTGAAACAAATCTTGGCTGGACGTTGATGGGACGCAGTGGTAAGACGAAGAGCTGTCGTAAAGATACGGCACTGACTGTAATTTCGATGTTTAATCGAGAGTCTCGTGTATCAGATCTGTGGGAGCTGGACGTATTGGGCATCACCAATTCCACTGCAAAGAAGAGCGTCTAGTTGAAATCAAAAAACGTTTTGTGGATACTATTAAGAGAAATGACGAAGGACGCTACGAGTTTAATTTGTTGTGGAAAGATAACCACCCAAAGTTGAGTAGTAACCGTCTCGCTGCTGAGAAGCATCTTTCTGGGTTGAGTAAGCGTCTACACGCAGAGGGACGATTCAAGGATTATGAACAGGTTTTGAACAACTGGCACTGGTTTGGCATCATCGAGAAGGCACCACTGAATAAAGCCGAAGGCTATTCTATACCTCACTGGCATGTTATCAAAGATAACAGTACAACGCTCTTCAGGCCAGTGTTCGATGCGTCGGCGAGTAGTGGGAACGGGCCATCCTTGAACCAGTGTCTGGAGACAGGTCCTAACCTCATAGAGCTCATCCTATATCTAGGCTCATCCTATACCTAGGATGGAGTTACTTGCTACAGTTCTGGGTGCAAGACTAACTAGAATGGTGTTGCAGTCACTGGAGTTTGACCCAGTTTTAGTTACGTATTGGTCAGACTCTAAGGTGGTTCTGACATGGCTTAAGCGTGGTTGGCAGTGGTCGAGGTTTGTGTGGAACAGAGTCGAAGAAGTAAGAAAGTCCACCAACATCGATTCATGGAGACATGTACCAGGTATTTTAAATCCAGCAGATCTCCCCTCTCGTGGATGCAGTGTGGAGCTTCTCGTACGATCAAAATGGTGGGAGGATCCAGAATGGCTGAGATCTCCGGAACATTTATGGCCTCAAGAAGAGTCTTTGGTCAACGAAGCGAATGTATACGCTGAGCTCAGCAGATCTGGGGAAAAAAGTGGATCAACTTCCCTACCTGTCGTTACCTGTACGAGTATAACCTCGAAATCATCGGAGTTTCCCTGGTATATGTCGGAACATACAGATTATAATCAGATTATTATTATAATTGCTTGGATTCTTCGCTTTGTAAAAAATACCAGACTATCGACGGATCAACGTTGTAAAAAACTCAAATTACAGCTGGAGAATTCGATTCTGCAGAACAAATGGCATTTAAGTTAAGTCAAAAGGAGTCTTTTAAAGGAACGACGGATCCTCGTCTCAGTAAACTGAACGTATATTTGGAAGAAAATGGACTTCTTAGAACAAAGACTCTTATTTCCAATCGACAGGATACTTTCGGTTTTAGATTCCCTGTCGTTTTTGATCACCCTCTAACTGAAAAGCTCGTCGAGTACGTTCATCGAGAGTTGAAGCACGCAGGTATCAACACAACGCTGTCCGCTCTCAGAGAAAAAGTGTGGATAATCTCGGGACAAAAATTGGTTTGTTCAGTGATTCGGAAATCTATTTCATGCCAAAGACATTCAGGAAAACCATTGTCAGTGCCAACAGCAAGTCTACCGGAGAACCGTGTACGTGATGCTCATGTTTTCGAGGTCGTGGGAATCGACTACGCGGGACCTCTCTACCTCAAAGATGGAAGCAAGAGCTGGGCTTGTGTGTTCACCTGTGCCGTTTATCGTGCCGTCCATCTGGAGTTGGTGTCGTCCTTGTCAACTGTTGGATTTCTCCTGGCTTTCCAAAGGTTCATAGCCCGAAGAGGACGTCCAGCGTTGGTCTACAGTGAGAATGGCACTAATTTTGTCGGTGCGTACAACTTACTAAAGTTAGTCGACTGGGATAAGGTTCACGAATTTTGTGCAACGAAGAAAATTCAATGGCATTTCATCCTTCCTTCCGTGGCATGGTGGGGCGGATGGTGGGAGAGAATGGTGAGCTTACTCAAAAATCTGTTAAAAAGAATATTAGGAAAGGCGTTGCTAAACGAAGAAGAAATGCGTACCATTCTTTGCGAATGCGAAGCTGCCATCAACGCAAAACCTATAGTACAGCTGAGCAAAAAAAAAAAAAAATTTAATAGCCCTCACCCCAGAAATGTTTCTAAAAGAAATACGCAAAGATGGAGTCCCTGACTTGGATCAGTTGGGGCAAATATCTTTGAATAAACGACTTAAATATCTACAACGACTGAAACTCGAGCTTCGTCAATGGTTCAGATCAGAATGTCTCGGGCAATTGGAAAAACACAACAGGCCTCGCCACTCGCATATCACTGTCAAGGTAGGAGACGTGGTACTGATCGGAAACGATATACACAAACGCATACACTGGCCCATGGGACGTGTAGTCGAGTTAATTTCAGGTCATGATGGTGTTGTGCGAGTTGCCAAATTAAAAACCGCATCTGGACATCTTGTGCGACCTTTACTATGATTGATACCACTCGAGTGCTCGGCTACTCAAAGCCTTAATGTACCGGAGGAGGTAGGAAGTTCTTTCTCACCTAAGAAGGGCTCGACTCGTCTGGAGCAGGAGGAAACAAACTTAAGCGAAGAACCTACCCGTGAGGAACCTACCCGCAAGGAAGCTCACGACTGAGAGAGGAATTCTACGAATTCAAGAGGCATCAAGTCTAAAAGGACTACTCGATGCGGAAGAACTCTTCAAGTACCCAAGAGATTTTGTTAGATTCGGTTGAGTAATTTGAGGACTGATTTCTAAATTACTCAAGGTGGGAGGATGTGGAAGATTATGTTCTTTTATTTTTCTTATTTAACGTATTTTTTTTTGGTTTAATTTGATTTGTAATTCTTAATTTTAAATAAACCGTGCTATTAAGTTAGAGATTATAGCGCCCTCATGTAACGTAAATTGTGACATATTTGTCCGAGAGCTTATGCTCGCAAGTATGCGTTCAACCACTTCGGCGAACGCATGTACTTGTCTCTTAACAATTAAAGTTTTTTGTCTTCTTTATTTCTACAAATATAAATTCTTTTTTTTTATTTCAACGCCTTTGTGTGTCCCATCCTTTGCATGCAACAGATTGTATTACATACAACTTGTTAACATAAAACAAATAATATACACGTCCGAAACCATTAATGGAAGATTGCACGTTGAGAAGATGTATTTCCAACCACTAAATTTCAACAACATTTTGTTTAACACTAATGCATTGTCAAGTTGTAACAAAAATCTAAAGTGGACTTCATATCTTATAGTTCGCAAAAAGCTTTTCAAACATGTAAAACATCAATAAAAATAAACCTCATAGTGTTATAACACAATTTTACACAGGATTAATACGATTTAATAAAGACATGATAGCAATACTGCAGTATCTCCTCTCATTGGATTTCAATCGAGAAATGGAGCAAGGTAAATTAAGCATTACAGACCCCGCAGAAATGTCGGTCAAAACATTAAGGCCATTGGGATACTTTGTAAAACGCAAAGCATCCATGCCTACTGTATAACACTACCGATTGAAGCTGCAATCAATAAGTAAAGTAACCGAAAATTCTCTAATAACCTCTATTATCACGCCCAGCAAACAATTGATCACAAGTCGTTCCAGATCAACGATATATACCAACTGTATCTTATGCTCCGGTTACAGTGCACCACCATACCATATAATGACTTAAGGGAAGAGAAGAGTAAAGAGAAAAAAAACTGATCAACAACTTGAAATCACCTTATTCATAAATCAAGTGCAAATATCATTCCTACTAAACTAAGCAAAATTGTGACCATAAAGGTGACATTTTTAAATGACAATCCATTCTACAATCAAGCTGTAGCACAACATCACCTACAATGAGTTCAACACGGAAGACTTGCAACGACAAAATCTCAAAAAATAATTACATATCTCATAAATTGTATTAATTTATACGTAAAACATAAGTTTTATATCTTATTCTTTTAATTTAATATTTTATACCACTAGAAATATGTATATATATATATATAATACATATATATATACATATATATATGTGATAATTGTGTTCTTATATTAAGTACTTGACAAGTTCGACTACTATCGCTCTTATGATTATCGAGGGCGGCAATCAACTAAGGGTGGGCGTGTGACATCCCATGTCGTATACTTTATATTTATTACTTCAAAACACAGAGTTTCGTTTTTAAATTATGAGAAGAAAAGCTCAACAATCTCGAACCATCAAACGGTAAACCTGCTTCTGCAATCGCGTCACACATGACTTACTTCTTTTGACACAAGCTACCGCCGCAAAACTCGAACTACGCGTGCAACCTCCACAATCTTGTAAAACGCTTAACTGACTAAATTAATTCGCACAAGTACACCAAATAATGTAATTAATTAACAGCTTCAACATTCCTTACTGCAGATGTACACAAGAAATATCATACAAAATTTCAACAGTAAATTGTACTTAATGTAAAATCCCAGAGATCAACAGTTTTAACCATCAGTTACTGTGAAATTATTGCACCACGTCTGTGCTTATGTCAGTCGAGGGTAATTAGGTTAAGCTCTGATTGATCGTTCGGATGCCCAATTTCATGAGTCCTCCTTCAACGCAAGAGTATAAAAACTCCTCGCACATTACAATATTAGACTTTTCTCTTTCATCAAGTGCTCCAAAGTTACTACAAAGGTTGAAGAGTGAGTTCTGTTTCGTCTTTTAAGTGGATGTAAGACTTAATTCGGTAAATAATCTACGTGTTAAAAGCGTGCATTTCAAGCGAATGTAAGACTTAGTTCGGTGACTAAGCTGTGTAAGAAAAGCTCGAGCAAACCAGGCCACTGTAAACTCACCTAAAAAGTTAATAAAGGAGAAACAAGACAGAAAAGGCTGTCGACTTGGGTTCCGACGTTAAAAGCAGAAGCGTAATTATTGTCATTGCCACGAGTGCTCTCGTGTAGGATTAAGAACTTCGTTGCGGTCAACCTTGTAAGATCTTGCGACTGTGTGCGCGCAAGCAGCAGCTAACGAACGAACATAGAAGTAAGTAAAGTTAAGAAAACTTTAAATTGTAAATGGGAATCTGAAACTTCATTATTTATATTAATTGTTAAATTAACTATTTCTGGCGTTTCTAAATTTATTAAATTATTATATTAGACATAACTTTGTTGTTGATTAAACCAATTTTTTTTCATTCAAAAATATTTCAATTGCTAAATTATATAAAACATTTTAAGATCTAATAATGTGCTAATTGATTGACACGTAATTCTTATCTTAGTGAATAAATTAAATATCGAGGAAAAATAAAATAGATACTTCAAGACAAAGACCTTTACAAGGATGTGAGATAGAAAAATGAACAAGATACGCTACTAGCGTATGACATATGACATAAAACAGTTAATCAACGCCAGCTTTGCGTACACCACACCATACACATTGCTCGTTGAAACCTAACACCACAACGCTGAGTCAACGATTTCAAAGAAAATTATACTGTTAGTACAAGCAATAAAGGCCTTTGAGCCGATGGCTGGTTCCTGACGATCAAAAATCAAATTTATTGGTTTGTAGAACGAATCTACGGGTTTACTTTTCACTTATAGAAGTTCAGACGTAACACATGTGTCGATTTCGACAAATCATTTATATCAACTACCAACGCATCCAACTTAGCTGTGTCTCACGTTATGAGGAGCACACACAGATTTTTAGGATCCATTATGACGCGTACAAATGGTCACCAACCTTGAAAATTTCTTAGTATTCTCTTTAAGGTTGTCACGCAGAATATTTTTTATTTCTGCGTACTTAATATTACCTGAATCTCAGGTTAATCTATGATAGTAAAGTTCGACATGTGAATTTTTATGTTTATCCATTTGTGGTAGTTTACGTCAGGCGAAAAGTGGTTTGAAAAGAAATACTTGTGCTTTAGTGTCGTTAGTATTTAGAGAAATAATTGCTAATTATTTTAGCACAATCATTGACAGGCTTTTTGAAGCCTTGCGTATTCACCAGATACTCCATTTTTTTCTTTTTTATTTTCACTTTATCTGTGAAGTTATCTTCAACTGACTTTGTTTAAACTGTGGTTCTTTTATTGCTTAAATACTTTTTCGTAAAATTTTTCAGCCAATATTTTTTTTTCTATCACTATTATTATTAGTTAAAATTTTTTGATTTTTAACATCTGTATTAAAAATACTAATGGCCAGTTCATGCGACATTTCGATAAGTAAAAACTTTTTGAAGAAAATTATTTTCTAGAGGATCTTACAACACTTATTATCTTTTGATTTTTACTTATATTATTTTCCTTTCCATTCCTCAGCATGTCTCTTCTTAAATTTTTTCCACTCTTCTTGTTATTGTTTATTATCTTTTTCTTCTCTGCTCCAACTACTCTGACTTTTCTCCATGACAGTCGAAAAACAAATGATGTTAGTAAAGCTATGCATCAGACTTATTAGCTCATTCCTCCTACTTTACATAAGTCTTTTTTACGTCCCCGCTCATAAGGTTGGACTAAACGACATGATCATGTTATATTAAGCAGTAAGTTGATGTATTAGCTGAAAAATTGTTATATGATTCAAATTCTACTCGTACATCTACTAGAGCATTTTTTAATGATTCCTTTTGCTTGGAGCAATCAATGGAGATTAAACATATTTGGTTTGGAAAGCATTATTTACTTAATAAAAGCGGGCCATCTATACCATAATATGAATTTGGAAAGCTAGCATACATACCATATAGCAATGCATACTAATTATGAGAAATATTAGGATTGAGATCACCATAAGGATAATGTTAGGAATGTAAATAAGGTTTTACATTTCTTATCCTGCAATGTTAAAACATACTAGTGCTAACACCTTTTCGATTTTTACGATTTGTTTGGAAGGCTAAAATTACGTAACGTGGCTTTTCCAACAGATAAGATGTCTTAGCAGTCCAAATATGTTTGGATGTATTAGGTAAGAGTGGATTTTTTTACAATTTTCAAGTTCAAAAACTTATAAATACAAACTTATCGTTTTGCAAATAATTTAATAGACGAATTGTATGTGTATCTGATATTACCACATAAGGGATCATTCATTCAAGCTTTAATATTACGACCTTAAACTCTCCCAAAGTTGCTATTGCATTATCATTGTCAGCATTAGCTACAGTTTGTAGCACTGCATTCAGATCACTTCTTAATCTTGTTAGTAGCGAATGTTTCACATAAACAACTATCTTACTATAATTTTTAGTAAAACCTATAATCATACTAACTAGAGTTATGACATCAGAATAGCCGTTGTCGGTTAAACTATCTTTTTTTTTCTCCGTTATCCAGCTAACCAGCATTTATAGTTGATGATTTTTTATGAGTAATAAGTGATGACCAATTTCTCATGAGGGTTATTAAGCCAACATTTTTACACTTGTTTTCTTCTATAACATTTATCTCGTATCTAATTTCCAGCGTTGACCGCGTTGGTCAAAAGTTTGACGCCAACAGCTAAGTTCGGACCGCATATCGATGAACACCCAGTAGAGTCCTAAAGCCTCCAAATCCAGTACCACCACCAACTAAACTGTAAACTAATATGGCAATATATATTTTATAGGTTTTGAAAATAAAAAACTGAATTGTTAGTCCATTATTACAAAAAGGGTCAATTTCTTATACCTCGGAAATCCAATATGACTCGAGGTATACAAGCAATATGAATACATTAATCATTGTATCAGTTGGCGCATACGTAGATGGTGGCACTTCTATGTAAGCACTCTTAAAACCATCCATGCCCTTTTTGATGGTAAATATACTAAAGATCAATAATCAAAATTCATAAATTTTCTTAAGAAATGAATAAGAATGAGAAAAATATCCTCCCTGGATCGAATACACAACCTTCTGTTTACTAGACAGTTGCTCTACCGCTTGAGCTACCGAGGAGCCGTGCATTCACTCGCACCGTAAGTTCAGATAAGTTCTCACTCTTATTTTTTTTTAACTGTTTTAAACCTCAGGCTCGATTTTGATAGGTATATTGAAAAATTATTCTAATGCTTGTTGATAAGTCAGAAATCCTATATGACTTTAAATGGATAGTATTAAGAACGCTTACATAGAAGTCCCACCATCTACATATGTGCCTACTGATACAATAATAAATGTATCATTCGCTTAAATATCTCTTGGAGTCATATTGGATTTCCGACTTATCAACAAGCATTAGAATCATTTTTTAATATACCTATTAAAATCTAGCTTGAGATGAAAAACAGCTAAAAAAATTAAAGCAGGAACTTATCTAAACCTACAGCGCAAGTGAATGCATGGCTCCTCAGTAGCTAAAGTACTACAGCAGATGTCTAGTAAATAGAAGGTTGTGTGCTCGGTCCACACCCGTGGAGAATATTTTTCTCGTTTTTATTAATTTCTTAAGAAAATTTGTAAATTTTGATAAGCGATCTTTAGTATATTTACCAACAAAAAGGGCATAAAAGGCTTTAAGAGTGCTTACAAACAAATGTCACCACTTACATATTCGCCAACTAAAACAATAATAAATGTATAAATATTGCTTGTACCCCTCTTAAAGTCATATTAAAATTGTAACTTATCAACAAGCATTAAAATTATTTTCTAATGTTCTTACACCTCGGTTTCAGAGTAAGCAAGAGCATTCTTTTTTTTTTAAGTAGTGTTTTTTTATGACAAATACAATGCCGTTTGTTAGAAAAAAATATAAAAAATAGACTGACATATTTGTGATTGTTTCCATTGCACAATAACAATATTTCCTGAAAAAACGTCAAAATTATACGAATCCATTTTCTCATTTTCAATGATATCAAAAACAATGTTTTTACCAGAACAAAATGTCTTTTTTATTATTATTATTAACTGTTACGTAAGAAAAAGATTGGGAAGGAGGTGCATCGCGAGAATGACCAACACTGATGACCTCAAAGACCTCTATTAAAAATATCACATTTATAAGGCAAAGTATCATTGTTAATTTTTTCTTCTTTTCTGTCGATTTTTCTGACATTATTATGAATTCTATGGTATTTTTTAATAGATGTGAAATCGACTTTACCTGCACTCTTTACTTCTTCGTTAATCTGATTTGCTTCTACTGCAAATCTGTCAATCCTCCTCACATTCACTTTTTTAACTACTGCATCAGTACTACCTTGAGTATCTGTAAGCGCACTAGATTGTTGTGAACTAAGTAAAACTGAGAAGAAAGCAATTACGAAATATACATCGGATTTTTGGAAGAAAGATTCGGGAGATACGTTAACTGACATGGTCACGTTTGCGAAGCAAATATCGCACTTCTGCTGGTAGTATAGGATTTTCTATATTCTGCTAACTGCCCTTGAATCCCGTCGTAAGAACCTACCAGACGAGTTCTATGCAAATACCTCAGCTAGAACTTGTTCTGAGATAAGCTACCTAGCAGCATTCTTATTTATCTCACAATGTCTCAAACTCTTAGGGTTATGAACTCGTGCTGGCGTACCCTGGATGTGTGATAGGTATAGGTGAGCCTAAGTTTTGAAAAAAATAAAAAAATATATTAAAGTAACATTGTACTTTCTTTTCCATAATCAAAAATACTTCTTTGACTGATAATACTTTCCATATAAGAAGGTAGTCGAAAGATAGAAGTAATATTATTATCCTTGTCAATTTACATTTTAATATGTGGTAGCAAAAAATTGGTTACGTTCAACTTTTTTTTTATTACTTACTGACAAGAAACCGAATTTTCAATTATGCAAGCAAATCAACGTCAAATTTTTCACTGTTTCTTACACAGTTATTTATTTTATGGTAATCAAAGCAATAACATACACATAAAACATTTGCAATGCAGTATTTAAATTGAAGGACTATTTTTCTAGATTTTACCTAGCACTAATTAGAGAAACATCATTATTAAAGTGAGCACAACACAGAAATCAAAAATATTTTAGTAAAAGATTATAAAGTACAAGTGAAAAAATATTGACCTATACACAATTTATATTATTTTTCTCAATTTTACAACACTTATTCATAAAACTTCTATGTTTTCTGTTTCATTTTCTTGTCTTTTCTTGTTCTCTCTTTTAAATTTGATGCTTATTTACAACATCAAAAAGATTTTTTCATCAGCTTAGTCTCTACTATACCTGATTTTCTGATTTGATAGCTTAAGGTCAGGGCTGGCTGAAACACTGCAAAGGCCAATAACCGTTCTTTTTTTCATACTTCTTATAAGCCATATGCATAATTGCACATTGTATACGATATTAAATAATGTATAAGACAGAAAGCAAGATAAATCTAAATTCTCAAGTCATCTTATTAGTGTCATTTCTTGTTCAAAATAATAACTGAATAATATGCAGAGTATAAAGAAATTTATAAATATTTACATAAAAATAAAAAATTTTCGATGACAATATCAATACGTAAGAATATTTTAACAAAGAAAATATAATACGTCTCTAACTAAAAGGTTGTATATGAATTTTGAAAATAAAAAACTTAATTGCAAGTCGGTTATTACAAAAATGGTCAATTTCTTATACGTTGATCTCAGAGAGATGTAAAGCTTTCTTGTTTTTTAAATTTATAAAATTGTTTTTTTAAGATGATTCCTCCTTCATGGAATTTGTATTTGGTTGAGTTCCTAAATGTTTACTTAAAATTTTTTTTTAAATATACAGAATTATGGTTTCGGACCTGACATGGGATAAACCTGAGTCAATAATTTTAGTTAGATTATTAGGCGTACTTTCATGGCCTGAATATTCAATCAGTTGATAGCTTGGATGAGTAAAAAATATTTCATATCTATCACTTAACGAAAACTGTGACAGGAAAAAATAATACTTTGTGATAACTGGACAAGAATGGTAGATTACCTACGAGTTTGAAAAGTCTCTGTTTGCGAACCGAGAGGTTTGCGGCCCGAACCGAAGGCGAGGGACGTAACGAGGTTCGTAAAGGAGACTTTTCGAACGAGTTCCGGAAAACTGCTTTTTCGCCCGAGGAAGTACCAGCCTCCCAAAACCACCCGAGGGCGGAAATAGTAGTTTTCCTACGAGTTTGAAAAGTCTTTGTTTGCGAACCGAGAC
>NW_019379456.1:1644969-1658859 GCF_000648655.2 Copidosoma floridanum | reverse complement strand
AATGATTAATGTACGTATTATATTTTCTTTGTTAAAATATTCTTACGTATTGATATTGTCATCGAAAATTTTTTATTTTTATGTAAATATTTATAAATTTCTTTATACTCTGCATATTATTCAGTTATTATTTTGAACAAGAAATGACACTAATAAGATGACTTGAGAATTTAGATTTATCTTGCTTTCTGTCTTATACATTATTTAATATCGTATACAATGTGCAATTATGCATATGGCTTATAAGAAGTATGAAAAAAAGAACGGTTATTGGCCTTTGCAGTGTTTCAGCCAGCCCTGACCTTAAGCTATCAAATCAGAAAATCAGGTATAGTAGAGACTAAGCTGATGAAAAAATCTTTTTGATGTTGTAAATAAGCATCAAATTTAAAAGAGAGAACAAGAAAAGACAAGAAAATGAAACAGAAAACATAGAAGTTTTATGAATAAGTGTTGTAAAATTGAGAAAAATAATATAAATTGTGTATAGGTCAATATTTTTTCACTTGTACTTTATAATCTTTTACTAAAATATTTTTGATTTCTGTGTTGTGCTCACTTTAATAATGATGTTTCTCTAATTAGTGCTAGGTAAAATCTAGAAAAATAGTCCTTCAATTTAAATACTGCATTGCAAATGTTTTATGTGTATGTTATTGCTTTGATTACCATAAAATAAATAACTGTGTAAGAAACAGTGAAAAATTTGACGTTGATTTGCTTGCATAATTGAAAATTCGGTTTCTTGTCAGTAAGTAATAAAAAAAAAGTTGAACGTAACCAATTTTTTGCTACCACATATTAAAATGTAAATTGACAAGGATAATAATATTACTTCTATCTTTCGACTACCTTCTTATATGGAAAGTATTATCAGTCAAAGAAGTATTTTTGATTATGGAAAAGAAAGTACAATGTTACTTTAATATATTTTTTTATTTTTTTCAAAACTTAGGCTCACCTATACCTATCACACATCCAGGGTACGCCAGCACGAGTTCATAACCCTAAGAGTTTGAGACATTGTGAGATAAATAAGAATGCTGCTAGGTAGCTTATCTCAGAACAAGTTCTAGCTGAGGTATTTGCATAGAACTCGTCTGGTAGGTTCTTACGACGGGATTCAAGGGCAGTTAGCAGAATATAGAAAATCCTATACTACCAGCAGAAGTGCGATATTTGCTTCGCAAACGTGACCATGTCAGTTAACGTATCTCCCGAATCTTTCTTCCAAAAATCCGATGTATATTTCGTAATTGCTTTCTTCTCAGTTTTACTTAGTTCACAACAATCTAGTGCGCTTACAGATACTCAAGGTAGTACTGATGCAGTAGTTAAAAAAGTGAATGTGAGGAGGATTGACAGATTTGCAGTAGAAGCAAATCAGATTAACGAAGAAGTAAAGAGTGCAGGTAAAGTCGATTTCACATCTATTAAAAAATACCATAGAATTCATAATAATGTCAGAAAAATCGACAGAAAAGAAGAAAAAATTAACAATGATACTTTGCCTTATAAATGTGATATTTTTAATAGAGGTCTTTGAGGTCATCAGTGTTGGTCATTCTCGCGATGCACCTCCTTCCCAATCTTTTTCTTACGTAACAGTTAATTATAATAATAAATAAGTTAAGTTTTTGAAAAAGTGCTTAAGAAATCACTACAACACAATCTGCCAAGACATGAAAAGATGGTATGAAAAAGTTCTACTAAGCAATTGATACAAAAACTGAAAAAGGATGAATTAACTCAAGAGACACTACTAATTGCTTAAATTATTAGACAGTCTGCGAAAAATAATCAATCTGAAATTAGTAATTATAAGAGAACTAAGGTTTAATAAATCTATAGACTGTACCTTAACTTTGAAGAAAAAGAGATTAAAGAACTTTAAATTAAATTTACTAATGAAAACAAATAGATTTACATAGCAGTGATGTAATATATATTATTAACATTGGACTTCTTAAAAGTTCTAGCACCGAAATTCTAACTAAAAAAGCACAATAATACATTAATGTAAAATTTACTAGGTGATATATCAGAAATTATTTCTATACTTCAAGTTACACATAAAATCAATGTTTCAACATGTTAAAAAATGTAGCTTTAAAAAGAATTTTGGGATAGATGATGATTTCAAAATTTATTAAACGTTTTAAGTACTCTAGCTGTAATAAATACTTTTTCCGCCCTCGGCTGGTTTTGGGAGGCTGGTACTTCCTTGGGTAAAAAAGCAGTTTTCCGATACTCGTCTGAAAAGTCTCCTTTACGAACCTCGTTACGTCCCTCGCCTTCGGTTCGGGCCGCAAACCTCTCGGTTCGCAAACAGAGACTTTTCAAACTCGTAGGTAATCTACCATTCTTGTCCAGTTATCACAAAGTATTATTTTTTCCTGTCACAGTTTTCGTTAAGTGATAGATATGAAATATTTTTTACTCATCCAAGCTATCAACTGATTGAATATTCAGGCCATGAAAGTACGCCTAATAATCTAACTAAAATTATTGACTCAGGTTTATCCCATGTCAGGTCCGAAACCATAATTCTGTATATTTAAAAAAAAATTTTAAGTAAACATTTAGGAACTCAACCAAATACAAATTCCATGAAGGAGGAATCATCTTAAAAAAACAATTTTATAAATTTAAAAAACAAGAAAGNGTTTCTTGTCAGTAAGTAATAAAAAAAAAGTTGAACGTAACCAATTTTTTGCTACCACATATTAAAATGTAAATTGACAAGGATAATAATATTACTTCTATCTTTCGACTACCTTCTTATATGGAAAGTATTATCAGTCAAAGAAGTATTTTTGATTATGGAAAAGAAAGTACAATGTTACTTTAATATATTTTTTTATTTTTTTCAAAACTTAGGCTCACCTATACCTATCACACATCCAGGGTACGCCAGCACGAGTTCATAACCCTAAGAGTTTGAGACATTGTGAGATAAATAAGAATGCTGCTAGGTAGCTTATCTCAGAACAAGTTCTAGCTGAGGTATTTGCATAGAACTCGTCTGGTAGGTTCTTACGACGGGATTCAAGGGCAGTTAGCAGAATATAGAAAATCCTATACTACCAGCAGAAGTGCGATATTTGCTTCGCAAACGTGACCATGTCAGTTAACGTATCTCCCGAATCTTTCTTCCAAAAATCCGATGTATATTTCGTAATTGCTTTCTTCTCAGTTTTACTTAGTTCACAACAATCTAGTGCGCTTACAGATACTCAAGGTAGTACTGATGCAGTAGTTAAAAAAGTGAATGTGAGGAGGATTGACAGATTTGCAGTAGAAGCAAATCAGATTAACGAAGAAGTAAAGAGTGCAGGTAAAGTCGATTTCACATCTATTAAAAAATACCATAGAATTCATAATAATGTCAGAAAAATCGACAGAAAAGAAGAAAAAATTAACAATGATACTTTGCCTTATAAATGTGATATTTTTAATAGAGGTCTTTGAGGTCATCAGTGTTGGTCATTCTCGCGATGCACCTCCTTCCCAATCTTTTTCTTACGTAACAGTTAATTATAATAATAAATAAGTTAAGTTTTTGAAAAAGTGCTTAAGAAATCACTACAACACAATCTGCCAAGACATGAAAAGATGGTATGAAAAAGTTCTACTAAGCAATTGATACAAAAACTGAAAAAGGATGAATTAACTCAAGAGACACTACTAATTGCTTAAATTATTAGACAGTCTGCGAAAAATAATCAATCTGAAATTAGTAATTATAAGAGAACTAAGGTTTAATAAATCTATAGACTGTACCTTAACTTTGAAGAAAAAGAGATTAAAGAACTTTAAATTAAATTTACTAATGAAAACAAATAGATTTACATAGCAGTGATGTAATATATATTATTAACATTGGACTTCTTAAAAGTTCTAGCACTGAAATTCTAACTAAAAAAGCACAATAATACATTAATGTAAAATTTACTAGGTGATATATCAGAAATTATTTCTATACTTCAAGTTACACATAAAATCAATGTTTCAACATGTTAAAAAATGTAGCTTTAAAAAGAATTTTGGGATAGATGATGATTTCAAAATTTATTAAACGTTTTAAGTACTCTAGCTGTAATAAATACTTTTTCCGCCCTCGGCTGGTTTTGGGAGGCTGGTACTTCCTTGGGTAAAAAAGCAGTTTTCCGATACTCGTNTGGTCATTCTCGCGATGCACCTCCTTCCCAATCTTTTTCTTACGTAACAGTTAATAATAATAATAAAAAAGACATTTTGTTCTGGTAAAAACATTGTTTTTGATATCATTGAAAATGAGAAAATGGATTCGTATAATTTTGACGTTTTTTCAGGAAATATTGTTATTGTGCAATGGAAACAATCACAAATATGTCAGTCTATTTTTTATATTTTTTTCTAACAAACGGCATTGTATTTGTCATAAAAAAACACTACTTAAAAAAAAAAGAATGCTCTTGCTTACTCTGAAACCGAGGTGTAAGAACATTAGAAAATAATTTTAATGCTTGTTGATAAGTTACAATTTTAATATGACTTTAAGAGGGGTACAAGCAATATTTATACATTTATTATTGTTTTAGTTGGCGAATATGTAAGTGGTGACATTTGTTTGTAAGCACTCTTAAAGCCTTTTATGCCCTTTTTGTTGGTAAATATACTAAAGATCGCTTATCAAAATTTACAAATTTTCTTAAGAAATTAATAAAAACGAGAAAAATATTCTCCACGGGTGTGGACCGAGCACACAACCTTCTATTTACTAGACATCTGCTGTAGTACTTTAGCTACTGAGGAGCCATGCATTCACTTGCGCTGTAGGTTTAGATAAGTTCCTGCTTTAATTTTTTTAGCTGTTTTTCATCTCAAGCTAGATTTTAATAGGTATATTAAAAAATGATTCTAATGCTTGTTGATAAGTCGGAAATCCAATATGACTCCAAGAGATATTTAAGCGAATGATACATTTATTATTGTATCAGTAGGCACATATGTAGATGGTGGGACTTCTATGTAAGCGTTCTTAATACTATCCATTTAAAGTCATATAGGATTTCTGACTTATCAACAAGCATTAGAATAATTTTTCAATATACCTATCAAAATCGAGCCTGAGGTTTAAAACAGTTAAAAAAAAATAAGAGTGAGAACTTATCTGAACTTACGGTGCGAGTGAATGCACGGCTCCTCGGTAGCTCAAGCGGTAGAGCAACTGTCTAGTAAACAGAAGGTTGTGTATTCGATCCAGGGAGGATATTTTTCTCATTCTTATTCATTTCTTAAGAAAATTTATGAATTTTGATTATTGATCTTTAGTATATTTACCATCAAAAAGGGCATGGATGGTTTTAAGAGTGCTTACATAGAAGTGCCACCATCTACGTATGCGCCAACTGATACAATGATTAATGTATTCATATTGCTTGTATACCTCGAGTCATATTGGATTTCCGAGGTATAAGAAATTGACCCTTTTTGTAATAATGGACTAACAATTCAGTTTTTTATTTTCAAAACCTATAAAATATATATTGCCATATTAGTTTACAGTTTAGTTGGTGGTGGTACTGGATTTGGAGGCTTTAGGACTCTACTGGGTGTTCATCGATATGCGGTCCGAACTTAGCTGTTGGCGTCAAACTTTTGACCAACGCGGTCAACGCTGGAAATTAGATACGAGATAAATGTTATAGAAGAAAACAAGTGTAAAAATGTTGGCTTAATAACCCTCATGAGAAATTGGTCATCACTTATTACTCATAAAAAATCATCAACTATAAATGCTGGTTAGCTGGATAACGGAGAAAAAAAAAGATAGTTTAACCGACAACGGCTATTCTGATGTCATAACTCTAGTTAGTATGATTATAGGTTTTACTAAAAATTATAGTAAGATAGTTGTTTATGTGAAACATTCGCTACTAACAAGATTAAGAAGTGATCTGAATGCAGTGCTACAAACTGTAGCTAATGCTGACAATGATAATGCAATAGCAACTTTGGGAGAGTTTAAGGTCGTAATATTAAAGCTTGAATGAATGATCCCTTATGTGGTAATATCAGATACACATACAATTCGTCTATTAAATTATTTGCAAAACGATAAGTTTGTATTTATAAGTTTTTGAACTTGAAAATTGTAAAAAAATCCACTCTTACCTAATACATCCAAACATATTTGGACTGCTAAGACATCTTATCTGTTGGAAAAGCCACGTTACGTAATTTTAGCCTTCCAAACAAATCGTAAAAATCGAAAAGGTGTTAGCACTAGTATGTTTTAACATTGCAGGATAAGAAATGTAAAACCTTATTTACATTCCTAACATTATCCTTATGGTGATCTCAATCCTAATATTTCTCATAATTAGTATGCATTGCTATATGGTATGTATGCTAGCTTTCCAAATTCATATTATGGTATAGATGGCCCGCTTTTATTAAGTAAATAATGCTTTCCAAACCAAATATGTTTAATCTCCATTGATTGCTCCAAGCAAAAGGAATCATTAAAAAATGCTCTAGTAGATGTACGAGTAGAATTTGAATCATATAACAATTTTTCAGCTAATACATCAACTTACTGCTTAATATAACATGATCATGTCGTTTAGTCCAACCTTATGAGCGGGGACGTAAAAAAGACTTATGTAAAGTAGGAGGAATGAGCTAATAAGTCTGATGCATAGCTTTACTAACATCATTTGTTTTTCGACTGTCATGGAGAAAAGTCAGAGTAGTTGGAGCAGAGAAGAAAAAGATAATAAACAATAACAAGAAGAGTGGAAAAAATTTAAGAAGAGACATGCTGAGGAATGGAAAGGAAAATAATATAAGTAAAAATCAAAAGATAATAAGTGTTGTAAGATCCTCTAGAAAATAATTTTCTTCAAAAAATACTTTTTCCGCCCTCGGCTGGTTTTGGGAGGCTGGTACTTCCTTGGGTAAAAAAGCAGTTTTCCGATACTCGTCTGAAAAGTCTCCTTTACGAACCTCGTTACGTCCCTCGCCTTCGGTTCGGGCCGCAAACCTCTCGGTTCGCAAACAGAGACTTTTCAAACTCGTAGGTAATCTACCATTCTTGTCCAGTTATCACAAAGTATTATTTTTTCCTGTCACAGTTTTCGTTAAGTGATAGATATGAAATATTTTTTACTCATCCAAGCTATCAACTGATTGAATATTCAGGCCATGAAAGTACGCCTAATAATCTAACTAAAATTATTGACTCAGGTTTATCCCATGTCAGGTCCGAAACCATAATTCTGTATATTTAAAAAAAAATTTTAAGTAAACATTTAGGAACTCAACCAAATACAAATTCCATGAAGGAGGAATCATCTTAAAAAAACAATTTTATAAATTTAAAAAACAAGAAAGCTTTACATCTAGCTCAAAAGCATCTTTCAAGTAACCTATAAGCAGAGTATTCGCTATGCGCCTATGTCAGGTGGCGCCATTGAGTGAGAGAAATTGTCCCTCGCTAAGATCGCGAGAATGCATGGAGTCTTACAGGAAAATATTTAAATAAATTAAAAAGAAGGTCATTAAGAGTGAATGGACCAAATAGATCAGTGATTTGAGTGTGTCTTATGTTAGTGTACAATAATAAATTTTGTTTGGTGTTGCNTATAAAAAAATTTATAACAAAGAGATTGACGATTGTCAAATATCTCTAAAAGCCACAGAAGTGAAAACTTACACAATAAACTAAACAACAAGTTGGCATTTGTTCATAAAATGTTGAATAAATAAATGGAGCTGACTTCTGACAAAACTTTTTTTTCTATTTTCCTCAAACCAGTTCTCCTAAAAAACTGCATCCTTCTTTTTCTTCTGCTCACAGCATACCTTGGCAGCGCTGTAGATTGTGGCAGGAAAACTCGTGGAAAATCCAAATGTGTAATAAATTTCGATGGAAAATATATTAGAGAAATACCATTTAATCCGATGATAATTCACTATCAGTCAAAAAACACACATTTATACTCTCAAAACAGGTTTTTTAATCTCTTTTTCAAATAAAATGTCCACATGAAGTGCTCTTGGCTGGAAGTAATTGTAGTAAATATAAACGTTATTTTTTCTTCGCAAAGTACTTGATAACAAAAGTCTACTATGAAAAAATATAATACAACGTAGATGAATGATTGTGTAAAAATTTGATGCAAAGGTANCTCAGGTTTATCCCATGTCAGGTCCGAAACCATAATTCTGTATATTTAAAAAAAAATTTTAAGTAAACATTTAGGAACTCAACCAAATACAAATTCCATGAAGGAGGAATCATCTTAAAAAAACAATTTTATAAATTTAAAAAACAAGAAAGCTTTACATCTAGCTCAAAAGCATCTTTCAAGTAACCTATAAGCAGAGTATTCGCTATGCGCCTATGTCAGGTGGCGCCATTGAGTGAGAGAAATTGTCCCTCGCTAAGATCGCGAGAATGCATGGAGTCTTACAGGAAAATATTTAAATAAATTAAAAAGAAGGTCATTAAGAGTGAATGGACCAAATAGATCAGTGATTTGAGTGTGTCTTATGTTAGTGTACAATAATAAATTTTGTTTGGTGTTGCCATGTGTACTACAAGATTAGAAAAAATGAAAATATGGATTGCGACTATGAGAACACAGCATATTTAAGTGCATTTGCATGCTTACACTTGTGTAAGGCTAAAAAAACACAAGTACTCCATGGAAACATAGTATAAATGTGTAAAAGTTAACCTAACCTGTCATTAGTATTAATTTTTATTGAACACTGCGTTGTGAGAAATAGATAAATGTAAGCAGTACTTGTGTTTCTTAAGCTCCGTACAAGTGTAAGCATGTGTATACACATATATATGTTGTGTTAGCACAGTCGCAATCCATGTTTATATTTTTCCCAATCTTGTAGTACATATGACAATACCAACCAAAACGTATTACTGTACATTAACATAATACACACTTAAATCACTGATTCATTTGGTCAATCCATTCTTAATAAACTTTTTTTTAACTTATTAAAAAGCTTTCCTATAAGGCTCCATGCATTCTGGCGATTTTAGCGACGGACAATTTCTCTCACTCGACGGCGCCACCTAACATAGGCGCATAGCGAAGAGCGTTGGGTGGAAAGGATTCCCGCAGTATAAATTACGGTCAGTAACATAAAAGATACTGTCACTAACATACCAATCCATAGAGTGCTGGAGAAGCGAAAAGGCAGAGAAGGAGGGGGCATTCCAGAGGTTCTCACCGGTGCTCCCAAATGTGACTGGCAAACATGTGAGAAATAACACAAGCGCCAATCCCCACACAACCCGGTGCGCTAACTGGCCGCTTTGTTTATTAATTAAATAAATAAAATACCACAAGCGCCAATCCCCACACAACCCGGAGCGCTTACTGGTCACTTTGTTAATTAATAAAATAACACAAGCGCTAATCACCACACAACCTGGGGCGCTTACTGGTCACACTGTTAGTTAATAAAATAACACAAGCGCCAATCACCACACAACCCGGGGTGCTTACTGGTCACATTGTGAGTTAATAACAAAACCCAAGCGCCAATCACCACACAACCCAGGATACTTACTGGTCACTTTGTTGATTAACAAAAAATCACAAGCCCCAATTACCGCACAACCCGGGGTGCTTACTGGTCACATTGTTAGTTAATAAAACAACAATGGCGCCAATCACCACCCAACCCGGGGTGCTTACTGGTCACCTTGTTAATTAATGAAATAACAATAGCGCCAATCACCACACAACCCGGGGCGCTTACTGGTCACCTTGTTAATTCATAAAATAACCCAATCGCCAATTACCACACAATCCTGGGTGCTTACTAGTCACTTTGTTGATTAACAAAAAATCACAAGCCCACAAGTGATCACTTTGTANTAACAACATTACATTGATATACTGTAAAAACATTTGAGAGATATTTAATGCCTGTGAAAATTAAATATTATAGTTGAGTTAACAAGGTCAGCTATATTAAATTCCACAAGTTGTCACATTTCAAAAAAATTTAACAGTTATATTTATGTTGGTATCCCTACCAACTGCTTTAGTTTTTTATCTATCTAAATTTGAGTTGGCACCCCTACGAGGGAACCTCCTTCAATAGATCAAAAACAATTTTTTCAAAAGCTGTTCACGGGATGTGATGTTTTCAACTATTAAAAAAGTGTACCTAGATATTTCAAACTGTATATAATGTGAAAACAATCTTCATTAACAAAAACTGGATCACAATTAAAAATCTAGATAATTTATCTGTACTACTTAAATCTCAAGATTCGCAAAGATTGCTTCTGTGGGGATTGGCGCTTGATTTATTCAATTTATTTTAAATCAATAAAATGACCAGTAAGCGCCCCGTGTTGTGTGAAGATTGGCGCTTATTTTATTCAATTTATTTTAAATAAATGAAAGGACCAGTATGCGCTCTAGGTTGTGTGGTGATTGGCGCTTGTATTATTTAATTTATTATAAGTAAATGAAGGGACCAGTAAGCTTTTCGGGTTGTGTGGGGATTGGCGCTTGTCTCATCATTAAATTTATTTAAAAAAAAAAAAGGGACCAGTAATTGATCCAGGTTGTGTGGGGATTGGCGCTTGTATTATTCAATTTATTTTAAATAAATAAAGGGACCAGTAAGCGTTCCAGGTTGTGTTGGGATTGGCACTCGTCTTATCATTATATATATTATAAATAAATAAAGGGACCAGCAAGCGCTCTGTTTTGTGTGGGGATCGGCGCTTGTGTTATCATTATATTCATTTTTTTTTAAATAAAGAGACTAGTAAGCGCTCCGGGTTGTGTGGGGATTGGCGCTTGTGGTATTTTATTTATTCAATTAATAAACAGAGCGGCCAGTTAGCGCACCGGGTTGTGTGGGGATTGGCGCTTGTGATATTTCTAACATGTTTGCCAGTCACATTTGGGAGCACCGGTAAGAACCTCTGGAATGCCCCCTCCTTCTCTGCCTATTCGCTTATCCAGTACTCTATAGATTGGTATGTTGGTGACAGTAACTTTTATGTTACTGACCGTAATTTTTACTGCGGGAATCCTCTTTACCCAACGCTGATTGCGAATACTCTCAAAATATCTTGATGCAATAAGAGTTCGATTATTATAGTTGTGAAAGACATATTACTTGGCCTATTATTCAACAAAATCATCCAGAAATTTTTAACTTTCAAGACATAAAAAATAGTTTCTCGTTACGATAAATACCTTTTTTCCCCATTTTTTCAACAATTCTTCCTTCTAAGTAGCATTTACAATTATATACTCTCCTCTCATTGGAACTTCACCAGATTTAATATCAGACATTATAAAACCTGATGAAGATATTAAATTGTAACCATACACAGTCCTTAAAAGTGTTCGAGACTCAAAAAAAGAAATGTCCTTATCATTAACAGTATATAGCACTAAACATTTTTTTTTAATTTCCTTCAATGACTGAAGATCAAACAAAAATTTCTAGTCTGAGCTGAAAGTACTATTTTATTTGTTGTTCGTGACTCATTATTAAGAAGCATGCTATTTTGTGTTACTAATTAACGTATTTTTTTAAAATTAGTAAGAACCATAAAGATATATTTATGAAACTTCATATATAAATAAAAAATTCCTGTTAAAATATTCAACAGAAGACGAATAGCATCTAAATTATCAAAAAATAAAATACACTACTTTTATTTATTGTATATAGTGTGAGCATTGATATTTGTTTTATCATGAAAGAAATAGAAAAATTCTTTATTGAAGGGTAATATGATGCTTTGAACTATATGTATCACAAGATGCGCTTAAACATTTTTGAAAAATATGCTAAATGTACACTATTTATTAAAAATTTCATAATCGTTTTAATATGATACTAGAATTTGTTACGGTCCAAATGATAAAATATCCAAGAATTAATAATCTCTAATTTATTACAACAGAAATTCCAAAAAATACTGTTTAAATAATAAAAATCATATTACCTTAAGAAAATCGACAACTATACATTTAAAATGTACCTTACATTAAGTATGATAAGGAATTTCAGCTAACAACACGAGCTCTAAGGAGTTTTCCAAAGATTCTTTTGAGAATACTTCAGAATTCAGAATACTATGATAGCAGAAAGAATCTTACCAGAAGAATTCCGTAAAAAGTTACAGAAAAAATATTTAAGGAGGCTCCCTTGCCCTAGTGTCACGAAGTATGTCATTAAATAGTTCAGATTACGCCGAATCTGATGGTGACTGTATTTATACTCTTCATCGAACAAAATCTAAAGAAATCAACCCTTGCAGTTCGCACTTTCAACAAGAGCAGTTATGGCAGACATACTTAAAATAACAATTTGTGACCTTAATCGAAAGTGTCAGGTATCGAGTATACACGAATTGTAGATTTCAACTTTATCTTTCGAATTCCGTCATGAGAAATATGGGTCAACAAACTAAAAATTGAACTGATTGCAGAAAAGGCATGAGCCAGTTTACTTTTTCTGTTACGAGAAAGTCAGGAAAGCCACCACATTGCTTGGCAGGAGCGGGCGTAATTCAAATTCAAATGTTATTCAAGTTAAATGACGGCTTATATTTTAACTTTATTAACACCGTTACATTGATATACTGTAAAAACATTTGAGAGATATTTAATGCCTGTGAAAATTAAATATTATAGTTGAGTTAACAAGGTCAGCTATATTAAATTCCACAAGTTGTCACATTTCAAAAAAATTTAACAGTTATATTTATGTTGGTATCCCTACCAACTGCTTTAGTTTTTTATCTATCTAAATTTGAGTTGGCACCCCTACGAGGGAACCTCCTTCAATAGATCAAAAACAATTTTTTCAAAAGCTGTTCACGGGATGTGATGTTTTCAACTATTAAAAAAGTGTACCTAGATATTTCAAACTGTATATAATGTGAAAACAATCTTCATTAACAAAAACTGGATCACAATTAAAAATCTAGATAATTTATCTGTACTACTTAAATCTCAAGATTCGCAAAGATTGCTTCTGTACAAAGAAATTTGCCATAAATTTTCTGTAGATAATAATTTAATATAACTTTTGTCTACTATGAAATAATTACATGATTCATTTTATTGCACACTGTCTTCTTTAAAATAGATCAGAAGATATTTTCAGATAGTGTTTTATGTCATCATGATTTTTTTTATATGTAGAATTATTACCGTAATATGACCTATAAAATGTCAAAATAGATGCATGATCACAATCCACTAAAAGCTAAAAAGAAGCATTTTCTATAGTCTTACAAGTCAATCTTTTTAACAAATACAAAAGAGTAGGTCAAAATATGAAACTTAAATGAACGATACCACCTCTTGAATGAAGCTATTTTCCAAAATTGTCTTGTATAAACTTTATTTCCAATAATTTTACAGTTTATTATAAGCCCCTCAAATAACTGGAAGATGAAAGCTACAATTTAAAATTATCTCAAAACATTTAGGCTTACAATTAAACTTTATCAGTAAAGTGAAACACCAGTGCTAAAAAAAACCAATGGACAGTGGGTGCTTGGGTCAGAGATAAGTAGGGAGATTGCTGACTGCCATGCTACGGAGTGTGCCCACTTTTTTCCAGTGGTTCGAGCGCCCCGCCGCGGCCAAGCAGCCCAACCAGGCGCACATTTTTTTTTATTTGAGAAGCATGGTAGGGGTATGAGAAGAGTGGATTCGCGTGGAAATGTCCATATAGGCGCACATTTTGGAGACGCGTGGAAGGGGTATACCGAATGTGCGCCTACGAGGAGAGGAGTGGAAATGTCGGCTATATAGCTGTATATATCTGAACGCACAGCCAAAGCAAGCGACGATACGAGTTTTTCTTTTTTGAGAGTCT
>NW_019379456.1:1592607-1621911 GCF_000648655.2 Copidosoma floridanum | reverse complement strand
AATCTTTTTTTACCTAATTGAAAACATTTGGAAAATTTGTAATAGTTGCGAAATTTGTATAAAAAATAAATCAAGAAGAAAATCCAACTATGGTTTGATGTCACATTTGGGACCAGCGAAATATCCTTTTGAGATTGTATCCATTGATACCATTGGAGGTTTTGGTGGATCCCGCTCGACAAAAAAGTATTTACACCTTTTAGTCGATCATTTTACCAGATACGCCTATATTTCAACATCAGAACATCAAAACTCTCAAGACTTCATTAAATTAACAAAGAATGTGACACAAAAGTACAATACTAAAGTAGTTTTAACAGATCAGTATCCTGGAACTCCAAAGAATTCAAAGAATTTCTAAATAAACAAAACATAAAAATAGTTTTTACTACTGTTGATGCACCGTTCTCAAATGGTCTTAATGAAAGACTAAACCAAACATTAGTAAATAAAATACGGTGCCGAATAAACGAAAGTAAAAATAAAATTTCATGGACAACTGTTGCACATAAATGTGTTGATACGTATAATAAAACAGAACACACAATTACAATATTTGCTCCAAAATACCTACTGGAAGGCGAAAATGTAAACATCTTACCCCAAGAATTAAAATCAAAATGTACGGACAATGACCTACAAAGAGATAGAAAATATGCTTCGAAAAACTCAATAAGTTCTCATAATTACAACTAACAGAAATTTGACCGACATCGATAAGATTTACAGCTAAACATAGGAGACCAAGTTTACGTGGAAAATGGAAATCGATTAAATAGGAAAAAACTAGAAGAATTAAGAATTTGACCATATGAAATACTAAATAAAATTTCTAACTCAATTTATGAAGTAAATACTGGACACAAAACAAAAGAGTCAAATTTTTTTCACATTACTAAGCTAACTCCGGTGTTTGAGGATCATTAAACAATCACTCATCATTTTGTGCGTGATCGTTATTACCAGGAAAGGGAGATATAAAGAAAATCACGACACTTTCGTACTAAAGTTGCTGTTTTCTTCAATTTTAAATTTACCGCGTTACCCACAGAGGTGCTCGACGGTTGGCACAGTGAAACTGTAGTTTAGAGAATATGACTAAGCACTTTTAGAAGGATACGAGTATACACGGTGTGAGAGAAAAGAAGTGTTGTTGATAAACTCAAATGGATAGTTAGCAGAACTAGAATGAAAGCTTTAAATGTTGTTTCTTTTGTTATGACAGGTATGAATTTTGTAATTATTTATAATTTTGTTTTTTTGTACATAATGTAAATGAATCTTTTGTTATTACAGAGAAAATCAATTAAGTTTTTATTTTAAAATTCCAAATTTCTTGATAGAATAAAAAAGAACACATTACATGTAAATGTAAGGTGTGATGGACGAGTGCTTATTCTTTGAATTCCAGTTAAAATTATACTCTTTTCTGATGCAACTTCTCTAGTACTTATTATTTTAGCTAAATTTTTAACAAAAATATAAAAATTAGTATTTGTCGAGTAAATTTTACAAAATAAAAATTTTTTTATCAAAGTAAACAAAACCTTACCAGTTCCTTTCCAAATAATGGACGATTTAACATCGACAGCTTTCCTGCGATGGCCGTTGCTTAGGTATTTCATTAAATAATTTACACCGCGAGAAGAAAAGCTTAATCTTAGAATTAGTAAGATGCGATGTTATTTATTCACAAACATTAGAAATATTTTAAAGGTAATCGAATCAGTTCAATGAATGCTTCTAAATATGATTTGCTAAACTAATAGCAGCCACTTGCTTAGTGGTCAGCCACTTCTCTAGGGAAGAGGACAAGTACGCAGGGTGCGGTCTTATTTAAGACCTAAATCAGATCAACAGTCGGGGGTGGGACTTGTGGTGAGTCAAGAAGTGAGTGTAAATTTGATTAACATATTCCTGGAAAAAAGGTTCAGCTGCAGGCCTAGGCCAAATGTTGAAATTGACGGGGATAAAGTTAGGGAGTGGAAATTATTCGTAAGCAGGCGACCGATCAATCGTGCGTTGGTATTAATCCGTGGGTGCAGCCGCTGGACGAGAGACGCTATCGCCATTTGGTATTTGTTACCAACTGTAGGTAGACGTCACTAGACGTGACACGCCCCCCCTACCCGATCGAAAATCGTAAGTAGGTGATAGGTAGGCCGTACCTAAGTAGCCTAGTTAACCTACCACCCAATTGCAAAGTTAACTGGGAAACCCCGTTAGTTAGGTAGGCCCAAGGTTAGCTACGAAGGTAGGATTTACCTGTGTCATTTACGCTGCGCAAACGTGGTGCTGCCTTGGGCCAAGGTTTCTATCTTATATCTAACCTTTTCTGACATTATAAAATTGCGAACAAATATTTCGAAGCAGTATATTTATAAAAATGTGAAAAGGTTAATTGTGGTGATAAATTACTGAAAATGAGTGTGAAACTAAAACGCTCAGTAAACTTAAGAAGGTTGACTACCTTAAGCAACTCATAGTTATTTTTCAACTAGAATTTGTGCAGAACTTCAATAATACATGAAAAAAATGTATGCGAAGTTTGAACAGCTCTGGGTGCTGATGAAACGAGAAATTAATGAAATGAATTTTGTTACATGCGTTCTTATAAGAGATCGTCAAAAGCGACTCTTATCATAACAAATTTAAATACAGTCAACTATCACGTACGATATCATAGTGATACACACGTACGCCTCCTCTTTTTGGGGCCTACTAAAGACGATTGGAGTAGGATAGAGTAGAAGGATAAACAGATATGATGATGAAGGGAGCGAGTTTTCTGGCTGGAACCAGCAAGGACGAAGGTCTTACACACGTGACGCGCTCTTCTCTCGTTTTGCATAAATAAAGACGTTGATACTAGTTTCTCAACTATTTACATCGGGCGCATCTTAAGACCACAGAATCCTACGCAACAGTTTTGGTGTCAGAAGTGGGATGGTCATCGCGATTGAATAAAAGTAAAATCTTTTTTTCTTGGTTTTTGTTGACGGTAAGGTATCGACTCTTGCAATTTTTGGGAAACACACATAGTATCGTGCCACGAAGTGAATAAGGAACCACTACGAGAGAGATCAGCGAAACAAGGAGTGGCTAGAGTACGAAGAAAACAACTTTAAACCAAGGATCAGGGTGAAGGATACCTACGACTACGATAGGAGATCGAGGAAACATGGATGTAAAGGGTTTTGGTTGCCATCGTTCTAGCCTGGAGCATATGGTAAGTACTTAAGATTTATAAATGAACAGAGATATTTATACTATCCCAGGGTATTTGTTGATAATTTTGCACCCAGTTATCGCTGTTTAATACCGTGAACGCATTTTAACTCGCTTTATCACGGTGATTCGGGAGCATGGGAAGCATCGATACACAGCTAGCCCAACTTAAGTCACTGACTCAGCTGAACAGCAAGTCAGTTATTCAGTACTGCAGCTGGGCGCAACGACTGCATAATAGAATAATGATGACTCATGACGCCAACCTACAGCTGTCCCAAATTCAGAAAACTACCCTAAAGCAATCTGCAGGTAGAGAGTCAGTAAAACAGTTTATTTATAGTTTGAAAGCGCCACACAGTTGGAACTTGACCGGGGTAAGATCTATAACACTGGAGGAGACCAATGAAGCGGTTATAGACGTAGACAACGAGTTAAGTCTATGTCAAATGGCACCTAATAATTTCGGGACATATGCAACACGGAAGAGTTGTTATGGTAAGAGAAACCCAAGGATAGGCATAGTAATTAACGATGCGCTGGAGGGAACAAGTGATACGGACGAATGGGATAGCAACCGGGATGTTAAGTGGTGCTGATATTGTCAGAAGCATTGTCTGCACTCTACGAGCGGGTGGAAAAAGCTATGGAGAGACGCGAAAGACAGAAGAATGAAAGACCCTGATAAACCGCCAGACGTACAGTGCTATGCTACACGACAAAATGGCTCCAATTTTCATGGTAATAATAATTATCATCAGCAACAACAAAAATATGAGGATCGTAATTACAGGTGTCCCAATAACAATAACTATTATAATAATAACCATATTAGTGATAATAATAACCAAAATTTTAGTAATAGAAACAGATATAATAATTCAAATAGGGGCAATGCTTATAAAAGATAATACCAATATCAAACAGGTTATAATAACCAGGGCCAACAACGAGAAAACGAGGACACCACGAATTTTAGGAAGGAGTCGCAATACGTAAGAATAAACGCGGGGAATTTAAACTCCAACGATGCTTGATGCGCTTCCCAAACATCGAGCATTCAGCAACAGGTAATAAGGTGATAAACGTGCTCAGTAGTAGAGGGGCAGCAGGCACACGTGCAGACAACGAAACACACGAAGGTGCATACATATTGCAGGTAGAGACAAAAGAACTCAATAACAGTACACCGAGCTTAACACAGCCTGCAAGAGAAGTTATTTGTGAGTCATGTGAAGTCAATATTCAGGTAAGAGAACCACTGACTACGAGCGCGTATGTCAATAGAATGACGAGAAAAAATAATTCACTTCAAAATAGCCAACGAACGGTAGAGATAGAACGAAGAGAAAGTAGATACGAACTCACTTGTAGAAACATAAATATACATAGAGTAGGTAAGACTTCCCTCTCATTATGTATAAAAAGCTCTCGGCTATCAAATGGTAAAGTGAAATTGTACGCCGATACGGGTGTGGAGATTTCAACTATAAAAGAAGATAGCCTTCGTCCAGACATTTTCGTTGACAAATGGACCCAAGTTGAAATTATTCGAGTTACTCACGGCGAGCGTAGCACACACGGTATAGTAGAAATACCACTGAATGGCCTTGTTTGCACATTACATGTGGTTCGACGTGACTTCCCGGTATACGTGGGAGGTATAATTGGTTGGGATATTTTTAAAATATATAATGGCCACATATGTGCTCGGGAAAATATTTTGCAATTGAGAGGCATGAAGATGAAATAAGAGCTGGAGATGCTCGAAATTCCTGCCAGAATGCAAAAGGCAAGTGGTGTATGCTCGTGTAAAGAAAACGAGCGCAAATTTCAATATTGGTTAGGTCCCTTTACAGAAAACGGATAAAGAAGGCGTACTGTTAGAAAATTTTGTAGCCATACAGGATGAGGGAAAAGTCTAAGCAGAGTACATAAATAAAAGAGACGAAACAGTTAGAATATCGCTACCCAAGATCGATTTATTAGAGTGCGAGGTAATACAAGAGGCTGAACCGTTCAGCGTCGAAGGGGACGACGCGAGGGGCTTGAATTAGGTTATGATGAGGTTATTTGAAATAAAAGGAGAAAAACAACAATTTGTTGATAATTTTAACAGCGAGTTTAATGAAAATAAAATGGCGAGAGTGGAAAAAATAATGAACTCGTAGACGTGTTTGGCTGTAACGAAGAGGAAAAATTTTATTTCTGGAAACTTATGGAGCATAACCGCTTCGTGTTTGGTCTAGATGGAGAGCCGTTAAAAGCCACTTACATATTAAATCATCAAATGAAGACTACAACTGATAAACCCGTGACGACTGAGCGCTATAGGTATCCACCGGCACTAAGAGAGCAAATGAGGAAAGAAATAGAAAAATTGCTTGAACAAGGTGTAGTCGAATCATCAAAATTTCCATACAACCCTAACATGTGGATTGTACCCAAGCATGCGAGGCCAGACGGAGAAAAGTGTTGGCACATGGTAACTGATTTTAGACAGCTCAACGAAATTACCGTAGGAAGCTGCCATCCCTTACCATTCCAGAGCGACATACTCTAGCATTTAGTGCCAGCTCGATATATAATAGTAGTTAATCTGAAACAAGAATTTCTTCAGATCGAAATTCACGAATAGGATGCACATAAAATGGCATTCTCTGGGCTGGATGGTCATTATCAGTATAAAAGAATGCCATTGGGATGTACGGACTCGCCCAATACCTTTCTAAGAGCGATGTAACTCGCTTTGGCTCGCCTATAAGGGCACGAAATAGAGGTGTACTTAGATGACATAGAGGTGTTTGCCGAGGACCTTCAGGAACATGGAAGACGCTTTATTAGACTTTTAAACCACCTGGCAGAGGCTAACTTGACCATCGAACCTAAGAAGTGCCAATTTCTAAAACGGGTAGTGAAAGTGTTAGGGCATATTGTCGGGGGAAAATAATTAAAATGAAAATAATTAAATCAAAATTGCTCAGCCGCTCTCCAAGCTCTTAAAAAAAGGAACAGAGTTTAAAAAGCAGCAGGAGCAAGCCTTTACGACGCTTATCGAAGCATTATGTAGGGAGCCGGTACTCACTGCACCTGATCTGGACAAGCCTTTTATAGTTACAATGAACTCGTTCGATTACGCAATAGGGGCAATATTAAACCAGACGAGGTAGTGGAAGGTACCAAGTCTTCTGAAAAAGGTGTTTCCGAAGACAAAAGCGACGAAGCATCAGAGAGAGCTGATCAAGCACGAGAGAGATCGAAGGAAAGAGATAGTGAAAGAGAGCCACCAAAGTACGAGCATACAGCGAATGAGCCGCTTTCTGACGGTACTAATGAATGTAATGAAAAGGTGCAAGAGAGAAAACAATTATGTGAGGGACAGAATGAAAATAAGCACGACATGGAAATAGAATGCACAGGTTCAGATACATCAGACGATGAAGGTAAAAAAATTACGAGTCCGATCGCTACTGCAGGGGATGATCCTATTTGACAAGGAATGACAGACGGAAAATTAGGTTATATTATGAAAGAATCTGGATTTTGAAGGGAAGTAAAAACGACAAGTACACCCGCAGCAGTACTAATCAAGAAAAGAAAGCGAAAATTACGCAAGGGACAACTGGATACATTAAACAGACAAAAGACAAATTTTTTGATTACGCCAACAATAATGAGCCTTCGAAAGAAATAGTAATAGCTGATTGTGATACGCCATAAACGTCAAATAGTACAACGGCCCAAAACGCGGAAGAAGAAAAACGTAGGTCACTAAGGTCCTCAGGGATCACAGAAACAAACTTCGCTCCAACAACAGAGGCAGACAAGGAACCGGATATACACGATTTTTTGGGGGGGGGGGAGGGGGCAGATCAGACGAACTGCAGGCGCAAGTTATGATCGACGTAGAAAGAAGAGATGTAGAGGAAAGGCTGGGGATAAGGTTGACGTGTGGGAGCCCAACGAAAAAGTACCTGAGGAAAAAGCGTCCGTAAAAAGTATTTATTTTTTTGACTCTAAATAATCTTCATTTCATATTTTTATATAAAAAGACTATATTTATTTATAAATATGTATTTTTATCAGTGAATATTATGGATTATAAAAAAGCAAATTATGTTCATATTTTTTTTGTTCATTAACATATAAATAACGAGAACAAGAAAGAATAATAATACACGGCAAAGAGTATATCTATACTACCTACCTACACATAGGTATATACATTAGTTTAACAAGTAATCAGGTGCATTGCTTTCTCTGTCTCTCTTTCTCTTTTTGAATACCTGCTTACTATGCGTGGTTGCGCCCGCGCGCGAACTTCGTTGGCTCTTTATTCAAGATGGGTTAAAATGGAGTTTTAATAAACACAATTCAAAGATCCCAGAAAAACCTTGCAATATGGTCAAATATTATTATTTTACAATAATCCTGTTCACAAAGAAAAATTTTTTTTAAATGATGAAAAAATTCTATTAATCCTAATATTAATTTCTAATTTTCTACATGCGCAAAACACTAAAAAAAGCCATGAAACAGGCCTACCTGAATGAGTACAATAGAGAAAAAGAGAGAGAGAGAGAGAGAGAGAGAGAGAGCAAGCGTGACAGCAGACAATCAATGGATCTCTCTATCTCACTAACTCTCTAAGGTTTCATCAGTCAAGTTTTACTGTGAATCAGTAAAATGTCGTTTACTTATCACAATAAGTAAGCGACTTTTCACTTATGATTAGTCAATATTGACTAATTCAACTCATCTAACTTTAGAAGGTACTTTTACAGATACTGCCAAAATGCGTTTTTAATTTTTTTTTAAACATTTAGCACTATTCGAAACAAAATTAAAAGTGCTTATTAATAGAAAAATTTCCGCCCTACACGCTGGTATTTTTATCTTCTCTGTATATCAAACCATTAAAAGATATAAGCAAAACGAGCTTTAAAACACAATTTTACATAATTTCGATATTATTAGACCACTAAAAAATAATCATTACTATCTTTTTTTAAATCGGCAGGCTCATATATATATATAAAAGACGCCCTATTATAGATCAATTTTCTAGTTCAGAAGTACGTATGTATATGCTATATGTACAATACGTATATGATATTTACTTAATACATACTCTTAAAAATAGCTATGTATATGGGTATTACACGTTACAAACGAGAAGGGGGCGGCACTAAGTGCGTGGAGAAAGAGACAGAGAGCCGAACTAAGTTAAGCCGGAGATCGTGCCATCGCACGGGTCACTTCATCGCATCAGTCGAACCCGTAAGCGCGCCAATAGATGTTCCACATCAAAATTATTTGGAGTGTAAATACAACTCAATATTAAATAGCGAGACATGCGCACGCACTTCAAAACTAAAAAAGGAACACTCAGAACTATCTCCCTCGCACCCTTCTTCAAATGCAGTCAACCTCTTTAAGGAGGTTTGGGGGTATTATTCAGAGAGGAGAGGAACGAGGAGTCCCCTCTACCTGCGCAGCTGGGCCCTTTTCACCGCGCACCTCCTCTTGCACTCTACAAACTTGAAACTGTACGACTGTAACTGCTTATATTTTTGAAAAATGCCTGGCAAGGATTGATTTTTTACGTCAAGCATCTTCCTTTTGTACCAAAGTATCTATGAAAATGTTTTTTTTTTTCCATTACATTTAGAATATACCTCAATTTAAATTAAAAGGCAAACATAATTTTGCTCTCCCATAAGAGACCGTGTTAAACTGTCACTATTTCATAATTTGTTTTTCGAAAATTTTCCGTGGTGAAAAATCGAAAAATATTTATGTGCACTTCTAATATGCTCAAATGGAACATACTTTTTTTCCATTTCTATTTTTTCTCTCATACCTCCTTAACAAACCAAAGAGTGGAAAAATATTATTTTTTAAAAAAGCCAAAAGCTGAATGATTTAAGTGTAGTTAATAAGTAAGGAGTCATGCCATAAAAATAATCAAAATCTAGAATTGATTTACATACGAGTCTGTTATTTATCACAAAAGTCTGTAATGTGATAGTACTTAAACTAAAAAAAAAAACAATTTAAGTATTCTAGGTTATTCAAATCACATTGAATTTTTTTTTTTTTTTTTTAACACATGATCCATTCTCTACATTAGCCACACTTATAGGTTAACTGGGCAACCAAGGTAGGGCCGACGTAATGCAGCGTCAATGTCCAATGTTAAGGTTCCATTTATGCCAAGATTGGCCGAAGGTATGGTAAGTTGGCGCCAAGGTAGGCCCTATCTCACACCCTGTTAAGCTTTTCGATCGGGCACGGTCCTAGCAAGGCTAATGTACAGTGTTAGATGGTGCCATGTAAAGGGGCGTGTAGGCTGAGTAGCCTAGCAGAGTTGAAGCGGAGTGAGCTGGAAAATAAGTTGGTAGACTTTAGTGTCTTGTATGCTGCTTTATTTACATGCTTACAAGCCTAAGGCGATAGAAGGACTGACTGTAGTTGGTAAGCGCTTAAGGCGCATCATGTCTTAGGACGTCACGACTATAAAAGTAACCGAGTGGGAAAACTCCGTTACAGTACTACCTTCAAGTTTTTAACAAAACTTACCATTTTTTAGTCTTTAAATGAATTTTTCATTAACGCGGTCTTAATAACTTAAATAAATTGAGGATACAAAAATATCATAATTTTAACATGCATGGTCATGTTTAATTATACACTATTTACTATCCACCAAAATTTGACTAAATCTTTATCTCTGAACCACATTATACAAGCAGAACCATCAGTTCTTGATTACGCAGTTTTATTATTTTTTCTTATTTTTTATATACATATATCTCAGCGCATGTAAATTGCTAACACAAGTACTAAATTGCTATTTGGAATGTAACACAATCACGGAATAAAATATTAGCCCAAACAAGGCACCACTGTTTACTATGCACACATTTTACAACATTTTACCTACTTTAGGTCCTGGAACAAAACTTATTTTAGAGGCACTGGTAGATCATTTACTGCAGTAAGTCCTAAGTACCGGGCATGTCTCCGAAGGCCGCTCACTAGAGACCATTTGATCAGGGAGGATTTGGGGGGGTCCACCCTGAGGAACATAATGAACTGGCTTAAACAACTGCGTAGTGACAACTTTATCCGTACCATTCTCACTGATTTTATAATCGGTATAGGAGAGGCGATCGAAGACCTTATGAGGGCCGCAATACGGTTGCTCCAGAACCTTTTTATTAGTTGGTTTACGCAAAAATACGTAGTCACAAGCATTAAGGTCTTTCTAAAAAAAACTTTTTTTTGTATTCATGAGCAAGCAGGACTGGCTTCATCTGTTGTATGTGCTCTCGAAACTCCTCGAGAACATAACGTGGGTTAGGAACAAAGTCTTCTGGCAAAAAAAACTCATCTGGCACGCACAAAGTTGTACCGTACAAATATTCAGCAGGTGAGTTGCAAGTGTCCAAATGCACTGAAGTACGAAGGCCCAGTAACACAATGGAGAGTTTCCTAAGCCACTGTTTGTCATTAGGAAACTTTAAAGCCTTTTTTAATTCACGATGCTTTTAGCCACAGCATGGTAAGCGGTGGTCCTAATGCGCTGAGTACCAAACATCTGCAATAATTCTCCAAACAACTGGGACTTAAATTGTGAGCCCTGATCACTGGTCAATATCTGAGGAGTTCCAAAACGAGAAACACAATGGTTGACAAACGCTCGTGCAACCGTCTACGTGGATATGTCTTTCAAAGGTATCGCTTTTGGCTATCGAAAAAATCTATCAATCATTGATAAAATATACTTAAAACCATCACAGTCTAGCAGAGCGCCGACAATATTGACGTGTACGTGTGAGAATCTAGAATCCAGAAGTACAAAATCTCTTGGCAAGTTTTTTACATGGCACGAAACCTTTGAGGCCTGACAATCGATGTATGACCTACACCATTCTTTAATGTCAACGTGCATCTTAGGCCAGACATATCTTTGCCTAACTATCGCGTCCGTCACCTTGGCAGAAAAATGTGTGGGATCATGAAACAATTCAAACACTCTCCTGCGCAGAGAAGTTGGTATGTACGGCATAATGGCTTTTCCTGAAATGTCTATGTATATTTCATGACCTTCCTGGACCCATTCGATGCATTTTAAAGTCAAAGAATGACTATTTGATTCAGCAAGTAACTTTGTGAATTCAGGGTCTTCCTTTTAGAGTTGTGACAATTCCTGAGCGTTAAATTCTACTGCCAATCAAATGAGATAAACTATAGAAAGCGCGTCTGAAACTCAGTTTTGACTACGAGATACATGTTTAACTCAAGTAGTAAATTTTTAATACAAGTAAAATGTGATATAAAAGATAGTTGTCTGGTCTGCCTCATTGACGCTTCTTTCAAACGCTGTGTAAATGCATAAATTAAGGATTTTTGATCTGTTAAAACATAAAATTTTTTACCCTTCAACAAGTGTCTAAAATGTTGAATAGTTACACAAATGGCTATTAATTTCCGGTCACTTGTATTGTAATTTAGTTAGCTTGGAAAGAACTTTCGTGAAAAAAATTCCAGCGGCCTCCATGTTATTTTATGCATCTGTTCCACCACCGCACCCATCGCAAAATCCGAAACGTCGGTAACAAGCCTTGTTTTGGCCTCAGAAGAAGGATGACGCATACAAGGTCGAGTTTAGCTTTTTCAAAAGCAGCGGTTGATACGGCAGTCCATTCTATTTCACGCAACTCATTCTTTTTTGTTGTAACACGGAGGTAGTCTCTAAGAGGTACGTCAAATTCGGCAGCGTGAAGAACACAACACCTATAAGTATTAATCAGCCCAAGAAACGGTGAAGCTGTAAAATCATTTTAGGGCACGTAAAATTGACCACCGCAGCCACGCTCTCTCCCAATAGTTTTGAGCCATTTTTACAGATTGAATAGCCCAAAAATTTGACTTCGTATGTGGGATATGTGTTGCCAGTGGTTCAGCTTGAGTTGGCAGTCCCATGGCTGCCGTGTCCAGGAGTCGAGGAGGAAGGTAGAGTAATCATTAGCTTGTTAACATTAACAAGGAAAATTTAATGAAGACTTGAATAAAAGACTTCTCGAAGGAAGCTACAATATGTGTGCTCGCAATGATGGTTGAGACTTTTCTGCCCACGCAGCGGCCTAACACAATGAGCAGAGATGTGGGAGAGAGAGGAGTGGAGAAAGGATAATGAGCCTACTCTTTTACCGATGGTTGCATAGCAGGGTCAGACCCCCACATTACTTCCTTCCGAGATAGCACGAGTAAAAGGAAAATGTAAGCTTTGTGGCCATTCATGCTGAAGCCATAACAAACTAATAAAAGTTACAAAAATACAAAAATTGAATGCTGTCTTTGAAATAATGAGTACATGATGTGATAAGAAAAAACGGATAGAAAAAAATGTTCAAACGCAACTTGACAAAGACATTATTGTCTAAATCGCTATACAAGACAACTTGGGTTTGTTCGTAGTTAGTTACAATTAACGTTGGATATAATTTGTCTTAACGGAGTAATGAATAGAAATTTGTATAGAAAACAGTATTTTAATGTAAATTGGGCCCACGCAAGGCACTAAGATGTAATAATAAATACGCAAATAAATAAATTAATAAATAACGTAACAAAATACAATTTTGAGATAAGAGAACGTGAAGAGAGATCACATATGCCATTAATGAGCTACTTAAAATACTAACTTAGGATAGTAGTAATCAGGCAGCGATGAGACCTTAAGAAAAAAAGGTAAACGAAACTACTTAAAATTATTAAAATTGTTACTGGGCGCAAACATACGTACTTTTTTCTTGCCCTTAAGATTACCAGGATAAGTTTTAAGTATCGGAACGGGCGTTGGAGGCAGTGTGCTAGAGACGATGAAATCCAGAGTAGATGCCACAAGATCTTCAGGTACAAAGTGAACTGGTTTAAGCTGTTCGGTGGTGACAACTTTGTGAGTGCTCTTGATGTCGATCTTATAGTCAAGATCAGAGATTCGCTTGATTACCTGATGAGGACCAGAATAAGGGCGCTCAAGAAATTCGGCAGTAAGATTGTGACGAAAAACGTGGGAGCACGAGCAAAGATGTTTGAAAAAAAATGGGGGTACCTTGTGGTGATGTTTTACGGGCACTGGCTTTAATTCTCTCATGTACTCTCCGTAATCTTCAATGAAGATTTGAGGGTCAGCCAAAAAATTATCTGGGATGAAAAACTCACGAGGCAGACGTAAAGTAGTGCCGTACAAGAACCGTGTGGAGAAGTTGCACCAAATTAGGGTTATTGTGACACCTGAGAGCAGCTTTGAAAGAGTGGTGCCAACGTTCAATGAGGCCATTGGCAGCTGGATGATAGGCTACGGTCCTTTTGCGCTGCTAACCGATAAAGGAAAGATAGGCGTTGCAGATGGTAGACTCAAACTGCGATCCCTCATCGTTGGTGACGAATTTCGGGTCCCCAAAACAAGCTACCCAAGTTTCTTTAAAAGCATGCAGGACCGTAGAGGCTTGGGTGCCCTTTAAAGGGACGGCCTCTACCCATCAAGAGAAACGATCAATAATAGTGAGAATATACGAAAATCCTTCACAGGTTTTTAGAGGACCAACTACATCCCCATGAGTATGATGAAACCTGTTGTCAGGGGCCACCAACTGACCCTCTTCGTTGACAACGTGTCGAGAAATCTTTGATTGTTTTTTTGCCGAATGAACTGATCCGTGACTTTGATCCGAGGATGCGAGGCGTTGTGAAAGATATCGAAAATGCACTTACGCAAAGCTTTTGGAATATATGGCCGAAAAATTTTATCGGTTAAATTGCAAAATGAGCGAAGATGATCGTGACCTAACTCTATGCTTTTGAGACTGAGCAATTAGTTTGAAGATTCCAGAAGAGATTTTAGCTCATCGTCTTACTGCTGATGCTGGACGAGCTCTGGCATCTCAATGTTTGTCGGAAGTCGAATTATATCGATACGTAACAGAGCGTCGGCTGCGACGTTCTCAGGGCTAGGAAAGTGCTAATTTTTTTGGCGAAAATTGAGGGATAAAGCAGAGCTGTTGGTGCTGTCATGGAAAGGCTTTCTTAGACTTCTGTGTAAAAGCATAGGTCAAAGGCTTGTGATCAGTATTAGTTTTAAAACTACGTCCCTCAAGAAAATATTTGAAATACTGGATAGACTCAAAGATGACAGTAATAGTCAGGAAGCCAGTTATTTTGTTGTTGAATGGAATTTAATGAAATCTCACGAAAACTATAGATTGTTGTCCATATAATGATCCTTCAGAGTTAGAATAAACCTGGTCAGGAAGATCCTTTTTAATTGCAAAATAACTTTGAAAACCGATTTTTTTTCAGTTATCTCACAATATCTCGGAAATGAGGCATTTTGTCGAAAAAAGTTAAATACAAAAGTTGTTTAACTGATGATTTTACGTGATGAAAAATTTTTTTCAAGAGCTTAAAAAAAGCTCTGCTTTGCAAATTGTTTATTCTTATCGAAAAACGTACCGAAAACATGCGGTAAAATCATAAAAAGTGAAAGACAAAGAGATATGAAAAAATGAGGGAAGAAACCATTTTTTACTATTAATATTTACATGTAAGATAGGTATTAGTATTGTTAAAAAAATGCACCAGGTCCACTTTTTTAAAAGCAATATGGTGACCTACTGCAAAATTATTAATTTAAAAGTTTAGAAAGTTGTAAATCCTGTCACAAAAAGGGGATCTGGATAAAACCAATTGAAATCAGTAGGTGATAACATTATCTACTATTAAGCTTGTTTTCAAAATTTTTTAACAATCATTTTTATTATTATTAACAAAAAACCACTTTTTGTGGTTCGTAATTTTGGGAATGTGCAAGATAGAGCTTTGGAATGAAATACATTCGATTACACCTATTTTTTAAATAACTTACAAACAAAATAAATTTATTGCATGCCGAACAAAAGCCAAGAAACGATACTTTTACGTTTTTAGTTTTTGAGCCTAATGTAATGCACGTAGACGATTAAAACTTGGATAATTAAATGTCCAAGGGCCAAGGTTCATAAGAAAAAAAATAAGACATCAATTGCCAAAATATATATTTATAAATTGTTTGTTACAGGCAATTTGTACGACAGCCGAAGTAATCAGTCACTCTGCTGCGTCGATAAGGTCTGACACCGCACTCGTTTTGTACCGACATCGTGCTTATATTTGGCCCACTGGGGCATCGCTGGAATGCTTAACTGCAATGTAAAAGTGTATATCTCGGCTTCTAATGGGCCTACAATAGATGTTTTTTTTGTAAATTAATTAAAAAACAGGCGTATCAAATGCATTTTATTCCAAAGCTTTATCTTGCAAATTGACAAAATTACGAACCACAAAAAATGGTTTTTTGTTGATAACAAAAAGAATAATAGTTAACTAATTTTAAAAATCGGCTTAATCATTATATCATCTACCAATTCCAATTTGTCTTATCCAGATCCGCTTTCTGTGACAGGATTTACAGCTTTCTAAGCTTTTAAAATAACAATTTTGCAGTAGGTCACCATATTGCTTTTAAAAAAGCGGACCTGGTGCATTTTGTTAACAACACTAATACATTTATTAAATCAAAATATTAACAGTAAAAAATGATTTCTTCCGTTATTTTTGTATATCTCTTTATATTTCACTTTTTACAACTTTACCACAAGTTTTCAGTAAGAATAAACGATTTTCAGATCTTGAAAAAAAATTTGTTAATACGTAAAATCATCAGTTAAACAACTTTTGTCCAACTTTTTTCAATAAAATGCTTCATTTCCGAGATACGGTCAGATAACTGAAAAAAAATCAGTTTTCAAAGTTATTTATCAATAAAAAAGGATCTTCCTTACCAGGTTTATTCAAACTTTTTTGAAGGAACATTATATGGACAAAAATCTATAGTTTTCGTGAGATTTTTTAAAATTTCATCCAACAACGAAAAATCATGTTTCTTGAACCTCTGGCTCCTCGAGTATAAGCTCTTTATCGTAAGTGCTATAGTTGCACTGAGCCAAGGAGAGCTTATACGAAGAAAATGCTAGCAGCTTCCAGATTCCGCCAAGCAACTGTTTAAGAGTTGCCCCCATAGAAAAATTGCATGCATCAGTAAAGAGATGCGTAGGAGCGGTTGCGGAAGAATGCACGAGCTGGCAATCGTTAATGAGATTATTCTTGGTGTAATTAAAAGCTTTGATGGATTCTTTCGTCCAATCAATTAGCCAACGGTCATTTTTTTTAGAGCAATTCGTAAATGCATAGAGAGGAGCCTGAATAGATGCGGCATTGGGAAGGCCACGCCGATAAAAATTTACAAGGCCCAAAAACCTTCGGAGCTTGACGACCGTTTTAGGTCTGGGGAAATCGACAATAGCATGAACCTTCTCTTTGCACGACCTTGAGCCATCTTTGTTGATGAGGTGGGCAAGAAAAACGATTTTCGATCTGTGGAATTCGCATTTGGCTAAAGTAAGGGGGAGGCCGAATTTTTTGAGACGTTCAAAAACCATCTTAAGATGAAAATTTGTTCTTCAGTAGAAGAAGATAAGACTAGAATGTCATTAAGATAGACAAAAATGAAGTCTAGATCGCTCAAAACCTGATTGATACATTTTTGAAAGAACTGCGACGCGTTGCGAAGGTCAAAGGGCATTAAAACGTACTTAAACAGACCAAACAGGGTCGTGACTGCAGTCTTGATAATATCAGTGGGCGCAATAGGGATCTGGTAATAGGCTCTATACAGGTCAAGTTTTGAAAAAACTTTTTTACCCGACAAGAGAACAGAATAATCGTGAAGATAGGCAAGTTTACAGACACTTGCGATAAGGACGAGAAATAGAGAAAGAAAAGAAATAAGGGGAACAGCAGTGGAAATAAGAAGAATAAGCGGAATAAGCGTCAAACTACTATACAATTGTGAAAACAGAGTGAAACACGTTTAATCCGCGCTTTTTAAACATGCTTAATACTCAGCCAATAAAAATAAATTCTTTTGTTAAAATTTAATTAACTTAAATGTAAAAAATACTATTCAAACAAAACTATTTTATAAAATTAATCAAGTACTTTAATTGAAATTGAAAACTAATGAAAAATAGCAGACATATTATTATTATTGTTTATAAAGTTAAAAAAAAAACTTTCATGAAAGAAATAGACTATTTAAACAAAGTCTTGAAATTTTACTTTTGAAAAAATGTATCAAAAGGAAAGCTATAAATAAACTTTAAAAATGTTATTGATGCCTTCGATTTATTTATTTATATTTTAAGCAGTAAAAATAACCTAGTCAAAGTACATATTATGTATAATTTATACATGGATATAATATACTTTATTATTAATAAATTATTTAAACATTAGAGGTTTATTATTTTTCATTATATAAAATCTATGAAGCATTAATAGCTGATAATTTCTTACTTTTATCACTTTATTTAAACACAAGATATTAATACAACTAATTTTTAGTATTAAAATATAGCGATTTCTTATCTTAAATTGACATTATTTCTCATACACTTTTCACTTAAAAATTTTAATATTTTTAAGGTTATAAATAAGAAAATAAAACAACGAATTTGCGCAAGCATGACCGATGTTTTTAGAAGTATAAAATGTTTTACGCTTATTCTGCTTATTCTTCTTATTTCCCCTGTTATTTCCCTAATTTCTCTTATTTCTCTATTTATTGTCCTTATCGTAAGTGTCTGTAAAGCACCATAGAGTATAAGAGACTTATCGGGAACCAAGCAGGAGTTGAGACAGCGATAGTCCCCGCAAATTCTCTAAGTGCCATTCTTTTTGCGCACCATGTGAATTGGGCTGGCCCAGGGGCTCTTGGAGTATCTGCAAGTATCACTTTTAACAAGCTGCTCAAATTCTTTTTTGGCTACTTGGTACTTTTCCGGATTGAGATGACGAGTGCTTTCGGTTACCGGTGGACCGTGAATTTTTATGTGGTAAAAAATGTCTTTAGCTGTAATGTACTGAGCGGGTTTTTCACCTGTGACTTCAGGAAAGTCTGCAAGAATTTGAGAAATTAAAGAGCTAGAGAAATAAAAACTGACTGTGGGCGAGACGGCCATTCTGAAACAGCCAATTGAATAAAAATTTGAATGAGCCTGCGGAACGTAAGGTTGACAATTAATCCGAAGAAATACAGAAAGTCTGCCCCCAAAATGGGGCTAGGAACATCAGCACGGAGGAATTTCCAGGGTAAAGGACGTTTCAAGCGCAAATTAAGCGCCAGGTATACCTCACCATAAGTGTGTATTAAGGAATCGTTTTCTACACAAAGTTTAATGTCAGTGGGTCTGGCTGAAGAATCAGTCTTGGGCAGCAAGGAGATTTCTGCTCCTGAGTCAACAAGAAAAAGTAAACCAGACGAGACGTCACGAATGTGGAAACGGTTTGTCTTGGAGGGAACTTTGCTCGCCACTTCCACACGAGGAGGGCAACCTAGTTTTCCGATAGCTTCGGCCACGAATAATTGCCCTTGCACCGAAGGCTCTTTCGCTATACTTTTGATGGATATAACAAAGGTTACCTTTAGTTGAATTTGAATTAGAAACGACTTGATTATTTCCAGCATTTCTGTTGCTTGAGTAGTTTTTTCGATTTCGCGACTTTGAACGATTACGTTTTAGAGAGTCTACTCCTATGAGACGATCAACACTTTGTTTCAAAGTGGTTACACTGTCAGCAAGTTTTTAGAAAAATTCAAAAGATCCATCGTCCATGGAAGAAATTTGAGGCCTAGTCGCCAAATCGTGAGGTGAGGATGCAGCCTGATTTGAAGGCTTGACGGCCAAGACATGAATATCTTCAGATGCAAGAGAGTTGCAGTATCTGTCTGCTGCCTCTGCCAAGCTGTTGAAAGGAGCTATATCATGGATAACGAGAGCTGCATGACAACTGGGAGATAGTTGCTCCAGAAAATCGATCCTAAGGACCTCGTCCCCACATCCTGTCTCCCAAGCATGCATACGGTTTAAAATCATTGAAGGTTTGACTTAAAGCAATACCTGATTGAGCAAAAGCTGGTGGAGGCGCTGCCCTGACGAGCTGCCAAAAGTAGACATCACGTGTTGTTTAATCTGCTCGTAAAGATTTGCCAGCCGCAAAGAACAAGTTCAACAAATCTCAGATGCACATCATAGTATCAGCGTCAAGCTTTCCAGCAATGTAGTCAGCTTTGGTGGCAGAGGCTGCGATCCTACAATTCCTTAACGTGATCTCTGCTTGAGCGAACCAAGCTTGAGGATGAGAACGCATGAAATTTGCTATTTTAGGAGTTTGCGCAACAGCAACGATTTGAGATATGGGATTCCCACCATTATTACTATTAGCTTTATTGGAATTATTTTGCAAATTTATTTCAAGCTCTGCAATTTTATCTTGGGCCTGCTTAAGCGCACTAGCGAGTTTGTCAGCGTTCATAGCTACAACGTTTGTTTAACCGTTAAAAAAACTATATGCACCGGGACCAGAAAAAAGAAAAACGAGGCAATAAAAATAAAACGCAGATGCAGAGCTTTTTATGTTTAAATTGTTGCAAAAGTAATTGGCAAGAATCACAAGTTAACAACTTCTAGATAGCGATAAAAATAAAAATCCTCACGACCGCGTGATATTTACTAAAAAAAAAAGAAAAAATAAGATCGCAGCGCAACATGAATGGAAATGAAGAAGCTCGTCGACAATGCTTCTCTGAAAAGCTAGAAATCAAAACAAGACAACTGGATGTTAGAAACATAACTGTCAAGATTAGTGTTCGCGCGAGCGGGATTTTATTCAGCTACCACTTGCAGAAAAAGTGCGGTTTATCCATATATGTATAGGTACGCAAAAAGAAGAACATGCATGAGTACCTGCAGAAGCTGCGGCGAGACGGTGAGCTGTAAGTGGAGGCAAGGTCGGACGACAAGCGTAATGGGCGGGCATCGATGACAGGCAGGCATTGAGGGGCAATGCTATTGGCCGGTGTGACGATGCAAAAAATGCTGCACGGCCACCTACGCTGTGCCAACAAAATTCAGGTGGGCTTATCTGGCTCGATTACTTTGGCGTCAAGATGATGTCACTTAGAAGAGTCATCGATGAGGTGTAAGCGTGTGCACCAGTAAGTCTGGCTCTTGATTGTCAAGAACAATGGCTGCCACTGCAAAAACTTTTTGTGTACGCTTTCCAAGAAGTGGTAATAGCACTTCCTTCTTTCTTGAGACAGTCGGAGTCACCAATATGGGATATGCGTTTCCGGTGATTTGGCTTAAGTTGGCAGTCCCATGGCTGCCGTGTCCAGGAGTCAAGGAGGAAGGTTAAGTAACCAACAGCTTGTTAACATTAAAAAGGAAAATTTCATGAAAACTTGAATAAAAGGCTTCTTGAAAGAAGCTACAATATGTGTGCTCGCAATGACGGTCGAGATCTTTCTGCCCACGCAGCGGCCTAGCACGACGAGCAGAGATGCGGGAGGAAGAGAGGTGGAGGAAGGCTAAAAAGCCTACTCTTTTACCGATGGTTGCGTTGCAGGGTCAGATCCCCACGTCACTCCCTTCCGCAAAATGGCCGACTCACGCTCGATTTCAATGCCACGACGCTGTATAGCCAAAAAAAATGACGATGTAAACAGCCACACACGCGGCATGCAGCTAGGTGGAAGCGTTAAGGTATAAAATTGGGTTCAGCACTATAAGTATTTGAAAATTTACCTTAACGTTGCCAGTGTAGCAAGGCAATAGCTGCTTATTTGACTTTCGTCAGCTACGTGGGCACGGGCAGAGCAGCAATAACAGTAATAGCATAGCGGGATAGTGCAGCAGCAGCAATGGTGGTGACGATGATATGTCCGATGTCAGGAGACTACGACAAAGCAACACGTTGAAAGGCACGGAGAAGAAAACGCCTCTCAACACGTAAGACGCTGTCAACGTGGTGATGACGATGATCGTCGATGGCTCGGCTGCTTACCGCTGCTACTGAAGTGGTGACAAAGCTTGACGGCAATAGCCCACAAGAAGGTGGTCTAAGACTTCCTCAGGTTGACAAAAATCACGTCAGAGTCACCAATGTAAGCTGAGAAGCGTAGCAGAGTTGGAGAAAAGTGAGCTGGAAATTAAGTTAGTAGACTTCAGTGTATTATGTGCTACTTTATTTGCGTGCTTACAAGCCTAAGGTAATACAAGGACTGACTGTAGTTGGTAAGCGCTTGAGGCGCATCTTGTCTTAGGATGTCACGACTATAAAAATAACCGAAAGTGGGGAAACTCCCTACAGGCGCTAGGTAGACCCTACACAGGCGCCCTCAGTGGGTATGTTAGGTTATTTCTTAACATTAGGACAATCAATTTTTCTTCTTTTTTGTACTCATTTTTATTCCACAGTTAACATTTTTTATGAACATCTTGACAATCATCAAACAAAGTATTATTACTAATCTTTTCTTCCTCAACCTTGTTGTCATCTTACTAATATATAAAGAAAATTCGTTAGAACCGTTGTAATCGCTAACCACGAAACCTACTAAACCGATTTTGCTGAAATTTTGCATACTGACTCTTGATAATTCCGAGATGGTTTTCGCATAGTTTTTTTCTTGAAAAAAATAATGACAATAGCAATAAATAAATCATAGTTTTTCTAAAATAATCTAGCTTTGCGCTCTAGTTCAGTAAAATCCGGTAGGTGGCATCGAGGTAAAATAAAATCCACCCGTAATCAAATATACTAAAGAGAGGTTATAAGATGCCCCATCGAGTGGACAGAAACCCACTACATCAAGAACAGAGGAGTTCGTCGTACAGCTGGGCATCCAGGATCCCAATGACACTCTCCTTTCATGGACAAGCGAAATGAATCGGTTTTCACCTCAGATCATCAAAATAAACGAGTGCCACGGAAAAACAGGAGTTCGAAACGTCAACTTCTCTAGTACAATACCAGGAAACGTTACTAGCCACAGCACAACCTGCTCCAGCACTTCTAAGCTTTGTAGCCGTTCAACCATCCAACCTGGTGCCATCAGAGAATTTTCTACTCCAAATGCGAGCCAGGAAAGACAGCCCTGAAGAGCACAGGCAGCCACAACGGCCTCCTTCTTAATGGTCATCCCAACGGCATATCTATAGAGGAGGTATTCTCCAGGCCCACTTTTCCAACTAACAATGAGCGGTTGGTTATCCGGGGAACGACCAGAAGACGAGATATTCTTTAGTCAGCGGCGTACCTCCCTTCCTGTACGGTCTCCGTACACAGAGACTCAAAGGATAAGCGTCAAGCTACCTGCAACTGGCTCTTTATTATCAAGAATAATAATAAGGATTAGCTGCGAGCTTCACAATCGGCCCTTTTCAGGGCCATAATTAGTATTTACGTTCCCTACTTAACCATCAATCTCATCGGCTCTTTTATGGACCACCAAAGCTTAAATTACCTTGCCAACAAATACATTTTTACTACGATTTCCGGAGACGATTCGTCAATTAAAAGACTACGTAAAGCCAGCCACTATTAAACCAAGTCAGTCATTTACTGGCAGATGTCACGAGTAGAGTTTTTAGTCTTTTCACCTTAGATCACTAAAACAACTGAGTCTGCAAAAAAGAAGGTGCTTTAGATACCGTCTTTGACATAATACCAGGAGACGTTGTGAAAGAACTCTACAACTAGCTCCAAAGCTTCAAACGTTGTAGTTTTCTTCCCGATCAGTGTGGTGCTACAATAACAGGCCCGAGAAGATCACTGGAAACTTTAGTCAAGAAAGTCTTTACTTAAGAAGCTCATCGGTTCTTTTCAGGTTCATCGAACTACCTTGTCGACAAATATGATACAACCTAATAAAGTTAAAAAAAATAGTCTTTAGGGCTCACAAGAATCTCATTTATGCTAAAAGTTACAAGAAGTCGAATTAAATGAAAAACTTCCAATGCATCTTATGGATACAATTTTAGGCGTCAAGAAAATGACCATAGAACTTATTAAGTGAGAGATCAACTCTTCACTATAACCCTCATAGTAATCTCTTGAATCTTTTAGACTTTTAAATAGGTAGAATATGTATTTCTATTTTTGTTGCGATGAATGACGTAGAGATTAAGCTCCAGGATTTTGTTGCTCTGGTAATAAAGTTGTGAGATAGGAGAAAAAAGTTTTTTAATGATATTTTTTTTGTGAGCTTTGAATCTTTACAGCTTAAAAAATTAACCTTGTTCATAGATTATACGGGAGAAACTGCAAATCAACGGCCTTTTCAGGCCAACGATTATTTTATGATGTAAGGAATGCACGGTACTTTACAGCATAATTGTATTTTTTTTTACTTCTCACAGCTTTTTACTAGACCAAATAAATTGTATTCACTCCAAACAAATATGTTTTTAATAAGAAGATTTTTGTTCTGAGAAGTGTCAAACTATGTATAAAATTTTTAACTGAAAACGTTTTACACTACATGTCAACACACAACGGTGTTCCATTTAGTGAGTCTCGGGCGAAGCCAAGATGGGGGGGCCGCTAGATGTTTTTATAAATATCAATGTTCTCACTCCACTTTTTCGCTTATTTTTCAACAATCATTTGACTAATTATTTAAACTACTCTGAGCTAAACATAATACAAGTAGATCATGTTACATGTATTAAATATTAATAAATAGCTATTGGGGGTACTAATACTATGGTCAAAAAATGCGATGTAATATAGTGAAAGCAATAACGTGGGTAGATACATACACACATATACGTACTCTGTGTATTTGTGCAACCAATGTTGGCAATGTAAGACTAAGGAAGTAGGGAAGAGCATAATATTTCTATACATATAATACATAGCTAGGCACTAACTAGCACTAATCTCACGCCCCGTTTTACACCTTCGTAGGCCCTACTGAAGCTGCCTAGCTAAACCCTATGTAGCCAACTGGGCAGCCTAGTTTGAATTTTCGATCGGGTAAGTTCTTACTCGCCAGGTGAGTGTATATTTGGTAATTCAGTATTACAAATATATATTTTTAAATGATTAAAATATGGTTACGTTTTCTAAAAATATTGTTTTACCTCTAAAATATGCACAAGTTATAGGTAAGAGTTATCTAAAAACAATACAAGTATGGTATCAAGAGGTACCCATGTGATTGTAATTTTATAGTTTGTATAAGTGTTTGTATATCTTTATTATTTTTACTTTTATTATTACTATTATTATCATTATTACTATTATTATTATTATTATTATTATAATAATAATTATTATTATTATAACTTTTGTAACGAAAGTACTGTCAAGTCACGATGATATTCAGGCGTTGATTCGCTTCCATTTAAAGTACATTTAGTCTCAGCTTTAGAAGCTCCGCGATCTCAGTGACTGTCTTCAAATAAATTATGAGAATGCTAAGTTTGTAGAATATAGAAGTATTAATGACGATTTTTAGGTAGTGATTTAAGTATGATTGTAGAAGAAAAAAAAAAAGAAAAATGATCATCACTGGAACACGATGCTGAATCTAAATTTGTTCGAAGTTGATTCAAAGTGAAGGCAAATATAGCTGTGTATGGTCCGACGAAGTACCAAGTAGGCACTCAAGCTGGCATCTCGCGGTGATGTCATTTCCATTACCAGGAAACAAAATTTGTATCGTTGAAGAGTTGTATGTCATTCATAGCCTTTCCCTCTTAACAGGATTGCTTAAGAAGGGTGGCGTATATGTAATGCCAGCTGTGATGAATGATGATTACTCTCGTTTGCGAAGTTCGGCTTGATCCCATTCAGGGTGTTCTAAGAACTTTTTTACTTCACGATTCTGAAGACCGTTGTTTGAGTTTTTTAGATCTACCTTAAAAGCTTGCAATGCTTGGTATTTAGTGGTGATTCTGGAAATGAATTCTGAATTGTCCAGTAACACATCCATCACCATATCTTTGATGAAGCTATCCGAATAGTGGTTGCAAGTACTGCCTGACGCATGTAGGTGCCTAACACCATGGATGTAGAGAGCTGCTTCGAATGAGATTTTTTTCGCCTTCAGCTTTTGTGCGATGGTTGGTTTTGTGCTTGCATTAGGGTAACGTTGGTTATGTATGAGTTGCGACAAGCGATAATGGGTCGCCCCCTCTAGTTGAGAAAGTCGTCCTGACGTTCCGTATCTTTTTAGCGATGATTTTGGCGTATCTTACAAATAAATATCCAGTGCTCAGAATTAGTATTACGGTCCATGGATCTATCGATGCAATACAAGGTGGATTAGAAAGATTAAGTTTGGGGTTGATGTCCAAATGATGGGCTTTGAAAGTGATGTACACATTTTTAGAAAAAAAGAAAGTTCTTAGTGATAGGCAAATTGGTTACATACTTTGTTATACAAACCTCATTATTCTAGTGTGCTGAACTTGTAATACGTACGTCCGTATTTGCTATGGGAGAGTTACAATAGTGTAATGTCATAAATTTTCGCTATTTTTTTTTTTTTTTTTTTCTTTTCTTTTGATTTCTTTGTGTTCATTGCGTTCTGTTCTTTTTTTTTTTTTTTTGCTGTTTTTGTGTTTTTAGATGTTGTATTTTTTTAATACTTTTTTTGTGTTTTTTTAGAGTTTGAGGTATTTTTTGTGTTCTATATTTGGTTGTTGTGTTTTTTTTTGTATTTTGTATTTTTATTTTGATTGTTGTGCTTTTTTTTTGTGTTTGTATTTTAATTTTGGTTGCTGTGTTTTTTTGTGTGTGCGCGATGTTTTTTTTTGTTTGCTTATTTTTTGTTTTTTTTTTGGGTGACGATTTTTGGTTTATTTTTTTTGGTTGTATTTTTTTTATTCTTATTACCATTATTACACTTAACATATTTGCTGTGAAGAAAAAAGAAATCATTGGTCTTGGTCATCTAAGTTACGTAATTCCAGTGGCACGCTATTCACGTCGCTGCACAGTGCGGCCGATTCCCAAAAAGATGGCCAAAAGTCGAAACTTTGAGTAATGTACTTCAAATTTAGAACTAGGAGATTTTTGGTGGCACTGATTATGAATTTAATGTTAAATTTGCAAAAATGCATCTCCACGACCCCTTATTCACCACCCCCTCACGTAAAATACTGAATCTTTTCATACGTAATCGAGTAACATATCAATTTCATGGTTTTTGAGGTCACTGAATACGAATTTACTGTCAAATTTGTCAAAATTCACCCCCTTCACCCATTATTCACCATCCCCTTGCATAAAATACCAAATATTTTTATACATAATCGAGTAACATATCAATTTCAAGGTTTTTGTGGTCACGGAATACGAATTTAATGTCAAATTGGCAAAAATTTCTCCCCTTCACCCTATTGACCTCCCATGGCACAGCGGATTGAACATATCGGACGTCATATGGAATATAAACGTAAATAAATATATTTTTAATAAGTACTTAAACAATTATACATATATAAATACATACATGTATATCAAAAAAACCTAAGTAAATTACTCCAATGTCATACTGTAAAAAACTTTTTATCATGCAATAATGAACAAGTATTCTTTTCACAAAAAAAAGTTTGTTTCATCATCAGACGATAAAATTTTAGATGCATCAGTGTCTTCTGACAGTTCTGAACTGGAAGTATCATATTTTAAGTGTGTCAAGGGCTCAGTCACTTTCACACCTGGAGATAACAGCAAATGAACAACTTCGTATGACAGAGACTTCAACGATTTAACTGGTAATTGTCGACAACTAGATAAATACGGATGTAACTAAAAATCGGGAAAAAATATCCTGCATTGTCTTTGAGTGCGAACGTTTTCGTGAAAAATCCTGTCGAAATTTTTTAAAATACATGTTGCATGATTCCTGAGCATCTTCGGACATGTGTCCGATCGGTAATAGCGAATGAGCTATAATATCGGTACTATGGATTAAGAGCTTATGAACAGTCGTAGGCATAGAATACCACTTATATAGGTTTACGAATTTCGCAGCGGTTTCTGCATTATACTCTTTGAATATTTTCGTGTTGATATCATAGCCAGATAATATGGCTTGTAATGTTACGTGAAATCGGTGAATCAGATTTTCATCAAGTCCAGTTATAACAGCAGAAAGTTTACTATTTTCAAAAAAACGTCGAGCAGTATTACCGTCATTTGACGAACCATATCCAGGTTTAGGCATGTCAACAATCAATCCTAGTTTTTTACTAAATCCCTCTTGAATATTTTTTTTTTCTTTCTTCAACTTTTCTTTTTTCTTCGCTACTTCGAGCTTGCCATTTTTTAATATCGATTTAATAAAGTCGTCAATTCGAGTAAAATATTTTTTTTTTGCAAAATCTTGAGTAAAAAAAAGGCGCAACTTTGTGCAGCTAATTTTTGTTTTATATCATGCAAAATACATTATTTTACAACCCAAAAGAAGTTTTAAGGCGGAACAACGCGGAACAATTTACTTTTTTAAAACAACGTGTCATAATGTTACGATTTCAATTCATCAAATTTATCAACAATTGTTGTTACCCTAATTTAATGTATTTCTAAAAATTTTGCTTCAATAAATTTTTTTTTATTTTACTTACCTGCAGAAGTTGATTCCATCTTATCTGATTAAAATTCTTTTTTATTCGTAATTTTTGTTGAACTTTTATACACATACGAGACTAACTAACACGATCTCACTCTCAACGCTGCTCGAATAAAGGTAGAACTGCAACTACTACTATGGAGCAGGTAAAAGGATATAGACAAATGTATAGGTGGTTATAGACCCTTAGGGATATTATAATGACAACCCAAGAAAAAAAGTTCCCTAACTAGATATTTTTTTTTCCGACTTTTGGCCAGCTTTTTGGGAATCGGCCGCACTGTGCACTGGGTTCTGGAGATTCTCCACAGTTCTAACAATATTTTTTTTTGTATGTTCCTCGTTAATGCACTCAAAGATACATGTAGTTTTGAAGTCTTCCAACCTGTTATCAATGTGCTGATGAGAATACTGGGTACACGATCTCCGTAACGGTAGTTACAACACCACATTCTTGCTATACCTCCTAGATGGGGCAGTTAGCAAGGTTGTTCCTTTCGCCGAAGTTTACGCTCTCCAGAAGCCCACCGTACAACACTCCCCGGGTGTTTGCGGTGGCTGCTTGCCAGCAGTGGAGAACATAAGCATCGTTGCGGAGGTTACCTGATACCGCATTGACTTCTTGGTGTATCAGTTGGCGATTAAGGCCTCGTTCCATTGCCTTGTCTAACGCCAGGCTTCACCTAGTCTTCTGGATAGACTTCCAGAAAAGCTCCTGTTCCCACAAGATCTCATTGACGACGAAGTGAATCTTGTTCCTGAATACTTCCATTGGCAGTTTTTAATACTCATGGTTTGGCTACTAAGCCGTAATTAAGGGCCCAAAGAAGTTTTTAGCCATCTTTTTTTTTGCAAGTTTTTTTGTGTTGGCTTTGCTTGGCACCGTTGGTCTTTTTCTCTTGCTAGCTTTCCTGGGCTAGGTTGACTTGGACTTTTGATGTGAAACATCTATTGGCGCGCTTGAGCATGGTGAGTAAACGTGAGTAATGCGTGGTGACCGTAACCAAAAGCGTTACAAAAAATATATAAATATAAATTGCATACATAGTATGCTGCACAGGAAAAGTTTGCGAATAAGAGTAAAAGAAATCGAAGAACACGACTGAGGGATTCCCCAACCCCTCTCTTGCTGTTCACGCATGCAGCAGGTATAGCTATAGATTATAGAAGTATAATGCGTATATACCCACGTACACGTGTAGTCAGACACATACACGTAGTCAGAGAAAACAAAGTGCGTGTGTCAAGTGGCTGAAGATATTTTACTATTGCTTTTATGCCTCCATACCTAATACAATATTAGTTCATCTAAAACGTACTTAGCGTCGTTTTGTTCAGTGTACGCGTGTTTTTTTTTTTTATAAAGGGTATTACCCGTCTATATAGTTATATAGAAGTGTATGTGTACTTATATAATTAAATATCATATACGTATTATATATATAGCATTGCATACAAACGTGCAAATAAATTTTATACTA
>NW_019379456.1:1527283-1592563 GCF_000648655.2 Copidosoma floridanum | reverse complement strand
ATATATATAATACATGTAAACATATTATTTATAACATGTCTGTGTATTATATATAATGTGTGGAAATAAAATTTCCAAATTTTACTGACTCTGAGAATCGAGCCCACATTCTTCGGATTCGTTGTCGGGGACAAGCTCTGTGAACTTCACGAGCAACTTGCTAATTTAAACTCGAAAAAAATGCCCAAAGCTGTGGAATCATTAGCAACGTTTGTAACCGCTCTACAAAAAAAAAGTAAATCTGATGCTGTCGTGCAAGGGACATGAAAAGTATCTCCTCCACCCTTTGTAGTAGGTCTATACTATTAATATTAGTATCAATTTAATTTTCGTTTATGTTGAACAATTTCAAATTGTCATTTTTTTATATAAAGCAGGTGAAATAGTTATTTTTGTCAAATGTGCGATTTTTTCTTTTATCACAGTAATGCGCATTGCTGTGCATGCGCCACGCCCGTCTGTATAGTTCCGTTCCATGGTTCCATTGATTCATTTCATTGGTACTATTCTTGGTCCAGTCCAACACATCTGGTATAGGTCTACTTGTTTTCTGAATGTCTAGTAAGCTTCAAGGGAGTGAGCAGCAGAACCACCGCTGTTTGTTGCAAAATCCTCAAGGCGTGTATATATATATATATATGTACACTTATATATGTACACTTTGCCACAAACAACGAGTAGAATCCTGTGTTAATCTTGTGGGTTGTGATAGCCAATCAGCTACTGTCCCACGTTCTGCTGCTTACTCCCTTGAAGCTTACTATGTATTTCTGGTAGCAGATAGATGTTGAGAACGCACACCTATTATATTGTTGTAAGTATTTACAACTTATCCATCGCTTTGCTAGTGTTCCTTGGGATAATAAATAATTTTATGTTGCCACAATTGGAGTTCTCGATTTGACCTTTGCTTCCATTTTGAAAAAGCGGCACTTTAAAAGACAATATCATATCTCTGAAAGCATCATAACCGCAACTTTTTCATTATTCTTACGCAAAGTTTCTACAGTTGGAGAACTTTCGAAAGACTAACGTAGAGTCTGCTTCTGCATATCTGCGGAAGACTTTCATTAGACAAGTACGATGGCTTCTTGCGAAATAATTGCACAAGGCTTTCGTTTAGTAGAATGCAGAAGTCGAATGCATCCTCATCTTATGATTAATTACAACAGATTTCCGGCAAACTTGCGACAGACTAGTACGTTTATTTCTGCGCACGACTTGGCACAAGACTTGCGTTTAGTAAAATGTGGAAAGTAAACTTGCACGATAATTAACTATAAGCACTTAGTACTTGGGAAAAGGAGGGACGAGAGATGGGAAAAGGTAAGACGTGACTACCACTTAAACCTAATCCTAATTTCAATAACTGTTCTGTAATAACCAGGATGAGCTCTCTGGGTCAGGAAAACCTACAAAAACTCTCATAGGAGGAACTCTGAGAAACCTCATCCGGAATATCGTGATGTATTCCTTGAGTTGAGACATAATGTACATACGTGTATACTTCGATTGAACCCCTGCTCACCTTTCTCTCACTTTGTCCCAACGATGAAGAGACAGTTAATCGACCCTCACGATTAACAGTAAATGCGCTAAGACTGAAACAGTCAGCCATTCAAGTACTTACCACACCAAACGCTGCTTAAGGGGGTTAAAGCGGTACAGTCAGCCTTAAAGGTTAGTTTGATTAAAAATTAACGTATTTTATCATTATTCTATGTTAATCATGCGAGCCATTCCATATCTCACAGAAAAAAAATAATGATGGTTGAGAAAAAAAATTAATCCTTCAAAATTAAATTCCTGAACGATACTTTATTTCTTATCTGCTAAATATAGATGTATAGCATTTTGTTCAAATTTTTCGTTAAAATGTTTCTCAAACCATGATGGCAGGTTTCCTCAAATTTGGGTATGGTATTTTAATTGCTTAATACGATAACCTATTAGTTATTTCATAAAGTTGGAAGAATATTTTCTGAGTTATTAGGCTTCCATAAGAGCCTGTGTGTATCAAAAACTGTGAGGCTACAGTTCATAGAATTTCGATGTGATGTTAAGATAATGAAAATGAGCACATGATAATTTTTTGAAGACTTTTGGAAAGAATTTGTATATCACTCTCACCCCCTTTATTACTGAGATAGTCAAAACTGCAACTCTACTGCCCATCAACATTTCGGTAAAGTAACATATGAATGCTCATAGAACTTCTACATTATTTTGTCATGAGCCTGAAAATTATTTTTATCGTGGACTTAAGGAGGCTCCCTTGTAATGGTTCCCGAACCAAGACCAGATGAATTTAATAGTTTAAAATGCGCTCAATCCAATCATATAATTATTTACATCGCTTACCATGTGAAATTTCGAGTTATTATTAATTTAATGTAGCGCTTTCTAGCACGTATTTTTATGGTGGAGTTCGCACACTCGATGAAAACAATTGAAGAACGCGAATAAATCAACAGTTTCTGTAATAAGAGTGCACACGTTTTGTAGAAGAAAACGTCCTCTTTCAAATGATGCCTAGCAAAAGAAGTGTTACACTGAAAAATTTCGAGATATTTTGTTGAAAATTGACCAAGTAATTTTATTTCCACATGTTAATCTGTGCTCTTTTGCGCCAGTGATGCCAACGATACCTGAATTTTCGAGCAAATTCGAGACCCACTATGTGGGTTGGCATTTCTGCACGAGCAAGCCTCCTTAATGTCTCGTATAAAATAACGTATTTACAATCAAAAGACTTGTTTTAATTTTTTTTTTTTCTAATATCGTACATACTTGAGTGAGATGCATCTGTAAATTAAAATTCTCCGGAATCAGTACAAAAATTTTCAAGAACTTAGTAGTTAGATGGATATGTTATTTTTGTTTTGAGAGTAGAAATTTACTTTCTTAAATAAAAATATTACATTAATCGGAACATTTATTATTTTACCAGTTTCGTAGCATGGTAAAAAAAAATTTACTTCACACTTTTGTCTTTAAAATTTCAATAGATCCTAAGAAAATGTTAATCAAAATAAGTTTTTTAAACAAGTAATGCTACAATTTGAAAAAAAATATGCGTAATATCTAAAACAGGTTTTCTTAAATGAATTAATTCCTGAATGCTTAAATAAATCATTTAAATCAAATTTCTATAAAAAAGGCTTCAGTACTCCTCTCCATGCAAATCTTGTGCAACTTTTGCGAAAGAAGCCAATGCACTCATCTGACGCAAGTCTGCTGTAAATCTGTGCAAGTAGCCGTTAAATACAACGTTCAGCTTTTGCACTCTACTGAACGCAAGTCCTTTGCAATCCTTCCGCAAATAGCTAACGCACTGTTCTTTTCACTTACAAATTTTCTATCAATAAGCACTTTTAATCTGGTTTTGATTACTTTTTCATTACTTTTTTAGATATTTTGTGCTCATAAAGTATGATTACTTCGGGCAATGTTTTCTTGCTGGTGCGTGTCAGGGGCTATCTTTACTTGCACGGAGGATATTGGAGGCGAGGAAGAAAAAGGTATTATTAGTTTTAGAGGCTCAAAATAATAATTAAAGAAATTTGCTGTGATTGCGTTTGTATACCATTTTTTATTTACTTTTTTGGATATTACACAAAAAAAAAACGGGTGTGACAACCTATGCCTTTTGTACTTCAATTGAAGCTGTGCAAAAATAATTTGTCTTGACTTCAAGAAAATTTGGGACCAATGGCTAGGCTCCTGAAAAATTTGATAAGACAATAAAGGTTTTAGGTGTGCTTTCGGCCACTCCTATTTCCTTGGGATTTTTTTTTGTGAATTTTTGGATCTCGAATGGGTATTATAGCAATAGATGTTAATTTTATCGTTATAAAGTCATAAGATTGTCTTTGCGAACGTTTGAATAATTTTCCGCCTTTCTTATACCTGCTTCTAAAAATGTGACTCATTTTCCATCTCTATACATGGATCGTGTGCTGTTAGCTACTTTAATAGTAGGGATGTTCGGAACATCGTAAATTTTCTCAGTCTTTTTGGCTGAGGGGTTCTCATTGTTCTCTGAAGTGAGCGTCAGTCCTTTGAAATTGCAGTGGTCGATATTACTGATAGCTGTATATCTGATGCTGATTTGATCTAAGCTTTGTTATAAACTTCTCGAAGGCTCTTTTAGTGAACACTACATAAAATTTTATTGTGTGTGCGTGGATGTAGGGTGTGTTACTCGAGGAAGTGAAGCAAGGTGAGTAGCGCGGAACATAGAGAGAAAGAAGGCGACAGAAGGCCGAAAAAGTGATGGTGGAGATTTAAGCTTCGTATCCCCTGTAGGGTGCGAAACTGCCGAGCAACAGGACTCTGTACTTTGATAGCCTCTGAAGAATATACACGCATTAAGTTGTATGACAAGTAGTACGACCTTTATTTCAAACCTTCTCGCTCTCCACTTCCTACAAAATCATACTTACATAGATATAACAAACTGTTGACAAGGATGGGATCATTTCTTTTTACTTTCGATTATTAAAAGAATTAAAGTACCCACAGTGTTAAACAAATTGGCTATCTATAAACCTTCAACTTCAATTTTTTTTTTAACTTCAAAGTTTCAAGTGGGATAGTGAAGCAAATTTCTATTACGTACTCGTTTGATTACGAAGAAAATGGTTGGTGGTTCAGGGCAGCAAACGGAACAGCAGGAAACCGAAATCACTCAAGCTCCTATCAGCCTTCAGATTCAACTTTTCATCCCAAACGCGTCAAATTGGGACCGTTGCATACAGCGTTTGGAAGGCTCGTTTAAGATTATGAAACTAGTCTACAGACAAGGTACCATATCTTTTACACCACATACGGGAAATTGCGTTCAATAATCTGTGCGATAGTTATGGCTCCGAAAACCCGTACGAAAAGTCGTTTGATGCGCTTAAAATTAAATTAAAAGAACTTTATGCTCCATTTTCGTTAGAAATTGCCGAAAACTTTAAATTTAATAACCGAAAGCTACAAGGTAGCAAAAGTGTACAAGATTTCGCAAACGCAATTACAAATCTTAGTGCCAAGCGTAACTTTGGCACGTTTCAAAGAACGGCATTAAGGAACCAATTTGTGTTCAGGATTTCAAGTAGAAGAATTCAAGGTAGACTTTTGGAAACAAGCGATTTGACCTTCGATAAAGCTATACAAACAGCATTAGCTATGGAACTTTGCGAGCGCGAGTCAAATGTGATAAATCAAAACAGTGACTCAGTAGATTATATTTAAGCTAGCAAGAAAGCCCAAAAGAAATACCAGAAAGAAAGCATTAAACCAACAGAATCTAAAGCGCAAAAGGAAAATACATACATTGGTGACGATTCTAAAGTAAACAACATAAAATGTTATCGATGCGGCACTCCTGGTCACAAAGTGAACGCTTGTACACGTTTAAAAGGTTTGCTTTAAAAAGAAACACAGTACACACGTTGTTGAACAACCAGTATCAGGGGAAAGCGAGCCAGAAGATATTTTTGTATTAGAAGAAGTCGAAACAAGAAAAAAATTTACTACATCGTTACAAGTAAACGGGTAACGGATCGACTTCAATATCGATAGTAGAGCAAAAGTTACCTTGATGTAAGCCAGGGATGCCAAGGAACTATATTTGAAAAGTCAAGTACATAATAATAACTTAGGATTGGCGGCATTTGGCGGCACACCAATCGAAGTATTAGGATTCATCAGCGTTACAGTTAAATATGAAGGAGTAAATTTTAAATTCAACTTGTATCTAACAAATGTTAAGCAATTTTATTTTATCCGGTGTTTCAATTAGAATTGATAAAATGTAAAAGTTCAGGAAACTTACAAACAAACTTACAAAAATATTGGCTCAGTACAAGACAATGCCACATTCAGATACAGGCGTGTCACCGGTAGAGCTAGTGTTTGGCAGGCTTATTAAATGCAAACTTGACCTGTTAAAGCCAACCAGAAATCATGAGTAACTTGACCCAAATTCGAATAAGATGTACAAAAAATTCTCTATTAGCGAGAGAGTAAGTGCTAGAAATTACGTAGGTGCTGATAAATAGCGCTTCGGAAAAGTACAAAAACAAACAGAAAAGTTGCATTATGATGTTTTGCTCGACGACGGTAGGGTCTGGTAACGACACGCCGATCAATTGCGAGTGAATAAAACTGTTAATAGTAGCGAAACTGAGTCAGATATGGGTTATTATGTTCCACAAAAAGAATTAATAAATGTAAAAAAATGCGAAACCGGGTATAAGGGACAAACGCCGCCCTAGTATTAGTTTTTGTGGTAGAGGTACAGAAAGAGCAAAATTATGTCATCAAAGACAGGAAAGCGTAAGAAGGCCAGGTGATAGCAGTGAAAAAGAACCTGAACAAATAATTGTAGATGAGGCGCAAGGAAAAAATTTAATGTCAGACACACTGATGAGACCTACGAAAGAGAGAAAACTTCTGACACATTTAAAAGATTATATTACAAATACCTGCATTTCAATCATAAAGTACTAAGGATAATAAAAATTTTTTTTCGTGAGAGAAGTGTTATGTTTGTGCGAATGTAGGGTGTGTAACTCATGGAAGTGAAGCAGGTCGAGTAGTGCGGAACATAGAGAGAAAGAAGGTGACAGAAGGCTGAGAAAACGATGGTGGGGATTTAAGCTTCGTATCGCCTGTAGGGTGCGGAACTGCTGAGTGACAGGACTCTGTACTTTGGTAGCCCCTAAAGAATATACACGCATTAAGTTGTATGACAAGCAGTACGACCTTTATTTCAAACCTTCTCGTTCAACACTTCACGTTATGCCTATTAGGAGTATTTTCACCGCTTTAGAGAAATTCACTTTTTCCGCAGAGGACTGCGATGTTGGGTTTACTTTCAGTCAAAAAAGGTCAATGCTAGGGGCTGACCGTTCTAATAACATAATGACTTAGTATTAAAAACTTGTATATTACATTTTTAAAGATTGATATTTTTAGGATTATGGAATATTTCTACTTTGCAAGAGTTTGGTTTTATGTCACGCAGTAGTGATTGGCACAAGTACACGTCGATAAAAAGACATCTATTTAGTTCTGATTTTTTGGAGATTGTAAAGGAAGGTTGATAGTTCGTGTTAGAGTGTAATAGCATATGAAGATGTGTTTATTTAGTATTTCCACCTGCCAAACTGTACTTCCCCATACAGTAGCGCATTTTAAACAAGATGGTGCGAAAAAATTGCAGGCTATTTAATATTCCCAGTTGATTGCTGATGATGCCCTGTCTATATTTGTCTCTTAAAATACTGGCTATGATATACACTTGAATAGTTAGTAATTTATCGTTTGTACAAGTAAAATTAGTATTAATTGTATGATGATTTTACTGTTAAACGCATGAAATTAAAGTTAATTGTATTTTATATCAAGATTGAATTCTTATTGCGTCAATTGCTAGGATCGGCATTTTTCATCGAAAAATGGTGTTTATGAAAAAAAATGAAGTATTGATAATAAGCTTAACTAAGAATATAAACTCATTTTGTTGCAAAAAGTTGGTAATTTTTTCTGTAAAGTTTTTGAAGATGATGAAGATGTGGTAGGTTTCAAGCAATAAGGCATCTGCTCGCGCTTGCATCTTAGTTGGTGTATTTGCGCTTCTTTGAAACTCAATGAAATTGCCTTGTAAGTTTTTTAGTCACTCCATGGACATTTTTTCGCTTTGGTTTATTTCGTTGTTGATGTAACGAGTGCATTTTTCAAGTTTAGCGATAAATTGGCGATTGATGCTAACATGTGTTTAAAAAATTTAATTTTCCTTATACCACCGCCGAAAGTTCATTTCATTTGACCCGATTTTGAGCTAGAAAAAGCCTCATATCAGTCCTGCCATATGTGCGCTGAACGAAGTGCGCAGATATATATAGTTATATATTCAGCACCGAGAAGCAGCAGTAGTTATACAACAAATATATATATATACGGCTAACGGAGTTATAATCTTTATAGTTTATACAACACAGAAAATCATTGGATATTTATTTACATAAATTATTGGATATATAAATATACATATATATATTTTGCACAATTTACATGATATATAAATGTAATAATTTCATATGAACAGAGTACACAACACAAAATTAAATTGCCAGCACGACCAACCTGCATAAATCCTCTGCCAAATCTGTTTCTATATAATATACTACAGTCTCGGCGAGCGTAGAGCTCCCTCCTCCCTTCTCCTTATCTCAGTCATCGGTAACGTATAAGTGCTATGTATGTAGATATACCTATACACATGTACACTCATCTACGTGCATTTAAGTGGTATTGTTCGAGCGATTGATCGATCAACAATAATGCATAATGCACTAAATCTTTGACTGGATCTTTAAACCTTCGTTTTTAACAAAACTAAAACCGTGGTGACGAACTTTCGGCGGAGGTGTGAGGAAAAAAAGTATACGTACCACGGCCAAAAAGTGGGGCTACATCTGACCGCGCATTACCTGTGCGGCGCGATAATATAGTGCGGTGAGTAATGCCCCCACTTTCTGGCCTAGGTACGTAATATACTATTGTTCATAATGTGTTGTTTCATTATTAACTTTGTACAATAATAATAGTCTATACAATATAGAGTTCAGGTTGCCTAGTTCTTGAATTTTTATTGCTTACTCTTTTACTGGGTAAAACAAGGTATCATAAGAGATGTTTCCTTCTAGGTGGGTCGTGTTAAGATTGGTTAATATGTCGGTGAGGTCGTAGTGAGCTTTTTCAAGATGCTTAGTGCTGATGTGAGATACTGTAGACCAATCTTCGCTTATTATTTTTGAAGTGAAAACTTCTCTAGGTAAGTTGAACGATTTTGGATGGGTAAAATCTCTTGGTTTCGCGTCAGATCGCTCTTATTTAAAAGCAAAGTGATCCCTGCAGAGAGTTGGGTGTGAGCGCGAGAGAATGAAGTGTTTGCAAGGGGAGCGGGAGGAGAGGGGGAGCCCGCTCTGTATTGACGGGCAGTAGAGAAAGAGATAGTAGCTTGGTAGCGCGGTGGACTGCGGCAGGGTATGGTAGTATGGGTGTGTACATGGCCTTAGTACTCTCCCCTTGTCTAACAGCAGCCGCTGCACAGTGCACATGGTGCGCATTTGAATTTAGAATAACACCGCATATTTGTGAGTTAATGGTGTACGTAACTATCAAGTCGTAAGTACTCTGGTACCGAGCTACCAAGGTAACTTTTAATTATGTGTAACTACGTACAATATTGGTACTTAGCTTTGTGCCGTGTGTCAATGTGTATACTGTAAACTTTATATTGTTCATGTTACTACAGTATTACTGTATAAGTGTATAGTGTATATCGAATAGTATCAATTACTCATGCTAGTTCAACTGCGTTTTGTTGAACACGTGCGCGGCGATTTGTGGTGAGTATATACATGACTAGTGAGTCACTATAAGCTGTATTACTGTACACACATTTGTATTTGCATTTAATTGTCATCAGGTCGTCACTCTCTGTTATTAATTAAATTATGCTTTAAAATATCTTACGTTATACGAAAATTATTTGAACTTATAAAGGTATAATTTAATATTAAATTGCGAGCTTTATTACCTTACTCTCTTTCTTAAACAAGTTTATTACTAGTGATTAACAATTATTCTACAATTTATTTAATAGCCTTCTCAGAAAACTCAATTATTAGGAGAAAAAAAACGAAATAACACTTTCTTTTACGTAAGTATTTAGGGTTTCCACTGAAAAATCAATTCAATTATTTACAAATTACATATCAAGGACTCTAAATGAATTTATTAAAAAATGGTAATAAACCTACATTGGACATAAATTGTCTATAATAAAATTTTCTCACTCCTCAGTATCTGTTGTAGTAAAATTTAAAACGAATATTTTTATGACAAATCGCATGGTTTTCAGAATGTCCAGCTTAAAGAATACCTTTATTATCGTGTAATAAACTTTATAATTTATAATTTAAATTATATATAATGAAGAGATGTGCATGTTATATGTATTATCATGATTCACATAATTGTATAAATGCCATTATTTTAGATTACTTACTTCAAAAACAGTAAACAATTTGGATAGCTACTAATTAATTTCAGAACTTAAGTAAAAATATAATTCATAGTTTAACGTTTTCACTTCTGTCAACAGTCTCATGACTGCCCACTGATTATATCTTGTAACTGTTCAAAAGCGATTCTTGGGTTAAAATTTGATCGATGAAATTCGGGTATAATCTTGGCACTCGTCATTATCATGAGTGTTAATATAATGTAACTAAAAATCATTTCTGATATCTGCAAATGAAATAAAGATATTTTGAGTGAGAAGAGAAAAATTATTCTTTTTTTTTATTACATAGTTATATCGAAGTATTGCTGCAGTTTCAAGTTTTTAAGACCTCATAAGTGATTATCGACTCGTTTGGCGTGTTGACAGAACTCTGTGACAGCTTTTCACACACACACAGCACCAGCACTAGATAGGTTTACCTACCAGAATATCTCTGGTGACAATCTTGTTGATACTCTCAGTGATGCTATTCGTGACGAAGGCACCGGGGAGGTTGGATAGCTGTATGAAAACTCGCTGGTGTTCGTGGCACTGGGATCCCAGCCTTGCGGTAACTCAGCAAGTAAGAGTCTACTGATGCCACGCCACGCTGCTCCGGTGCCAGCCTCGCAGTGAGCCCAAGTGTCTGTCCTTGTCTCGCCGTGCATACGCAACGTATGCTATGCGGCCCACTACACACTATTAGACAGCATAGCACTACATATTGGCCACCATTACTTATTAATGTACTTTCTCTTGGAACACCGACACATTGATAGCTGCCGTTCGCGAATTCACACTCTCAACATCACACACACACTCATCTCGAGAATAAAGGTGGGAGGCACAAAAGGGAAGTTAGACCGAGCCCTATAATTATTTTTAAGGAAGTTTGGAAGTATCATTTAGGAAGGTGAGGAATGGGGTGTCCTCCTTGCCCGCGCAGATATGTCCCCTTTACCGCGCCTCTCCCCGTGCACTCTACAAACTTCAAACTGTACGACTATAATTGATTCTATTTTTAAAAAATGCCTAGCGAGTCGTAATTTTTTTTGTTGCACATCTTTCTTTTGTACTGAAGTATCTATAAAAACGTTTTTTTTTAATCGAACACATTTATAATGTAGCCTAATTTTTAATTGAAAGGCAACTTAACCTTGTTCTCTCATAAGAGACCGTGTTAAACTGTCAATATTTTATAATTATTTTCTCGGAAATCTCTAAAGGTCGAGAATCTGAAAAAGTTCATGTGCAGTTCTGATTTTCTAAAACATAGCACAAATTTTTTTGTGCACGATTCTACATTTTGAACTTTTCTCCCAAACCTCCTTAATGCTGTGGCCTCTGGGCCTCACACTGAGATTTCATTCATTACAGCAAGCCACATGCAGGAGAGGGAGAACTACTCACGAGACTCTCGCCATTTACTGTCAGTGACAAAGGTTCTGTGACGTATTAGGACGTATTTTCAATTCACCACGCCACAATAAATAATACCGCTATTTGCAAAATCGAGGGAACTGGAGTATTTCCAAGTTTGTTTCGAGTCTGGCTTTAGTGATTGCAGATCATCTTGGGTTGTAACTTGAGATAACATTTTGTACCATTATAATCCAAAATTAAACGTTACGGAGAGTACTGAATCGCATCCTAATTTAGTGCCATATTCTTTGAGTACGTGAGCGCGTGGTGCCAAGAAGTAAGGTTTTTCATTTTATAAAACTGGCAGTTCCTAGTAACGTGCGTCAGTTTTTCTTATGCACACTTCTTGTTATATTGACTTTGTAATGTACGTTACCTCCTGAACTAAAAAACTTATAATACCTGGCCCAGTCGTAAGGTGATAAGCAAAATTATCTGGTAAAATGGTGGCAACATTAAGTGCGTTTCCAATTACTTTCCGTTTTAATTCTCATTTTTTCAAAAGTTCATCTATCTATAACTTTTTCATTTGTTTTCTGGAGTGTTTGTCCATAAAGATAAATTTAGAATTTACGTATGTCAACATATCTTTGTTATTTATATCGACGTTTTTATCTGCTGTGAAATTCTTCTTCTCGGGATCTGTCAATAAAAATATTTTTGAGTGCTCTGTTTAAATAAGCAAGGAAGAGCATGTGCTAACAGAACCCATGTGTTTGGATGCGTACAATACATGGTCTGATTTGAGTACATACAATAACTTAAACTTGTTTTCTCTTTTGAGTACCCTGTTTGGTGTAAAGAAATTTCTGTAGCAATAACGATTGCATAAGTTAAGTGGGAATACATTCCAAAATGCGTATCCATAAACACTGACAATGCAGTGACCATCTGTAAAAGTGTATGATGTTCCAGATTCAAGTCCTATTTTATTATTGCTTAAATTTATGGCATTGTAACGCTCTTCTAAAGTAATAGTGGCGTAACCCTGTGCAAACAGTTTTTCATATTTTCCGTATGCGCTGAAGTATGATCCTGCGTTTTAAGAGGCACTGTCAGAGCTTATGGAGCCAGCTACTTTTTTGAAAAAGGTCTTCGTATTGTTCATGGGAATGTCTTGTATTATGTTGTCATATAGTGTAAAGCTTCTGTGTCAATGCATTCAATTACATTCCTCTCACGTTATTTCTCTGAGATATTCCATTTCCCCATTTTTAATTACTGAATTATGAGACAACATACGGTAATATTGTATTGTTCTCTTAAACTTAATTTTGCTATAAATAACACGTGTGGATGCGAAATTGTTTAATTAAATAAGTGAACGGGTACTCTGGTTGAGTTTATGACTGGTTCAGTAATGCTGCATTCTCCTATATTGACTAAAGAGGATGTTGTCAAATTACCAAAAGATTTTCAGCAATCATTCCCAACGATTGTTGTGGCTTAGTTTAAGATTTTGGCAAAGATGATCGACCAAAGAATAGTTTTCATCTGTAGAATGAGCAATTTTTACTTTACTTTCTGATATTAATATCATTAATTCATGCATGACAACGACAATACACACAAGCATTGAGTTGTTGAGTTAGCAAAGCAAAAAAGAAGGTTATACTTATCCATAGGTAATGCATGCATGTGTATGTGTTAAAAGTGGTTGCTGTGTTTTTCGTTGATTTTAATTTTTACGTTTCCATTTTCTCGTATGTCAAGCACTAAGTAAAAATCAGAAAACTGATCTATAAATTTCTTACTTTTAGGGCCCTGTAGAAGCCATACATTGTCTCCTATTATAATTAATTTAGAATTTAATTTTTTATCGTATATCTTTCTTGATTCGGTTTTACCCTATATCAATTTTTCTTGAGCGATTCCATGCAGAATATTTAGTTAAGTAACTAGATCTGTCATGTATTGTGCGTATGTGGGTAATAAATAATCTGCTTCGAGGGGATCGCTACTATTAGGTAGCCGTGCTATTTTCGCAATTACTAATCCAAAAGGAGTGTGTTGTGTGCTTTTGTGTTTACAGGTATTGAAATTTAATATCGCTAATTCTACCCGTTCGTCCAACTGTTATTCTCTTGTAATAAATATTTTAAGGTATTCAGCAAGAGTATAATGTGATCTTTTGAGAGAGTCGTTTTCTTAGGAGTGAAAAGCTGTTGTTTTAAATTGTTTAATTTTAAAACGAGTAGCTGCTCTCTTAATTAATTAACTAAGGAAGTTAGTGCCTTGGTTTGTTAGTATAGCTACTGGAGCTTCATAAATACAAAAAAATTTATTAACAAATGCGTCTGCTATTGATATGGCAGGTTGATCCTTTAGTGGTACTGTTACAGCGTATTTTGAAAATAAGCACTAGTATTTTTAGTTGGCATTCAAAGCATTTTTGTATGGATGATTAAATGTCTTCTCACTAATGTTCCCACAAGTATTCGTATTGTAGTTTATTGTAGGTTTTATTTACTCCTATGTGTAGTCCGATAGCGAAGTTATGCATTTCTATGATAATATTATATCTTTCTTGTGGGGGTGTACGTTGTATTATTCCCTGATAAACTAGCATTTTTTGTGTGTAATGTGTTATTGTCTAAAGTATCATTTAGAACTAAATTTTTTTTAATTTGGCGGTTCCAGCGATGCTGACTGTTAATATATTTTTCCTATTAATGTTTCAGTTAAAATAATAAGTGACTTATTTGATGCTGTTATTAAATTTGTTACCTGGTGGCCGCATCCACAAAGCGATATTAATGCACACTCAGTCAATCGCGTGCTCACCAGCCATTCCCACTCACTAACTCCTTTCCCACCAAATTTAGCATCTGGCTTACACCTGCAGGTGCAGATTTTTTCTAAGAATATGTTAATTAAATTTACCTCCACTCCTTGACTCACAACCGTTCCTACTCCCGAAGATCGATCCTATTTGGGGTTTAAATAGAACCGTACCGTGCGAGCTCGTCCTCTTACCTGGAGAATCCGTCGATCAAGAAGCAAGAAGCAAGTATTAACTACAGCGAGTTATATTATTAAACGTCCGATTGTCTAAATTATCATTATAAAATTTGTGATCCAATAAAGCAAGTTTTGCTAATAATTCAACTGAGCTTTTCCTTTCTGATAATATATTACCAACTTAACAATCTATCTACTTCACCAGCCAACCCAGAAGAGCTGTCAGCTGCTAATCATCCATTACTTGTAAAGGTACTGGTAAAATACTATTAATATTTTAACTTCATTACAAACACTGCTGAATACAAACGCATTTGCTGTCCACGCGCTGCTCGCTGCATTCAAATTCTTGCGTGCTAAAGTTACGTCAAAAAGCCACGGCATAACAATTGGGGGCTGGTATAGAAAAACCGCTTCCTTTTGCGTATTTACAATGGACAACCGCAACGCTGACGCACTCAAAATTCTACTGACTCACACAAGCAAATTTGAACTCACTCTTACAGCAAAAAGACAACCAACTTTATTACATAGTTTAACTTATTTACAAATAAGACAAAAAGACTAACCCAACAGTAAAAATCTCGCTAACACTCCCAAAATCAAGAAATTAGTCGCATTCTTATCATAAATAACAGACACAGAAATCGTAACAAGTGTTTGTCAAGACGAATTAATAATTAACATCTTGTAAGATTTGCTTACTCAAAACATAAATCTCTTAAAAATAATAACTACCACTCAGAAAAAAGAAGCCATCACTCACTTCAACCAAGAAATTAATAAATTGCTAAGAAATGACATAGAAATTACTGAAGATTTTTCGAAATAAGACCTAAGCACCCCACTTGGTCCATACATGAGAACATCACAGCTCACCAACCTTAATAGAGCAAATTATTTATCTCAATTTTTACTAGACAATAACACAACCAAATTAACTAAAAACAAAATCACGAACACTTCAAGCACCGTCACACTCTCAGAAATTATCGAAACACCTAAAAATCTTAATCCCAACAGTTTTACTCACAATAATCATTCTAGTTTTTTTAAAAAGCCTACATCCAGCACCCCTTGTCAAACTATAAATAGCTTGTATAACATAAATAATTAAACTCTGGCACCCATTCGCAATCTTTCTATATAAGACGCAATCGAAATAATACCTATATATAACGAATCAAACATCCCACTCTTAACCTTTTTAGATAGCTGCAGAGAAGCATGCCACGTAATTTCAAAAATAAACGAACCCGATCTAGCAAAATTAATTAAAATGCGACTTTTAGGAAAACCATTACTCTCCACAAAAAAAAAAATTTTTGACACCATCAAAGAAATAGCAATGTTTTTTACAAAAATTTTTGGATCCGCAAAAATATAGCATCAAATAATAGGCGAACAAGCAGCGTTAAAACAAAAAAAAGCATTATCTCCTTTTCTAATGAAGTTAAAGGCACTGCCCAAGAATTAATTGGAGCAACTCTCCACGACAGTCGTTTACATCAGGAATTTTATGCACAACTAGAACAGGATAAAGTTAAATATTTCATAAGAGGGTTACACTGGGTAATAAAAGCACGTATAGGCCGCGCGAACAACTTAAGAACTGCCACAACCCAAGCGATAGAAATCGAAAGAGTCTTCGCGTGTAATGAGCCCGAACAAGGACAAGAAACAGTAAAATCATAACTAATTGACGAAGTCAAGATGCACGAATAAACTTGATCCAAACTGAAGAGAAATGCCAAATTTATGAAAGACAAGGGGACACAGCAGGCAATTGCTGGTATCGCTTGACTACTAGCAAAGCCGACACTCACCAAGCCACGCCCTTGTACAATACTACACCATCAACCACCAAACGTCGTCCTAGCCACTTCTCTGTAACGTTATACACTCAGTCCCAAAAAAAGGCGTGTCATGGAATGAATTATCACATAATAATCTTGCACCTACAGATCAATCTAACAATAATGTACCAAACCAATACACGCAGCAAAAAACTTCAAACTCAATTAATGATGATTGAAGCAATCGAAAAACGTTCAACTATTGCAAAAAATTAGGTCATTGAAAAAGCAAATGTAAAAAAAAAACTGACAACGGTATAATTAAGTAAGACGCATCGGGAAACGACTCAGGTTGCTTCCAGAGGCAAAGTTTGGGAAAAACCAGTATTGTAATACTATTATCTTCCCAAAACAGACAATAGTTAACAAAACCATTTAACTAAACATCAAAACCCAAACACCTACCGTAACAGTCAAATTTAGTGAAATCAATCGACCCTCGTCGTTTATTCTTGACACTGGAGTGGAAGCATCATTCATTAAAGAATCCATAATTCCACCCAACGTCATAATTTTTCAAGATATTATTGTGCACTTAAAAGGCATAATGAACGGAGAAATAGTTAAAACCCAAGGGTACATCATTCTAAGCTTTCATGAATGCTTCTTCGAATTTTAACATATAACAGATAATTTTCTTATAGAAACATACGGCCTAATAGGAAACAAGATATTTTCTACTCATCAAGTATAAATTAATTACTATGAAAATTACTTGAAAATAAGAAATTACGTAATACCTATCGAAATCAGAACAATTAACACAAAGCATTCCCAAAAACAGCGTAAAAATTCCATCACATGCACAAGTATTCTATACAACTTCTTACGCGTTAAAGAAACAGAGTACTCTTACTCAAAACCTTTGAAAACCGCACAATCTGAACTCACTAGTAATACAGAAACAAGATATTCAAAATTATCACAAATCTCTGAGATCCGAAGTCATAAAATAAAAAACGACATCCCAAAAGCCGAAATCCGAAATCATGAAATAAAGAATGATACTTAAAAAGCTAAAACCCGAAATTATGAAATGAAAGCTAACAACGCAAACACCGAAATCCGAAATTAAAAAATCAGAAATAATCCTACGAATGCTGAAGTTCAAAATCAAGATACAAAAACTTATGTAATAAACTCTGAAATCCGAAATTCGAAAAATCAGATCACATATAACCACGACACAAAAACCTTTAACTTTAAACTGAACAATAATCAGGTATTTATTTGAAAGAATCAAAAAAAATTTAATTTCGTAAGAAAGTGTTACGGAACTGCCGATAACTGCAATAGCACCAAAGTTTAAAATCAAACAAAAATCTATACGGATAACATCGTGATACCAACGAAAATGACATGAGAAACAAGCTCCTTGGAAGCCTTGAAAGCTTAGGAAAATTACTAATATACAAAAATAAAGGCTACAGCCTCACTCAATATTCAAACCTACCTCAAAAATATTTCAGGACAAAATACAAAGAAGGACTGCAAATATTGCAAAAACAGATAGGCACATATTTAAAAAAACGAAACCCTCAGAAAGATATACAAGCGAAAGAACGCGCCAATAATTGCATCAAACACACAATAAGCTAACAACTATAAAAAATACTATAGGAGACTATGTTGACAGATTTCACCTTGAAGGTGAAAGTTTACCTGCTATGAACCTCATGGAGCTAAAAATCCCAACAATAACTAGTACCCCCATTAAAATTAAGCCTTTCCGGCAACTTTTTGTCTTGCAGGAAGAAATAAACAGACAAGTCAAAGAAATGCTTGAAAACGAAGTCATTGAGCCCTCCACGAGCACTTACGCGGTTCCTATTTTTTGCGTACTACAAAAGCCGGGACCCAACGGACAAAAAAAAACAGAGTCATAATAGATTATAGAAAACTCAATGACGTAATACCCAAGTATAATCATCCAGTACCGAACACAGCAGATACTCTTGACGAAATCGGCGCATCTAAATATTTTACAGTCCTTGATTTAAAAGCTGGTTATCACTAAATAAAAATAAGAAAAGAAGACAGGCATAAAACTGCCTTAATGTGCGATCTAGGATTTTTCTAATTTAAAAGATGCCCTTTCGGATTTAAAACAAGTACACCAATATTCTTAGAACTGATAGCTGCCTTAATTTCAAACATTAAAGGAGCAGTTTCTTTCTTCGATGATATATGTATTCACTTCCAATAATTTGATAAACACTGTGAAATTATTATTCAATTTTGAAAGTAACTAAGAGAAGCAAATTTAGTCCTGTAGCCAGAAAAATGTAAATTTTTAAAACAAGAAATAAATTATCTTGGTCACTTAGTTGGTAAAAAAGGACTAAAACCCAACCCAAAAAAGACAAAGGTAGTTAAAGAATTCCCTTCACCAAGAATTAAAAAAAACGTTTGACAATTTTTAGGATTAGTAGGCTACTACCGTAGATTTATAGAAAACTTTGCCAATATAGCAAAACCCTTAAACACGCTACTAAAAAAGGATCAGAAGTTTTCGTGGAACGAAGAAACTCAAACAGCATTTGAAATCCTGAGATATAAAATATGCTCTCCTCCAATTTTAATGAACCCTGACTTTAAAAAAATGTTTGTACTTAATACAAATGCTTTGGGCTACGCTATATAAGGCGTGCTCTTTCAAAGAGAAAATGGAAAAAATAAGCTTATCGCTTTCATATCCCACACCGTCTCCAAAAGTGAAAGCAACTACTGTTCATTCTCCAAAGAAGCCCTAGCTTTAAAATATTGCATAGAGCAATTAAGAATATACCTGTATGGAAGGAAATTTATATTAGTGACCGATCATCGACCCGTTGTATGGCTCAATTCGATGAAAGACCCATGTTTCCGGGTCACACGCTGGCGACTTTAGCTCGCTGATTTTCAGTTTGATATAATATACAAACCAGGCTTCCAGAACCTTATCGCAGACGCATTATCTAGAAAGCCAATCGATGCTCACATACTTTCACTCATCTGCACAAAAGAACGGCCGCAACAGCTGCCAAATACCGTATCAGAAGAAACCTAGCAATACGGCATAACGACACGCTAGAGGATAGGTAAAAACATCAGCTTCCACTACAAAGAAGCCCTATCAGTATGAACTCTCAAAAAACGAAACCTCAATAACAATAACAATAAACCATGCACCCAGCTCAGCTGTTTTCGAGCACGAGCAGGCGGTCTCTTCCATAGCAGTAAGACAAACCGAAGATAACTCGTCAAGCACTCATCACGAAAGTAAGAAAAGTCATCAGCGAGACCCTCGTAACAGCGAAGAAAACTTTTCCATACCTTACCCTTATGCAAAGCATCCACTCTAGGAGAACATGAAGAAAATAATACGCAAAATAGTAATAATAATAATAATAATAATAATAATAATTATTATNTGCGCGTACAGTGTATATACTGTCGAGGACGCAAGTTTCCTTGTGCGTATAAGTTTGGAAAATGTTGTACCCTATATAATAATAATAATAATAATAGTAATGATAATAATAACTATAATAAATATAAGAATAACCCACCCACCCTAATAACACAAAAAAATAAAATAATTTTTTCAAGGTAAAAGATCTATATAAGAAAAGATAATAATGCTTACTTTACCTACAACCTCGGCCAACCATTAGATGATGGAGCACAAAATATCAGTACAATAAACAAATTACCCCGTTTAAAAAATTGATGATCGGCATATCTAAATTAATTAAACGCAACACCAATTTTCACATAGTTTTACCCATAAAGGGTGAATACAAAGAAAGCATAACAAACATAACAACAGTGCTAAATAAGTCACTTATTAACTTGAATGAAATATGAATAAAAAAAATATATCGACAGTCAGCATCGCTAGAACCACCGAATTAGAAGATATCGAGTTCTAAAAATTGTAACAGATGTTACAAATACATATCACACAAACCAAAACAACAATTTACCTTGGAATAATACAGCATTCATCGCCGCAGGAAAGATATAACATAATTAAGGAAATGCATAACTCTGCTATAGGAGGGCATAAAGGTGTAAATAAAACGTACAACATACTAAAACACGACAATTTTTGGGAACATCAGAAGGAAGACATCCAATCGGACATACAAAAATGTCTCGAATGTTAACTAAAAAAACTAGTACGTGTTAAAACCAAACAAAAATTAACTATTACAGACACACCTATCAAACCTTTTGCTAAACTCGCTCTAGACATAGTGGGTCCATTACCAGCAACTTAGCAAAATAACGAGTACATTCTAACGATGCAGTGCTTATTCTCAAAATACGCTATAGCAGTCCCATTGAAAGATCAAACTGCTGTATCAATAGCAGACGCTTTCGTTAAGAAATTCATTTGTATTTACGGAGCTCCAGCAGCTATACTAACGGATCAAGGTATTATTTTTTATATCATATAAATATAGGCACTGAGTAAATCAACTAAGAGGGTAGCTAGTCAATTCAAAATCCAGCAATTTAAAACAACAGCGTTACACCCCCAATCAAACGGTTTGTTTGAAAGATCACATCATATCCTTACTGAATGCCTTAAAATATTCATGACAAGAGAACAACAGTGGGACGAATGGGTAGGATTGGTGATATTCAATTTTAATACTTATAAGCACGAAAGCATACAGCACACACATTTCGAATTAGTTTTTGGAAAAATAGCATGGCTACCTCGTAGTGAACCCCTCAAAGCAGATAATTTATTACCCACATACTCACAATACATGACAGATTGAGTCACTCAACTAAACACCCTACATAAAATAGCTCAAGAAAAATTAAATATGAGTTAAAACAAACTAAAAATCACTCATTTTACAGATGAAGATAATACTCTAGCAATTCATCTTTTACCAAATCGTCTACCAAGCTACAGCAATCATTGGATTTGACTGCGTCCAATCTTTGCTAATTTTACAACTTTCTCTCTTGTCAATGTAGGAGAATGCGACATTCCTAAACCGGTCATAAATTCAACTGGAGTACACGTATTGCTTATCAAATTAAATAACTATGCTTCCACACGTGTTATTTATTGCAAAATCAAGCTTAAGAGAACAATACAACATTGCGGCTTGTAGTCGCATAATTCAGCAGTAAAAAAGGGTAAAATGGAATACCTCAGAGAAATAACACAAGATGAATGCAATAGAATGCATTTACACAGTTGTATAACTCTGTACGACAACATAATACAAGACATTCCCATCAACAATACGAAGACCCTTTATGTAAAATTAGTAGGCTCCGTAGGCTTTAACAGTGGCTGTGCAAACGCAGGATCATATACAGATTCACACGGGGAATAAGAAAAAGTATTCGTACAGGGTTGCGCCACTACTACTAAAAGAGCATTACAATGCCATAGATTTAAACAATAATAAAATAAGACTCGAATCGGGAACGTCATGTATCTTTGCAGACGATCACTGCATTGACAACGTTTGTGGATACGCATTTCGGAGCGTAATCCCTATTGACTCATGTGACCGTAATCGCTACACAAATCTTTTTACGGGATACGTAAACAGGGTACTCAAAGAGAAAATGAGTTCAAATCGCTCTATGTACTTAAATCAGATCATGTGTCGTACGCATTTAAGCACATGGAAACTGTAACCACATGCTCTTTCTCACTTATTAAAACAGAGCACCACACAATATTTTTACTAACAGATCTCGAGAAGCAGAATTTCTTGGCAGACAAAAACGTCAATATAAACAACATAGATATGTTTACATACGTAAATTCTAAATTTACCTTCATAGAAAAACACTTCAGAAAACAAACGAAGGAACTTTTTGCACTGTTAAAACAATGCGAATTAGAAAGAAAATTAATCGAAAATGCACTAAATATTGCCACCATTTCACCAGATAATTTTGCTTATTAACTTATGTCTGGCCCAGATTACATCAGCTTTTTGACCAGGAAGGTGGTCCGTATTATTAAGTGCGTACAAGTAGAAGTGCGTATAAAAGGAACGGACGCATACTACCAAGAGGTGCCAGTTTTCTGGACTGAAAAATCGTCTTTTTTAGCGCCATGCACTCACGTACTTAAAGAATATGGTACGAAAACAGGTTGCGATACAGTATTCTACGTAATATTTAATTTCATATCACGATGGTACAAAATATTACCACGAATTACAACTCGAGATGATCCACAGCTACGAAGGCCAGGCACCAAACAAACTTGGAAGTACTTCAGTCCCCTCGACTTAGCAAATAGCGCTATTTATTCTTACTATGACATAAAAAAATTAAAAACCTACATCATGTTTACTTCCGAACGCTCAGTGGTATTATTCAAGTAACAGCAAGTATAACAGGAAAAACAAGACTTGAACAACAGTTTTTACTCTTACACATCTTTGACAGAAACACTTTACAAACACTCGTGGAAAGTACTTAGAATAAAATGTGACAAAAATTAATTTCTTTTGGCTCAGCAAGTGCCGCTTCTATCACTATAATAATAGTTTTTCAAACCAATAAATTTATTATAGACACAATTATTTACGGTTACGCTCTACACAGTATTTATAGATGGTTAATTCACATTCTAGAAGCAATCTAAAATTCCCTTACAAGCCTGCTGCTGCATCTGGCCAGACCGCCGCCCGACGGCGAAAACTCAAGCAACGGAGGGAATACTACTGCATCAAACCCATTAAGTTACTAGCAAATACTAGTAAAGCAACTTACCGAAGCAATATTTATAGACTCTATTACAGCCACCGCACTTCCAAAAACCGACACACACTTATATCATATAACACACGAACCCCGAATTTCATCTTTAGCCATCCATACTGAAAACGCAGAAATACAAGTTTAAAAACCATTTAACATACAGCAAGAAATAAATCAATCTTTAAACTTAGTTCAAAAAAAAAATTTTCTTAACCATTTAATCAATATCAATGACGCAATAATTTAGACAAAATAATGTAAAAATGAGTCAACGACCAATAACTCTCACAGAAATGACCGTGTCCTACAGTTATATATTAGAGCGGGTAAAATAGCGCAACACAACTACCCAGAGATAACACAAACATCCCAGGAGTGTGAAAAACTAGCAATAGCTTGTTATATTAAAAGAATTATTGCCCCAGTAGGTCACAACACGTGCCTACCCACGTACTACGCAACTCTCAAAGAGTGCCGCCTACACACCGAATGAGTTGACAATTACTTACGAGAAAAACCTAAAACTGTACCAATACTTAGATATAACTATGCAATACCAACAAAAAAAGAAAAATAATTTCCCTTTTCTCACTTACAATATCTTTATTTCGTTTTCGGATATCAGACATGTTCTTCAGTTTTATTATAATTACAATAATGACAACGACAAGTGCCGAGGTAATACCTGAATCCCATCAATCAAACTTCAACCCAGGAATTGTTTCTGAATAAATACAAAATATGAGGATAATAAGCAAATTTTGGTCTATAGTGTTTCACATGGACATCAAGCATCTCAAAGAAGCTCACTACGACCTCACCGACATTTTAACCAATCTTAACACCACCTTTCTGAAAAGAAATATCCGTAATGACACCTTGTCTTACACAATAGAACAATTAGCAATCAAAATTCAAGAACCAGACAACCTCAACTCTATATTCTATAGATTATTAACATCGTACAAAGATAACAATACAACACTCATTCTGAGGAAATTAGAATTTTCAAACATGTGTAGAGCAACAAACAACAAACCATCGCTAAACGCAAAAAATGTACCTACTATATAGACAACGAAATAAACCAAAGCGAGATAACAGCTACGAAGCGACTTAAAAACTAACAAGCAAATCTTACTGAATTCAAAAAGAGTGCAAGCACACCCACTAAGACACAAGCGCAAACAGACATCTTGTTACTTGCAACTTACCACATCTTCGTCATCGTTAAAAACCTCATAGAAAAAATTACCAACTCAATGCAACAAAATAAGTTTATATTTTCAGTAAGAGTAATACAGTGTGTTAGTTGTTTTATAAACATCATTTCTCAACAAGAAATGCTGATCCCAGTTAAAGCGGTAAGCACTCAATCTTTATATAAATACAGTCAACTTTAATTTCAGGTAATCGACAGCGATATCAGAATACAATTAATATTTTAACTCGTATAAATGATGACTTTCAAACTATTTAAATGCATGTGGTGGCCAGTATTTCAAAAAACAAATAGCCACAATAGCACGATCGCAGCTCGCATAATACCCACAGCAAACTATCTAGCACTAGCAAATAGTCACTGTGAATACTATTTTATTGACCAGTCAGAACTAAGTAAATATCTTTTCATCGATTTATCCTTATGCCAATCACTATCACGTGACATAAAACCAAACTCTTGCGAAATATAAATATTCCGTAACCCTAAAAATATCAATCTCTACAGGTATAATATACAAGTTTTAACGCTAGGCGGTCTGATATCATTAGAACATACAACCCCTCTTATTGACTCTTTTCAACGGAAAATAAACACAACATTACCGTCCTCTACGGAGAAAATAAATATTACCCGCCATCAGTTGGAGATGGCATCAAAAAAGCAGGCTTTAGATGCACCATACAAGACGCAGAAAAACACTTCGACTCCGCAATACATACGCAAACAGCAATATAATCATCACTCTTTTCACCCTCTCGATATACGAACCTGAAAAAAATTTAAAACTATACTTGTGCGTATTTGCCACAGCAACAAATGCATTTTACAGCTAATGCAAAGACCCGGAAAAACATCATCATAGTCGTGACAATACTCCTGATAGGCATAACGCTACTCCTATCAATTCTCATTATATGTTACGTAATTTTTACTAAAAGGGCTTTTGAAAAACTAATAGCCAAGCTAGACTAAAACAGCATCAGCTATACAGCTATCCGCAGCATTGATCTCGATTTTCACCTTTAAAGGTCCGACATGCACTCCAGAAAACAACGAGAACCCCGCAACCAAAAGGACGGAGCAAATTCACGATGTCTTGAACTTTCCTCCTATAAGAGTTGCACACACCATAGGATCCCTATATAGTGATGGGGAACGAGTCACAGTCATAAAAGCAGGCACAGAAAAGGCAGTGCACTACTCAAACTTCTGCAAAGACAATCTAATAACTACTGGAAAAAGGCGACTTTGGCGCGAGTAACAGCCTTGTCAACTGTCCCAACTACGGGTGATGCCTAAAGTGTAACGAAGATTTACTGATCTGGAGATCGTGTACGCAGTGTTATAACAGGTATGTGAATTATCGTTTGGAGGACATCCAAACTGTGTGCCTCTTCGAATGGGCCAATGAAGAGCACGCAAGGGACCTGTCCATTTAAAAATATTGTTGGAATTGCTGAGGACCCCCAGAGCTAAGCGCCCTAGTCATTGTTCCACCAAAATTAAGAAATATGAATGACGAAAATATATATGTCCTTTTTTTTCTCTTTCAGCAAATAAATATCAATAATGAAATGTAGCAATGACGATAATTAACAAGAAAAAACAAACGAAGAAAAAAAATCATCAAAAAAAAAAAAATAATAATCGACAAAAAAAATAAATAAACAAACAAAAAATTACACAAACAAAAACAAACGATCAAATTTGAAACACGAGTCACCAAGCACTAGAAACTAGACACACACAGAAAAAAAAGAACAACAACAAAACAACACAAAAACAAAACAAAAAAAAGATGAAAAACAAACACACACAAAAAAAATAAACACAATAATAAATACAAAAAAAACTAACAAATACATCACCCAAAAACAACCAAAGAGAATCCAAAACGACACACTCACAAAGAGAGATACACTGAATACAACTAACACAAAAAAAATAAAAACAAAAATACCTGCACAAAGGTGCAACGAAACGAGATTGCAATCCTCCGACGACAAATCAACACATATATATTACAAGTTAAGCGCACTAGTATAATAATGTATGCATGATAATGTATGTAGCCCATTGACCCATCACTAAAACTATTTCTCTTTAATAACAACTTACACGCTACCCTTGAATCCCACTATCCGCACATCAACCCCAAACTTAATCTTTTCTTTTTTTAACCCCTTAGCATCACATCAATAGACCTATGGACTATAATACTAAGTCTGAGTGCTGAATATTTGTTGAAAAGATATGCAAAAATCATCGCTACAAGGATACAAAAAGTCGGGAGGACTTTCCCAACTAGAGGAGGAGATTCATTACCACGTGTCGAATACCAATCCATACACAACAAGCCTTGCACATGCAAGGAAGAAACCGACCATTGCACAAAAGCTGAAAGCGGGAAGAATCTGATTTGAAGCAGCTCTCTACATCTACGGTGCTGAAATCCGTGAACGAGAAAAAGCCACGATAAGTACAGCTGGTATAACATACGACGGTCTTTTAGAGCGATTTCTACTGGAAAGAATGGGTTACAAGCGTCATGTAACTCCTCAGCGACGTAAACTTTGTCTCCTAGATATTGAACCCTGGAAAAACTGCTGTGCATGTACCATACATCATTTCCAAGGTAATGGAGACGAAGTCATTGTAAGATGCCAGTTTAAGTGCACCAACCCAGTACACCACCATCGTAACCTACTGTAAGAATATTTTTAAGAAATCGTACCGATAACAGAAATTAAGCGCATTCCCGATAGCTAATAAAATCTATTGCTTAGATGTTAGTTTCAAATACAGTTGTAACTAGTAAATAAAAATTTATACGACCAATGGTATACAAGCAAAAGTTGATACATCTAAATCATTGCATCAAGAGGTGCATATGCATAGATGGTGGCACTTTCAATACAAGCACTCTATATCCTCCATACATGCCCTTTTTTTCAATATCCAATATACTTAAAACTCATAATATCAAACCACATCATTTCCTCTTCAAGAAAATTTTCTTAAAAAATAAATAAGAATAAGAAAAATATCCTCCCCGGGTGCAGATCGAGCACACAACCTCCTGTTTACTAGACAGTTGCTCTACCACTTAAGCTACCAAGGAGCCGTACATTCACTCGCACCGATAGTTTAGATAAGTTTCTCATTCTTAATTTTCAGAGCTGTCTTTTTACCAAAGCCCGATAATTAGAAATTCATACGACCAATGATATACAAGCGAATGTTGATACATCTAAATCATTGAATCAAGAGGTGCATACGCATAAATGGCTATCTAAACTTACGGTGCGAGTGAATGTACGGCTCCTCGATAGCTCAAGTGGTAGAGCAACTATCTAGTAAACAGGAGGTTGTGTATTCGATCCGCACCCAGGGAGAATATTTTTTTCATTCTTATTTATTTCTTAAGAAAATTTTCTTGAAGAGGAATTAATGCGGTTTGATATTATGAGTCTTAAGTATACTGGATATTAAAACAAAGGGCATGTATGGAGGATATAGAGTGCTTANTATATATGCTAGTGGGGTTTCGCCCCCCTGCGCCCTCTGCGAGCCAGCCCCTACTGTTTTAGTTTAAAAAAAAAGTCTTTAAATTTCATCTGTTAGTGGGGAAAGGTTGGTGCCCAGAATTTCGTGAGGAAGAAGAGTTTTCGATCTACATCGTTAAGCATTAGTTATATATTTATCAGTAAATTTCCACACCACCCAGAAGGTACTATTGTAGCACGTTAAGAGTTTTTTTGGAACTCTCCGTTATGTTTAGAGAAAAAAGGTATCTATAAGCTTTGCTAGTTTTGACAACTTTCATTTCATTCAAATATGATTAGGAAAAAACAGTCCTCCAACTTATATGTTAAATGTTAATACTACCATAAAATAACAAGTAATTTTATCATTTAAAAATAGCATTATATGTTACAATATACTTTGATTGTATAAAAAACGCATATAATGCAATTAAGCTTTTGATGAATTAGATAATTTAAACAATAACTTTCTGTTTTTTAAAAAAAAAGTCTGAGAGTATAATTTTTTTTTTTTTAATAGCCATATAGATATTCATCAATATTTGAAATTCTTATAAAACTTATCAAAACTTTAACGCAAATTCTGAAAGAAAATCCAATAGCAAAAAGTACAAACGTTTACATAAAATTACAAATGTAAAAAAACGACCAAATTATCAAATGATTTTTTTTTTAAAACCAGCCAGCAAAAACATTTATACAATAAACCATTGACAGGAGAATGTAGTGCTATTAAAGTTTAAGGCTTTAGACTATCAGACAGTCTCGATCTTCGTGTGTACTCGAAAGAATTACCCGATAATTATCCTAAAAAAACATTTTTAAATAAACTGTCTTAATTTATCGATCCCATGGTAATTTCCATTATTTTTGTTCTTAGGAGATTCAGGATAGAGTACCGGTTATTTTATAAATTACTCAAATAAGAGCAAAAAACTAACTATGTTACAACTTCAATTGGCTTTGCAAAGATCCTTCAAATATTGATAAACCTGCTCGATGCTTTCTTTGTTGTGTTAACATTACCTGTTATAACCGACAAGATTTGATTAGGCACGCTGGGACTCAAACTCACAGAGATAATCTTATTGTTGCAAGGGAAAATGGAACCCTTAAAGATAAAGAGTATGTAGATATCGACACACAAGTCAAAGAGTTTGAGTTAATGACTGCTCTTTTTTTGGCAGAACACAACGTACCGATTCAACTTGTTGACGATTTCATTCCCTTTATTCAAAAAATGTGCAAAAAACCTCACATAGTCGAAAAAATGGGAATGAAAAAAGATAAATGCACAAGCATAATTAAAAATGTTTTGAGTGCACACGAGCTTACAAAAATTCTCGATATATTGAGAAAACAACGGTTCTCGGTTTTGGTTGATGAATCTACGAAATGAAATTTTTTTTAAAAAAATTTTATGTATAGTAGTAAATTACGTTAGTCCAGACAACGGTAAAGTTATGTCACATCTTTTAACTTTGATTGAATTAGATGCAAGAGAGTGCGGCGCGATGAAAGTTTTTAATTCGTTTAAAAAATTTTTTAATGATAATAAAATTCCTCTTAGTAATATTACTAGTTTAGGCTGCGACAATGCGAGTATAATGACCGGTTCTAAGAATTATTTTTACACTTTGCTTAAACAAAAATCTCCAAACTTAATTTTGCTACCGTGTATTTGCCACAGTTCGGCTCTAGTTGCGAAAAAGAGTTGCGCGAATATTCCTGCGGAGTGCCAATCATTGCTTAAGGCGATTTCAAAGTATTTTTCGAATAGTTCTAAAAGGTCACAAAATTTTAAAGATTTTCAAATTTTTTATGAAGTTTCAACAAAAAAAATTCTCAAATTATCTAATACTAGATGGCTCTCCCTTTTTAATTGCACCGACCGTGTTGTCGAAAATTTACCAGCTTTAGAGTATTTTTTTATGCTCGAGTGTGACGACAATCAACCCTGCAAAAATGTTGAAGAAAAATTGAGCTCACCGAAAAATATTTACACATTATTAACTGATCAAAAGGTCTTAGCTTACTTACATTTTTTGCATTATAGTTTGATTCACTTTAATACATTTAACGCAAAATTTCAAACAAAAAGTACAATTATCCATAAATTAAGTAGTTCATGTTCAGAAATTTTACACACGGTTTGCTCTAATTTTCTGAATGAAAATGCAGTGAAAAGAATTGTTAAAGACAAAAGTAGTAAAGTAAATGATGAAGACTTCAAATCCTTGGAAGATATTAATGTTGGTACAGTGTGCGCTTCAATTTTAAAAGGTATTCCAAAAGAAGATGAGTTAGAAGTTCGAAGAAACTGTTTAAAATTTTATGTGACAGCATTACAAGAAATTCAAAAAACTTTTTTTAAGAATGACGACGTTTTGATTACGCTTAATTTTTTAGAACCTGTAAATGCTTTGAGTGAAGAGTTTTGGAACGAATATCCTAATATAGTAAATGATCTTCAAAAATTCTTTCCATACACTGATATTAATTTTGATGTATTAAAAAACGAATTCGAGTTATTACCAAAATGTTTTGGCCATATTAAGGATCAACTATTTAATTTAAGTATTGACGAATTTTGGAAAAAAGTAGTTGATACGCGTTGCAAAAAAAGAAATTTATTGTTTAAAAATTTAAAAATTTTAATTAATAGTGTTTTAACTTTGCCACATTCTAATGCCGAGGCTGAAAGAATTTTTACCATTGTTACTGATGTTAAAACTAAAAAACGAAATAAAATGGATGTTGATGTATTAAATGCAATATGTTTTATAAGATCTTATTATCCACTCGCCGGTATTAATTCAATAAACTTTAAAATTTCTAGTAGTCACCTTAATTTATTCAATGCAAAAATGTATAAGCACAAAACGAAAGTCACTCAAAAATAAGACATTCATAATCAATGATAATTTAAATATTAATACAATTATTTACTTTCTACTTTAGTAACCAACAGTATTATGTACATTTCTGTAGTATAGTATTGTATGTTGTAAACGTGTACCTTATTTACCTAGTCATTTTGCGATTAGTATATTATCTATTCATTTAGTAATTAATAACTGGGGATGGTGTTGGTTGTTACTGTTATTGCATGAGTTAGAAATTTATTTGTATGAATAAAAATATCGGAATTTGTGTAATGTATGTAATTATCTATTTCATTTAGTACTTCGAAGATAAATTATTATTTGCCGCTTTAATTCATCAATTAAAATATTATTCTAATGTCTGATCAAGAGTGGACTAGGCCTATGAGGGAAACCACTCAAAGAAAAAATTAAAACTTCATTTATAATTCTTTAGCTAAGTATAAATTCACTGTAAATTAAACTTCTGACGTAACGAGATTATTTTGCCAAATTTATATCAACATTTTTTAATTTTTTCTTTAAAAAAAAACGCGCCGAGATACTTACCGCTAGGTGGTGTGGAAACAGTATCGTTTTGTCTTATTTTTATGCGTCTTTCCGAAAAAACGTCGTGCAGAAGCCGCTGAATCAAAACAAACATCACCGCGCCTACAGCGCATTATCGTCCGCTAACCGACTTGTCACGCCCTATCACTTAATACGTAAAATTGACTGCATAATTTTCTCCTTACATAGTTCACTCATTAATAGAAAAATGCGCGCATTATACCTTTTGTTATTTTGTATGTTTTTGCTTATTATGTAAATTTATATCAAGCTGGTCTGGTTTGCGATATTTTGAATTTACGCATGTCATGCAGGAAANTAAATCATGCTGATTCAAATTTTTTTTTTCTGTTTTAGTTGCAAGAGGGAACGCAAAAACAATTTATTTGAAACTGCGAAAACAGTACCATAGAATTAAAAAAAAATTGCATGATGGCACATGGTTCCGCGAATTACTCACTCCTAGGAACAATGACATTTTGTATCATCTTGATTTTTTGAGGCATTTTGTTCAACACGCGTATGGGTGGCCAAATTCTCCATGAGTCCTATAGGAATCGAAGACTTGGCTGTGCAGAATCTCGTGTGGGCAAAATGCTTATCCAATTGCCCCATCGTGGACTTGGGATCTAGTATTGAAATGTTATATTTAAGCTGTTAGAAGTAGGTGGGGCTTAAGTTAAAGTTGAGGAGAAGGCGCTCCCCTACTCCTGGTCAGTGTGTGAGAGAGAGAGTAAACCTGCGCACAAGTGTGCGCGAAAACGCTTGGGTAGTTAGAAACACTGGATTACACCACTTACAGTGGAAATTTAACTTCATAATTGCACTTGTACGATGTACTGTGTCCACATTATTATATACAATCATGAAGCAAACGCATAACGGCAATGGAAATGCCTCCCCTTTTTGACCCTTTGTAATTGGCTCTTGACGTCTATGCTTTCAATGCATGTGAGTCTATAGCCCTGAAGCATAAGCATTAGCCATGGAGCAAATGCAAAAAAACCACTGGCTTTTTTCCATCGTGCCTATGCATTTTCGGCTTCACCAGTGATTCACTAAATGGAGCACCGTAGTGTGTTGACATATGTAATGTGAAATGTTTTCAGTTGACAATTTTACATATATTTCTGAAACTTCTCAGAACAAAAATTTTCTTATTAAAAACATATTTGTTCGGAATTCATATAGTTTATTTGGTCAAGTAAAAAGCTGTATAAAGTGAAAAAAAATATAATTATGCTGAAAAGTACCGTGCATTTCTTATGCCATATAATAATCGTTGGCCTTAAGAGGCCATTAATTTGCAAAATTCTCCCGTATAATCTATGAACATGGCTATTTTTTAAAGCTGTAAAAATTTAAAACTTACAAAAAAAATGTGATTAGAAAAATTTTTTTTTTCTTATCTCACAACTTTATTACCGCACCAACTAAGTCCTGGAGCTTAATCACTACATTTTTTATCGCCAAAAAAATGCAAGTATACATATTCTACCTATTTAAAAATTTAAAAGATTCAACAAATTACTATGAGGCTTATAGTAAAAAGCTTATCTCTCACTCAATAAATTCCTTATTCATCGATTTGACTGAAGTTTCCAGCAAACGTGATTGCCTCTATACCTCAGGGTAATCTTCTCTGACCTGTTACTGTAACACCACACTGATCTAGAGGAAAACTACAACGTTTGAAGCTTTGGAGCTAGTTGTAGAGCTCTTTCTCAACGTCTCCAGGTATAACGTCAAAGACGTTGGTGTCTAAAGCACCTTTTTTTTGCAGACTCACTTATTTTGGTGATCTAAGGTGGAGAGATTAGTTCGTGATGCTTGCCTGTTGTTGGAGACTGTCCCGTTGGCTCAAGTTTATTTTTACTTCATAGCTATTAGGTTCTCCCAGCACAGACCTTGGAGAGGATCGATGATTCCTGGTTGAATGCTTAGAGTCGAGAGGGTTATTTAGAGTCATCAGTCACTGGGGTTCCCAGCCTTGCGACGAACAACTCCACCCGTGATGTCTGCCAGGAAATGACTAACTTGTTTTAATAGTGGCCGGCTTTACATAGTCTTTTAGTCGACGAATCGTTTCCGGAAATGGTAGTAAAAATGCATTTGTTGTCAAGGTAGTTTAAACTTAGGTGGCCCTCAAAAGAACCGATGAGATTGATGGTTGAGTAGGGAACGTAAATACTTATATTGGCCCTGAAAAGAGCCAGTGATGAAATTGCCAGTTATTTCTTATTATTATTCTGGATGATGAAGAGCCACCTGCGGGTAGCTTGACTCTTATCTTTGGAGTCCCTGTTTACGGAGACCGTACTAGAGGGAGGTACGCCGGCGCGCCGCTGACCAAAGAATATCTCGTCTTCAGGTTGTTCCCCGGATAAGCAACCACTTATTGTTAGTCAGGAAAGTGGGCGTTAAGAATACCTTGTCTGTAGGTATGCCATTGGGACGGCCATTAAAGAGGCCGTTGTAGCTGCCCGTACTCTTCAGAGCTGTCTTTCCTGGCTTATATTTGAAGTAGAAAATCCTCTGATGGCACCAGGCTGGATGGTTGAACAGCCGCAAAACTCTTAAGTGTTGGAGCAGATTGTGCTCTGGCTAGACACGCCTCCTGGTATTCTCCCAGATACGTTGACTTTTCAAACGTCTATTTTTTCACGGCACTCGGTTGTCTTGGCGATCTGGGTTAAAAACCGATTTATTTCGCTTGCCCATGAAAGACGAGTGTCATCGGTAGTTGGAATGCTCAGCTACATGACTAACAACTCTGTTCTTGGTGTACCGGCGATGAGCGACTACAATAATCGACAACTCAATGAAGCACGTCATAACCACTCTTCACTATATTTGATTGCAGGTGGCTTCAATTTTACCTCGACCCCACCTAGTGGATCCTACTGAACTTAAGCGCAAAGTTAGCTTATTTGAGAAAAACTTTAAGTTTATTTAGCGCCATTGTTGTTTCTTTTTTCAAGAAAAAAACCATGCTAAAACCATCTCGGAATTATAAAGTATTAGGGTGCATATTTTTTAGCAAAATCGGTTTAGTAGTTTTCGTGGTTAGCGATTACAGTGATTCTAGTGACTTTGCGTTCTATATATTGTTAAGGTGTATTTACTAAACCAAATTAACATTTTTTCTTTTTGTTGTGTGAAGACAAATCATCATTCACTTACCAAAACCGCACGTATCATACAGCAATGTGAAATTTGAATTATTATTTTGTTACGTAAAATTTGTTTGCAATTCAGATTTTGATTTAGGATTGTTTTAGATCCATTGGAAGAAGAGTTCGTAGCATAAATAACTGAATGCAAGGAATCATTGGGTCTAGCGGAAGTGGACTAGTGTTGATAGGTCTAGGTAATATTTTTCTTTGTATAGAAAAACAAGATAATAAGTTAACTGTTTGTGCTTCTGCATGCTTGAGATAATTTGAGAGACTTCCATATGCAATCTTAAGAACGGGGCTTTAAAATATAATAGCAATCAAACAATATTCTCTAATAGTAATTGAAAAAATTCTCTTTATTATTTTTTTTTACTCTCAGTATCAAAATGTCACATTGAATTATTGTATAAAAGTATATTAAAATATGTAGTATATATGCATATACGCATCAGTTTGACTTATCAATAGAGAATATTTTACGCTTAATATTAGTTATAAAATTTTTAAAGTAAAATTTTTTATTGATGTTAAACAGAATATAACACAAGTGCAATTTTTTCTTCAGGAGAAAAGAGTTAACTAATTCTGTACTTTCACGCATATCATCGTACAAAAGCCATTCGTTGTTTTTGGTCAATGACTAACTATAATTATGTACTAAACTTTGTTTTAATTTACATTTTTCACTGTAAATTTGCGTATAAGTAACATTTTTTCTTTGAATACAAGCTATTTTGGACAGAAATCAGCTTAGGATATTTTTTTTTTTTTTTTTTTTTAATGTAGAAATTTGTATAAAAAATGAAACATTCCGATTAATAAGTCATGACTGTACTTCCTTATACAGGAGCACATTTTTCAAGATTTTTTGAAATAGCGTAATATTTTATTAAAAAAAATAATCTTATAACTTTCAAAGATGGCAATAATAAAACTTTTTTTATGTAGCAGATCGTAAAGAAAGTTCTTATTAAATGCTAAAAATGCAGTTGTACTTTTAAAAATGATTTGTTAGGTGAGTACAAGAAAGAGTCTTTTTAGAGTGAAAAGCAAAAAAGAGCCTTTTCAGATTTTCGGGGAAAATAAAGCCTTTTTAAACCAACTTCAGCGGAAAAATTGAAAACCTAACAAAATATGAGAAAAAGTAAACATGTATAATAATATGCCGTGATCCGCAACAAAACGTAAGAAAATGTAAGGAACTGCATGTAATATTCTCTCATAGATTTCAGACGTTTTTTATATTTTATTATGCTGTTGTACGTTTTCTTACATTTTCGTTACGTTTTGTTGTAATTTACCACATACTATTACACTAGTGATTTTTATAATAATTGCTCAATTTTTTTCCATCAAAAGTAAATTTTACTAAAAAATGTTAGAAAATGTGTCAAAAAGTTTTTAGTTATAACAAAATATAAAAAAGTGTAATTAACTGCCAAAAACTGTAAGCTGTTATAAAACAATACATGTAACAACATTTCCTTCCGGTTTATTAGAGTTTATGACAGTTGCTTTTTTACGAGATTTAAGTGCCTTTTTAGAATCAGAATAAAACTTAACGAGTCGTATGTTAATATATTGAGTTGTAGTAGACTAAAATTAAATGTAACAAAACGTAACAAACTGTAACTGGGGTCAGAAATCCAACCAAACCTTACATTACATCACAGAAAATTTATAGTATGGTACGTTTTCTCACATTAATTTTTTCCGTTGGGGAAATAACAAGAAAGAGTATTTTCTCCCCCTCCTAGCCAAAAGTACGTACCTCTTGGGCGGTCTGCTTGGCAAGAAAGAGTCTCTTTTGTTTACAGTCAAGACATTTTTTCGTTTCGAGCCGAGACCAATCAACCTAAGTTTAGTGTCGCAGCAGTATTTTATGGAGTTGTGTGTTTACGAATAACGAGATAGTTGAGGATATCGTAGTAACAAAATCAAAAAAAGTAAAAAAAAAACACAACGGTGATCCTCCGTAATTAATAAATAATAAACCATTATTTATGTTAAATAATAGAAAAATAAAAATTTGTTTTCGTAGTTTAATAAAATTTAGATGGTTATAGTTTATTTTCTTTGTGATTTTGTGTCTGTTCCTATGACTTCATTTTTCACTTTGTTAACTTATGCATGTGCTTTTTGACGCCCACCCCAATGAAAAAAGTACTGTACGATACTCGGCCGGACAGTTTGAGTCGATGGTATGCGACTTATGACGGCCTCGGCTTCGCCTCGGCCGTCGTTACCTCGCAGCCATAAACTCCAACATTCCGGCCTAGTGTCGTAATCTACTATTTCAACTAAATTTTGTTTCTCTGATTATAATATGATAATCAATGTATTAATATACATGAAATACTCACGCATCAATTAATAATTTTAACTCTAATCGCCACGTAACATAAATAAGGCACTTACTTAATAATTATTAAATTAATCAAGCAGAAATTGATAACACAAATGCTAATTAAGATAACGTGAAGTGCTTTCTGGCCAATAATGACATGAGTAAAGCACTTAATTTGTATTGATAAAGTAGACTGTAAATGCTCTGTATTATTTGGTAATAAGGTTTTTTATTATTAATAAATGTTTTATTAATTATTTAACAACTTGGCCCGTAAGGACCTAAATTACTTAGAGATTGACCACAATGTTATTAACTAATGCTTAATTTATTTTCGTATATGTATACATAATTGTGAGACTTAAAAAAAAAAATTGAACTACATCCTCTTATATTAATGTGGTCAGAAATTTTTTAAACAAATGTTTTTTAAAAAAATTTGTCAACGTTGTTTTTTTTGGTCTAAAAAAAAATTTTAATATTCTTTGACACGTTTGAAACAAAAAACTACTGGGATGTATATACCTAAGCCCCACACAAAAATAATGTTGCCATTAATTTTTTAACATTTTTTTTTTTGAGATTGTAAAGGCAGGTTTGTAGTTTATGTTCATGTGTTGTAATGTATAAAAATGCCTGTAGTCTCGTAGAACCCTGTAAATCGTGAAAAATGTATTTTTCAAAACTTTGCGAATTTTTCACTTGAAAAGTGTGGGGCTTAGGTGTATACATCCCATTAGTTTTTGTTACAAATAAGCCAAAAAATATAAAAATATTGTTTTTAGATCAAAAAAACAACTTTTACGAATTTGTTTAAAAAACATTTGTTTAAAAAATTTCGGACCACATTGGCACCTGGCAAACTGTACTTCCTTATACAGGAGCACATTTTTCAAAAAATGGCGCAAAAAATTTTCATCCGAACAATTTTTCCTNTTTTTAGACTAAAAAAACAACTTTTACGAATTTGTTTAAAAAACATTTGTTTAAAAAATTTCGGACCACATTGGCACCTGGCAAACTGTACTTCCTTATACAGGAGCACATTTTTCAAAAAATGGCGCAAAAAATTTTCATCCGAACAATTTTTCCTAGTAGATTGACGATTTCCCCCGGACTTAGCATGCCAAACTGATCCTTGTCAATTTTCGTTTGTTTTGTGTACTGTGCACATTTTGTTCAATCATTAAGTAATGCACCAGCTTATTTTCAGATTTGTTCGTTAATTTCATTGTAAGTACTCACTTTATGAATTTGTGTTCAAGTATTAATGCGTCGCATTTCACACTCGATTTGACACGTTCAGACACCACGCGCAGGCATTCAATCACGAGAACTTGTTAGCTACATTTTTTGGTGCATCGGCCAGGAAAAAAAATCTGTGAGTTGCGCAAAACAAGCAGAGATGAAGAGAAAAACAGAGTTGCCATTGGGAATTTGTCGGAAGCAATCTCGTTTTGTGCCTGCAAGAATGTAGAAGTCAACTGCGTTCCTAAGAACGTCGACACACTGATTTTCTGCACAGAATGGAGGAAGAGTTTTCATCTTGTTGGCACTGTACCACACATCTGAGGGTCAAACGTCGTTCCCGTAACCTGGACTTCTCAATTCTGCTAAGCGGCAGTGCGTTCGCGCACGCCGTAACCTAGACTTCTGGATCCTGTGAAGCGGCAGTACGTTCGCGCACGCAGTAACCTTGACTTCCTGTTCCTGTGAAGCAGCAGTGCGTTCGCACACGCCGTAACCTCAACTTCCGGATCCTGTGAAGCAGCAGTATGTTCGCGCACGCCGTAACCTCAACTTCCCGATCCTGTGAAGCGGCAGTACGTGCGCGCCCATCGTATCCTCAACATCCTGATTCTACTAAGCGGCACAACAACAGTGTAGTCCCTGTGATTTCGTGCTCTGTGGTGCTCAATATTGTCAACATGCTCCCACGTCTCACAACGCATTTAGCTATACTAATCGCACCAGAGTTATCTTTTAAGACATTTATTGGTTCATTAAAAATAATTAAGAAATCTTCGAATATTTCTCTTATCCATAAAATTTCGCTTACGCTTTCAGATAGCGCTACATACTCAGCTGCTGTCGAAGATTTTGTTACACTTCCTTGTTTCTTAGATTTCCAATATAGTACATTATTTATAAAATTAAACAGCTTCAGAACGTAACCAGTAGTTGACTTTCTACCAACTGCATCACCTGCCTAGTCTGCATCCACAGAACAAGTCGATATCTACTATGAAATTTCTTTCATACGTTAACTTAATATCTTTGTTAAATACAAATATTTTAAAATTCTTATTGCATATTTGTAACAAGTTTGATTTGAACTATTTTGAAATCTACTGAAATGGATTACGCAATAACTGATATCTGGTCTTGTTCCTGAGCTTGTATATAGAAGTGCTCCTGTCAAATTTCTGTAGTTTTTAAATTCAGATGCTGACCGAGCAGGCTCACATTTTAAGTTTTGCTCCATTGGAGTTTCATATAATTTTGCATTTATTACATTATACTTTTCTGCTAAAGATTCTGTATATTTTTCCTGATCTAATGTCATACCACCACTTTTACTATCGTAATCAATATTTATACCAAGATATGTGTTAATATCACCTATGTTTTTATCTTAAATTTATTTGTTAATACCCTTTTAGTTTCGTTAATTTTATTTTGACTTTTACTACATATTAATACATTATCCACAAAGATAGTTACATAAATTGAATTATATCCATCACGTATATAATACAAACAATAATCATTCTCGCTTCTTTTGAAATTTAAGCTTTTTAAATAAGTATCAAAATACTCACACTACGCTCTAGGGCTCTCTCTCAAACCATATAATGCTTTTTTTAACCTGCATACTCTGCCTGTTCCATCATTATAAACTTCTGGTTGTTTAACATATACTTCAGATTTTACATTCCCATTCAAAAAAGCTGATTCAAAAATTATTTGATTAATAATTAGATTATTTTGTGAACAATAAGCCAATAAAATTTTGAAAGTTTGTGTTTTTACTACAGGTGAATATATGTCGTCAATATTTTTTTGTTGTTGAAAACCTCTTACAACTAATCTAGCTTTATATCTATTATCTGATTTCTTGGTATACACCCATTTTAAATCAATAATTCTCTTATCTTCTTGTCTATTTACTAATTTACAAGTTTTATTTTTTAAAATGCAATTTATTTCCTTGTCCATAGCTTCTCTCCAATTTCACACTCTTCATCGCTAATTGCTTCATTATAATTTTGCGAAGTGTTTGCACTAACATAATTTACATAAATACTTGTTGCATAATTTTCTGGTTTATACCTTTCTGATTTTTTACACGTTTTACTAGACCTTCTTATTGTATTTTTATTTTTATTTGTAGTTTCATTAATCTTTACAGTTTTAATATTTTCATTAAAAACCGAATCATTATCGCTACTATCATTATTATCATTTTCTTTACTGTAAAAATTTTCATTTTCTGTACCATTGAAACCTACTAATTTAACATCCTTATTATTAATAAGTACTCTATAACCAACACTTCCATACCCTACTAATATTCCTACTTCGGCCTTTTTATCACACTTATTATTTCGTTTAACCTCTGGCACTCTTACAAATATTTTACTTCCATACAATTTTATATTCTTTATGTTTGGCTTAACTCCTATCATAATCTTATATGGCGTTTTACTTCGGCCTTTTTATCACACTTATTATTTCGTTTAACCTCTGGCACTCTTACAAATATTTTACTTCCATACAATTTTATATTATTTAAGTTTGGCTTAACTCCCATCATAATTTTATATGGAGTTTTCCTTTCAAAAGTGTTTGCTAAGGTTCTGTTTTTTAAGTAAACTGCCGTTTTTACTACTTCTAGCCGAAATTTGTTATCTAATTTTGCGTCAGATACCAGACACCTTGCTGTATCTATTACTGATTAACTGTACCTTTCTGCAGTTCCATTTAACTCATGCACGTATGGAAGATATGAATCTATTATAATACCTTTATGCTTTGCAAATTCATAAATACTTTTGTTTAAGAATTCTTTCCCACTATCACATCTCAACCTTTTTACTCTTTTCCCTGTCAAATTTTCTAATTTATTTATATAGTCTACTAAGCAATCATAAGTTTCATTTTTAAACTTCATTATGTATACTTTAGCAATTTTACTGTAATCGTCAACAATAATTAAAAAATATTTATTTCCACTGTAACTATCTCTATGAGGCCCATTAAAATCCATATGTAAAATTTCTAAGACATTATTTGCTCTACGTCTATAGTTATGAAATTTAATATTATGCATTTTACTTTAAATACAAGTGCCACATTTCAAAGAATCATTCTTTAAATTATAAAGCAGACCTTCAACTAACTTTTCTTTACACAAAATATTTAAATAATCAAAATTAACATGGCCTAGCATTCTATGATATTTTTCGTTTTGACTCATATTACATGTTACATCGTATGCCAGTTTTTTATCTACTATGCTGAAAATCTTTTATATAACATTCATTTTATAAGCTGTTGGAAGCAGTTCATATCATTTATTAAATATTTTTGCAATATTAATTATTTTCCGTAGTAATTTTATTATAATATGTTATTTTACCAACACTCATTAGATTTTCATCCATTTTTTCAACATAGTCAACATTTTTCATATGGACTTCTTTAATCTTATCATTTAGTTTGAATAATAGATTTATATTTCCTAGTTTTGTAGCTTTCGAAGTTTTTCCATTGCCTATTTTAACATTGACTAGATTTTGTAGATTTATATATTCGGAAAAATAATTCAAGTTATTAATAATATGATCAGTACAACCACTATCCAAAATCCATTCAATTTCATTACTACAATTATTCGCTTCACAATTGGCAAGATTTTGATTCTTATTAATACTTACATTGTTATCTAAAATTGTACAAAATAAGTCTTTGTTAGTACTTTGATTTTCGCTATCGCTTCTACCGTAATTGGCACTGTTAACTTGATAATGTTGTTGCCAATGTTGATTCTGACACTCTTGATATCCACCACGACCACGCTGTGCTCTGCCATGGCCTCTGTTGATAACTTCTTTCTCTGTTTACATTTAAAACATCAGTACACAATCCTCTTGATGCATATTGTCGTTGATTATAGTTGTTTTTATAATATTGATTTTGAAAATGTCCTGGTTTACCACACTTATAACAGTTTTTTTTTTCTTTTCCATTTTTAACACACTTGAATTTCCACTATTATATTTATTTTTGTATGTTTGATATTTTACCTCGTACATTTCAATTTTGTATTTACAATATTCAACTGTTTGTTCCTCTTCTTTCAAAATGTCTATTAAATCACCAATATGTTCCAATGCGGGAGGTAATATTCTTAGTAAATAATTAACCTTTTCCTTTTCATAAACCGTTGCTCCATCATTTTTTTATTCAATTATTATCTTTTCAAGTTTACTAAAAAAAAGTCACTAGATTTTTCAAAATCGCTCAATTTGATTTTATCTAATTTATTTCTCACACATATTTGCAATGCTACTCATTCTCCTAAGTATAACTTATTTAATTTTTTAATAATATTATACGAGCTCATTTCCTTACGTATCAATTTAAATAGATCTACAGTTAATGCACTACATATGTAACTCATCGCTATCAAATCTTTTTCTTCCCAAGCTGATTCAGTTTCATTTTGATTTCTTGTTTCTTGATTAATTACATTTTCACATTTTCTCAACCTTAAATACATCGATATTTTCTTTTTCCACAAACTATAACTACTACCATCAAAAATTGATAACATTAATTAATATCGTCCGCCATCTTGTCTTCGTCTTTTTCTGTTTCGACTACTTTTGATGTACACAGCACGTTTTTCAAAATTTTCAAAACACTTCATTTCACGTAATCTCTGTCTTCCTTTTTTAACTCAAAATTTGCACTGTTTATCTCTTTTAAGATTTTCTCGTTGTTCACCTGTTGAGTTCTTTCTATTCCTTGTATACTTTCCATTTACCTATACTCGAACATCGCATTTACACGTCTTTCCACTAAATATGTGCCGAACTTCCTCTCTCATAGAGCTTTTGAATCCTTTTGCATCGCAATAAATTTTTCACTAAAACACATGTGTAACATGTCACTGCACACTTTTTGTACTGATCTTTTTAATACTTTACATATTTTTTTCCATTTTTGATTTGACACTCTCACTTATAAGTGATTGTCACGTGCCTCCGACGAGACATGTGAAAAATCAAAAAACAAGAACGAAACAGGCAACTCAAACCACGCACTGCTACCATGTTAAAAATAAATGAGCCTGGGAAAATGAATACTTTATAACATGTTCTATGATAGACTTAAATTTATTAATATTAATACTCCATGTAAAGCATGAGACATCTTTCCTCAGCAACGGTTATTTATACACTGAATATACGTATCGTCCTCAAACATGTATCAATCACGCGACTCGAGAGCTTCTACACATGCTCAATGCCCTAGCATCCCAGCGTCATGCACATAATTTCAAATTTACTTATGTTGTAACAGACATAATAAGTTTATTTGTGCTGAATTTTTTAAAATAAAATTTGTTATGTTATGTAAAGTTTCTTAATGTATTGAAAAATACAAATAATTAAACGGTATTTTATACTAAAAATTCGTATGGTACAAACCTAAAAAGGTAAGATTAGGACACGCAAATGATAAAAGAATCTTGCATGATTCTATCACACACATCCTGTCCGTAACATTAATGCCAACGGTTAGCTGCGATGCGATTGGCTTTGCGTATTTTAAATTCTAGAAAAACTGTTATTTATTTATTTATTTTTTTTTTTTTTTTACAAATTGTCTTTTACGAGTAAAAGTAGCTGACTCATCAAATATAGTCCATAATTTGTTACGATTATAAGTTTGAGTTGTTTGACTTAATAGAGCTACTCAGACCCTATCTCATCATATATTTGTGTGGTACAAACCTAAAGCTTGTACGAAGGAGAGGATGTTCCGGATCAATCGAGCATACAGTTTGAAGTAAAATATGTCAAATTATTTTTTCGACTTGTATGTGTAGAAAAATGTGAAAAATGCGTTCGAATATAAAATGACAAGCGTTGTCATATTAAAAAAAGTTGTTTTGTATTTTCAAAAATAAGTGTGCGTCCTCCTCGGTTCAGAAAAAAGGATCAAGTTGGTTGATTCAATAAAATGAAGTTTTCGTTTTCGAAAAGAAACATGCCTTCATCTCTCGTCTTTTGGTTGCGTGGTAGTCTTGTTAGCTACAAAATTATATGTAATTTAATCGCATTCATAAAAGAGCGTTTTACTTGGCAATGTGGTGTGTGCTATAATGACGTAATATATGTAAATAGATTGGGACACACGAATCCTTCTTGTTTATCTAACGCGAAAGCACAAACAATTCCGCCAATGCTTTTGTTAAAACAAGTGCACGTGCATCGGCGTGCGTTTTTGTGCGATCACCACCGTTGACTTTCGTTACACACACACGAGATAATTTACCCGGGTATGAACTAATACAATGTGTTCAGTATTTGATTATGCATAAAGCTAATATATTTTTTTGAAATTAGACACAATTGAGGCATTCGGCCTGTATAACGTGGTAGCTAAAGCTATCACGTCACTGTATACCTATATTTCGGGGCAAGTCATCGGCGGCTACTGAGTCCTAAAATAACATATATTTTTTCTATATGTAAATCTATAACACATTATTTAATGTGTGTTCTCGGTGCCACGGACTACGAGCCAAAGGAGAGAGAAGGACCGAAGACCATAAAAGGGATTGAAAGTGTGTGAGGTATGATTGGGTGAGCATGTGTGTAAGATAGAGAAGGAGAGAGGCGAGGGCTCGCGACACGTTGGAAAGGTGTGAGCACCGAGCGGCCCCGTCGATTCCCTAGTTTTTAAAACCTCCAATAATTTACCGGTTTTTAGGCGTGTTGGAGATTTTTCGGATATATGGGAGGGGCGCGCGCATCTGTTGAAGTGTACTGCCATAACGCAGTCAGTACCGCGAGAGCCATCAGAGAGAGCAGAGTCAAGCCGGATTGTAGCAGCCACGATCGAGAGAAAACGAGAATAGTGACGAGTATCCGCGAGACCACAACGGGAGAATTTTCAGAGCAGAGTAGGTTAGATAAAAGTATTGGTGAGAGATAGGGAAGTGATAGGGCAGAAGAAGGAATTGAGGAGAGCGGGGTCAAGGTCGAGTGTAACGAGAGAGCAGCTGAGGCTAGGAAAAAGGGGAATTTGCGAGAGACCATCGGACAAGGGCAACGGAGATCGCCCGAGGCAGAGAGCATGGCCGAGCCGTCACGACGAGTGAGACGAGTTCCAGGTATTCGTACCCTGCAAGGATAACCAGGAGGTAAGTGTGCTGTAAATAGTGCACCGGGTGGTATACGGGATAGTGTTGGGACGATCCTAGCGGGCGCGGGTGAGTGTGTGTAGGCGTGAAAAGGGGGTGTAGTCGTGGGTAGAGGTGGTGTTAGGGTGTAGGGCACTAGAGAAAGGTCGAGAGACAAGAGGTGTGAGTGGAATTGTGTGCGAGCGTGTGCGTATGAGTGAGAGATTTAGGTACGGGTCACCACCAACCGAATAAAGGTTAAGGCCGGTGGAGGACGACCAGGAGTTGCTCAACCCAGGACATCTACCTCGAGGACAGTGGAACCATATATCTATTTATACAGATATATACAAATACTTAGCTACACAGAGAGAGAGAGAGAGAGAGAGAGATAATTGAATTGAATTGAATTTTCATTTAAAGAGGCTAAGGACTCAGCGAGACATACTCGAGTTCCTGTATAGCCTGAGCAGAGTACAAAAGGTTACAATGTGATTGCTTACATAATTAATATTTGGGGCTAAAGCGGCGCCCAAATTATAGTAGCGCATCATATAAAAAAAAGAAATAAAATAGTTGATAAACTTTTATTTTACGGATGGAGCTCCTCATTAATACAAAAATTACAAAAATGTCATGAACTAAGCTTATCACTGAGAGAACTTTTAACTAAGTGCTAAATAGAACTTTTTTCCAACAGTGCACGAAANAAAATAAATAAATAACAACAGTGACAATACTAACAATAATAAAATTAACAATTGTAATAATGTAACTAAGGAAAAGTACTATATTAACTAACACTGGCGTTAACCAAGACTAAGTAACACAAGCGTTTGCTAGACCTTACTCAAATAATGATTATAAAGTACTTCTTTGAAGCACGGCCGATAATATAATTTTCGCACATTTGCGGGAACATTATTCCAAACGCTCGCACTTCCTACAAAAAATGAGTTGCGCAAATAATCCAGTCTAGCACGTGGAACAATCAGATCGACGTCTGTGGCGCGCTTAGTACCAGGCTTATCACAGGATCTAAATTCAAATCGATTCGCAAGGTACTCGGGCTGACCAGTATGCAAGATAGTTGCCAGAGAAGTGAGAGTGAGATACTCAACTCTAAGAGGATAAGGTAACATCCTAAGCCTCTTGTAATCAGGGGTGATGTGGTCCCGCTTCCTAGTACCCGTCACAAATCGAACTGCGGCATTCATACTTCTACGGAGTTTCGTTTCCAGCTCATTTGACAAAGTGAAAAACAGACTCGAGCAATAATCGAAGTATGGAATGACCAAAGATTTGACCAGCATCAGCTTGCAGTCGAAGGGCAAAGATGTACCACATTTCCGGAAACGGTAAAGGGCAGCGTTGCATTTATTAGATGTTATGCCACACTGCGCTCTGAAACTTAATGTGGAGTCAAGCGTAATACCTAAGATCTTCAATGTGTTGGAAACGTGGATCTGAGTGCCACCGAGCAGTATGTTTGGTACAATCACGCGAGAAAGTTTATCAACAAAGTTGCGCGACCCAAGCCACATAGCGCCAGTTTTTTCTTTATTGACCAAAAGTCCATTCGATATTGCCCAAGATAAGACACTGTCCAGATCTTTATTGACACGCTGAACAATATCAGGTATGCCATCGAAGGCACCACTGATGTATATACAGAAGTCATCTGCATATAAGTGATGCGAACAATAACGTAGCACTGAACCAATATCGTTGATAAACAGCGAGAATAGTAAGGGCCCGATCACGGAACCCTGGGGTACACCCGAATGTCTATTTCTCGGTTGAGATCGTTCATTTGATGGAGAAACGACAACTTGCGACCGACCAGAGAGATATGATCGGAACCATTTACAAGCTGAATCAGAGAAACCGTACTTGTTGAGGAGTTTTTTGCACAACAAATCAATATTTACAACATCGAATGCACGCGAAAAGTCAATAGCCACTAATAGTGTCACTTGTTTTCTATCAATAGCTACCCTGACGTCATCGACTATCTTGACAACTGCCGACTGGGTGCTGTGGGATTTCCGGAAGCCGGATTGCAGTGGAGAGAGCAATTTGTACCGCGATAAATACTCGGATACTTGATTATGTACGAGCGTTTCAAGTATTTTTGAAGTCGCGCTTAGAATACTGATCGGTCTTAAGTCTTTTGCAACTTTCGGAGCTTTAATCTTGGGACGCGGTCGCACTAGCGCTTGTTTCCAAATGGATGGAAAAGTACTGGTATCAAGCGAAACATTGAAGATGTTCATTAAGATTGGAATAATATATAAGAAGCAATCTTTTAGTAGCCGAAGTGGTATACCATCAGGCCCCACTGCGTTTGAGCGACCTTTTTTAATAGCAGCCTGAACATCAGCGGCTTCAACATGTTTAAAATAAAACTTATTATTATTGTTGTCGGTCTCGACAGCAGATACAGTGCTACACAAAGGTAGACTAACTGGATCACCAATGAACAACCGATTGAAGGTATCGAGATCAGCGGGCAAAGTAGCGGTACAATCAATTTTATTCGATAGGCCAGCATCGGTAACACAGTTCCAAAAGTCCCGGGAAGATTTACATCTTAAGAATTTATCACAATGATGTGTTGCAATAGCGTTACGTATAGCGAGTTTAGCACGGTTACGAAGCCTATTACGGATCTCCCGATCGGTATCCTTCCGAGTCCGATTGTCGACACGACACGCAATATTTCGCTCTCTCATTATCTTACGCAGATCGGGTGTAAGCCAGGGTGTTGGTCGCTTACCACAAGCAGTAAAAGTGCGCAGAGGTGCATGTGCGTCATACAAACGAAGGAGGTTGCCTGTGTAGAGCGAAACCTTATCATTAACGTCAGATGAAAAGTAAGTGGACTGCCAGTCAGTGTTCATGAAATCCTGATGAAAATGTGATAGGTCGAAGTTTTTGAAGGAACGCCGTGTGATTACTTTGGGTGCTGTTGAGTCGCAACCATACGTGAAGCAAGCCAATAATGTGTCGTGACGAGAAATACTAGGCCAAAAATGCTGCGAATAAAAGGCTAGATGTGAGTCGTCTACAAGGCAAAAATAATTGATGGTGGAGAAAGGGTTTCCTTCGTGATGTGTCGCTTCAAAAGGTAGTCTTTTAAGGTTGCAAGTTTGCAGAGAATCGGCAAGTGTGTTACGCGGCCAGAGATTAGAAAACCAGTTAATGTTCAAGTTGCCAAGAAGAAAAATATTGTCATATGCACCATTACAATTAAGTAAAGCTTCTTCGACCGTTTCACACCAAAAACCTGCCTTTGGAGGATTGTATACCAATGCACAAAGAAACCTATAGGCTCCTACCTGTAATTCAACGAATAGATACTCTGCTTTCACAACGTTGGCAGGCCAAGCAGGCGAGAACGCAACAATTTTAGATTTATTAGAATCGTGTGTGTACATGGCAACACCTCCACCACCTCTATTAACGCGATCATTGCGCAGCAAAACATAGTGCGGAATATCGCACCACGTAGAATCATGATGGACTTTCAAGAATGACTCGCTAATTCCCATGACATGCACGCCGTACGATAAGACAAAATCCCGCACATCGACAAAATTACAATTAAGAGATTGCGCGTTGCAGTGAGACACACAGAGATACTTTGACAAGTTATTGCTAGTCGCCATTGTTTATAAAGAATATTGTGCGGTCAAGCTGTCTCCGCATAGACGGACACTTAGCCCTATCATACGCGGAATGATTAACATTGTTTGTAATGTTCGACGAAGTACAATTTTTACAGCGCAAATTAGTTTTACTTTGACATAAGTTCGTCGCATGAGGGCCAGCACAAAAACCGCAACTCGATTCATTCTTACACTCATTTGCTATGTGACCGAACTTTAAGCATTTGAAACATTGCAATATAGAGACGTGGTCACCTATACGGCATGATCTCCAATCAACATAAACACGAGCTTTAGCAAGCAGAGCCTTACGTTGGTCCGGGTTAACCTCCAAAACGCACGACCGAAACTTTTTATTATCACGCTGCAGATACATGTACACGACTTTAATCATATCGCAATCGCAAAGAGAGAGAGAGAGAGAGAGTGAGAGGTGGGACTTGTAAAGAGTTGAGAAGGGAGAATAAATAGCGCACGCGCTGTGAAAGTGATACCAGGGAGTTATTTTTTTTTGTAGTTGGTGCCCCGAAGTCCCCTTCTAGTTTTCTTTTTAGGAGTGTTCGGCGTTCCCGAGCCGAGCACCAGCGGCAGACCTCCCGGAGGAGAGGAATCCAGTGGAGAGGGACGAGGAGGAGTAAGAAAGCGAGTTTCTGTGAGGGAATTCGGGACGGCTGTTTTCCCGGCCGAAAAATTCTTGTCACAATATTAGGCAAAGAGACATCAGTCACTTTCATTCAAACTCAAGGGATATTTTGCGGCCGTTAGTGGACAGCAGTCCACGTGACTGAATACGCCCATCAGGGATATTTTGCGGTCGTTAATGAAAAATAGTCCACGCGATTGAATACAGACCTTTGCGTATACAGGTAAAATCCATGGTATTTATTGTTTAGCTTTTCAATTGAATACGTTATAATTACGTTTACATGTTTTACTTGCATACATCGTTAATTGTTTCTTTATTTTTCATATGATATTTTTCAAAATAATGCATTATTTGTATCGTTAACCTTTTATTGATTTGTAATTTATCAAACAATAAGAAGGATTGTTTACATGTTTTTCCCTTTAAATACGTTGTATTTCTTTGTTGATAGCTACTGTATGACCTAAGATTTATTAAAACTTAGAGTCTAGCTTCGGGAAAATAACCTTTAGAAAGCTCGGGCTTTACTTAAATTATTAACAAAATAATAGATTAAACAGGAAAATTTTATCAAGTAAGTATTTATTTCATGTGAACTATTCACAGGTGAACCGCTTTGGTTCACTGAGAATTTATACAAAACAGGCAAAACGAGCTACTGAAGTAACTAAAAAATGCTAAGAAATATACCGTTAAAAAACTTACAATTCGTACTATTTTAAAAAATTTTAAAACTGTTGGATCACCAGTATAAATACAAAGTAGTAAATGATTTAACAATTGTCATGTAACTTGTCTGCACCTTATGTAAATGTTTCAAACATTTGATGGCAGAGCAGCTGCATCTTTATAGCCACATGCAAGTGTGTGTAAGTAGAGCGCAAATGTGTAATAAGCTGATCGACACTGTTGTCATGACTCAGCAGAACATAATAATGAGCCTTTTCTACATTTCAGCGTTTTGTGCGTATTTTGAATGGACTAACAGATGATGCATTGTAGATATATAGGCCTGTAGATAAATGACAACCTTAAGGTGGTTCTTTCATGACTCCCGAATAAAAGATGCGACTGTCAAATTAACATTTATTAATGCTGCTTAAATTGTAAATGGTTATTTATAAATATTGCTTATTAAGGCAAATTAAGTACTAATTCCAAATTTCAGATCATAAAACATACGATATAAAAGTTCATAGGAATGATTGTCTTAAATTCGCGCTTTAGGTAGTTGTTTCCCAATACAGGGCGTTCTGATTTTGAGCCCGAAAAACTATACCACGAAAAAAAGCTCTTTAAAAGCTTTCGAAAAGCTTTTTACAAAATTTGAATTCGATGGATAATTAACGAGATATTGTTGATTTAATAATCGATCAATTCCTCGAATCACAGAGCACTTAGCCTCAGGAGGGGGGCCTAAGCATTGTGGAGGGGCGACTACGCATAGCTAAACTTTTTTACGGAGAAGGTGGTAATAGGTATGACAGAAGACAAGGTTACCTACTGCAGAGATTTGATCAGTTACCGTACCAGATCAAAATTCAAATAGAAAGGCCGAAGTAATTTAACCGGAGATCTAATTTTAGAGAAATGATTACGCACGTCCACTACGCTTATTCAGTGCATATTTTTTTCTCAGTAAATTTCACAGATAAACAATTCAACTCAAATTTTTTTGAACATGCATCGCCTGATAAAAAAACCAGAATGTGAGAGGGTCTCATGCGTTGAGCTCGAATACTCAGTAAAACTCTTGATCTTTTAACGTTAAACTACTTGGAGATAGAATTTTAATTTTTTTTATACTGTAGACTTGGTCAAATTTTTTTATTTCAAATTTTTTTCAAAATTTTTAGTCTGATTTCCGAAAATAAAAAAAAATAAAAATAATATATGAAATTACAATCAAGCAAGACATGTGCGTTTATGGGGCACACGTCTCTAACGTGTAAGATTTTACTAAAAAAAGATTAGTATTTAATCCATACGAAGCTTTATCGTCTAAGAAATAACAGCTACATCTAGAAACTAGAGAACATCTCACGCTTTCAGCGCGATGGCTCAGCGCGAATCAGAATGCTTATTTTTCCATCTACGTGTCGATAGGTCTTGAACCTCTTGGTCCCTAGAGTACCACATGACTATTTGAAAAAAAAGCAAGAAAATTCCGCGCATCGAGCTAGTTCATTTATCAAAAATCTTCTAAATCTAGAGCTTTGATTATCTAATTTTGAAACATAACTATTCTTATGCCCTCCAACGTCATCAGCACTAAAAGTTTAAGTAGGCGGAAAGGTCCAATATGGTGAGATTAATTGACTAGCAGAAGCCCCAATTTTTTTTGTTTCCTTTTTTTTTTTTTTTTGATCTATGAAAAAAAATTTACAAAATTTTGAAACTACTTCAAGACAAAAAAAAAGTGTAATAAAGGAAGAAGCCCATTTCACGCTATTAGTTGGTCAAATTTTATGCATTTTATCAAACTTTATCGTCTAAACAAGGATTAGTATTGAATCGTTAAGCGCGATTGCTCAGCTCAAATGATAATGCTCGTTTTTCAATCTGCGTGTCGATAGATCTTGAACCTCTTGGTCACTGAAGTACCACATGGCGAATAAATGAAAAAAAGCTTGAAAATACCGTGCATCAAGCTTGTTTATTTATCGCAAAGCTATTACGTTAATCGCATTATTATCTAAGATGACAACATAATTATTTCTAATCTCTCCAACGTCCTCAGCATTAAAAGTTAAAGTAGGCGATAAGGTTCAGCATGGTAAGTGTGTTTGAAAAGCAGAAGTCCCTTTTTTAAATTTTTGTTTACTTTTTGAAGCTTTCAGCTTCTTCAAGATTTCCTCCGGCAGAATAAAAAAATGAACCATCTGCGTGTAGTTCTCGATTGCATAAATTTGCACAGCAGGATTTATCATGATACTCACAAACGGACACAACAGACCAAGGCAACCTTCTTGCGCGAAATGATAAATAAGAGGACGATCGATTTTTCACGCAAAACAATGTCCTAATGAGCCTAGCGGATTTTTAAGAAAGTTATTTTTTGTAAGCAAGTCAGTCTGACCTGCACGAACATGAACGCCCGCTTAAAGGCAAATTCGAATACAGGCATTTCGTGTACCAAATAAAAAAAATTGACATCCGACGGATTCGACCATAAGATATAAAAATCCAGAGTTTTTCCTCTTATCTGTGTGGCTAAACCATGGTCTTCATTCGATTCCACAAAATACTAGCATAACTAACTTCTTGATAATGTATATTGATGTAATAATTAATTAAAAACCCGCTTTTCCATAAATAATAAAAGATCTTTTTTTTTTCGAAGTAAAAAATAAGAAAAATGGAGGTTTTTGCTTATCAAACACGCTTTCCATGCTGAACCTTACAATATACTTTGATTGTTAATGCTGAGGACGTTGGAGAGATTAAAAATAATTATGTTGTCATCTTAGATAATAATGCGATTAACGTAAGAGCTTTGCAATAAATAGACATGCTCGATGCACGGTATTTTAAAGCTTTTTTCCATTTATTCGTCATGTGGTACTCCAGTGACCAAAAGGTTCAAGACCTATTGACACGCAGATTGAAAAACAAGCATAATTATTCGCGCTGAGCTATCGCACTTGACGCGTGAGATTTTCTTGAGTTTCTTAATTTACTTGCAATTTTTGAGACGATAGAGCTTTGTGTGGATTAAATGCTGATCATCCTTTTTTAGACGATAAAGTTTGACAAAATGCATAAAATTCGACCAACTAATAGCGTGAAATGGGCTTTTCCTTTTCTTACTGTTGGCATGTACGACTTTTCGATAGGTAGTATATATAGTGTGTAAAACAGCGCCACAGGCAAGGTGATACTTGCGGGCCCTAGAATCAGTACAGTGTAAGCTACCGTGCCTTCTACATCTCTCATCAGCTCTCTTTATTGTCTTTGTCCGTTTTGTTAGTAGTAAGTCTGTAAACTGTATCAAGTCAGTTGTGTTTTACGTCGGTCGGCAGTCTAATAAAATAAGCTTTTTGTCCTACTTTAAAATACTCGCTTTTATTTCGCGCACCCCCTTGACTCACACCTCTTCAGGTTACGGGCCCCAGACTCGCATCACCGCGCGTGATCTCTTCTTTATTTTTTTTGTGTGGGTGAGTGTGACAAAAGGGAGGATGGCGGAAAGGGCTGAGACAGCAAAGGATGGACAAGAGAGTCCGATCGAGGAAGCGGCCGAGAGCGTGACCCCTGGTGACTAGGCCAAGTCCGTTGTCGACCAGGCGTTGTCGACGCCGGTCGAGTATAGGGGAGCAACTCTAGATACCGGAACCGAGATCAGCGGTAGGTCAACACTTTGTTCTTTCGAGTGATGCCTAGGTTGGACGCTACGACGTCAGGTAAAAAAAAGGGGATTTCTTGTGCATTTTGAGAAATGCGTGGGATTCTAAGAAACACGTGGCGTCGGTAGCACGACACGCACATGCAAGAGCGGAGCGGATCGAGAGGGGGACAACAGATTGCGGCTGAGGAGAGAGTTCGGTCTCTCTCTCTCCCTCTCGTGATAACGCGAGGCTTTTTGACTGAAAATATATTACGAGGCCGATCATGTTTTGTTTTCGTGTTCTTGTCGCCTCGACTGTTGCATGCGCGTTACAATATAAATGTCTGAACTGGGAAAGTTTGAACGTGTGTCGGCAGAAAATTACATATGTCCTTTCCCGGTGCTTTTAATAAATTAAACTCTAGGCAATAACTATTCAAGTCGGTTTTCAGATTTAGTCAGAAAAGGCTGACATTTAAAAAGTTTACATTTTCTTTTAGACGAGCAAACTATCGATGATCTGTCGAGAATATTTCGGGGAATTTTATCCCAAGTCAAGTCAGAGGGGCGACAACAAGCTGCCATCTTGTTGGTGGATAAGAGAGAAATAATGGCATGTGTCAGGCAAAGGGATATTCCCGCCAAAGGTGTGTAGACGAAATTCTTTTCCGTGTGACTCGCACAGTCACGTTAGACTTGTGTTCGGTCGCGCGCGACTGTGTGAGTGCCCAGCGTGCAATCGTGCTTTGTGTTCGAGCACGAGAACACGCTTCGGGCCACGTTGACTGTATTTGGCTTGCGTTCGGTCGATTTCTGGTTGACTCCCTGAAAACAATGTCCGTCTTTTGTTTTAGATTATCTGATCGGTGACGATTACAAATACATCATTGAATTTATTTGTAAAAAGGGAGGCAAAGTGACGTTGCCAGAAAATCTATTCAGAGAAGACGGGGAAAGCGAGGAACCTGCTCGTGATGAACCCGGGTTATTTGAAAAGTCGGTCGATGTGTTTAAAATGTCAGATAAGGAAAAGTCCGAAATGTCAGAAGTCCGAATCTTTGATGAGATAAATGTAGACAGTGAAAATCTTTGGCAGAAATTAGGTGGAAATGAGTCTGTACATAAAGCAGCTTCCTCTTTCCCGTCACGCACACCGGAAAATACCCAACTTAAAGTAAAAAAAGTTCAAACCATTGAAAACAAATAAAAATGGATAAACGTCAGCAAAACAAAGTTGCATATGGCAGATAAACAGAAAAATAAAAATTTTTCATAAAACATTATGCTGGCCAGGTTCAACTCGTTGATAGCCGCGGTTAGTCAGATGATTTAAAGGCAAAAGAAAGCAAACGAGGAGACAAGGAAGGCAGAGAAAGAATGGGCAAAGAAGGCAGAAGAAGAAAGGCAGGAGGCTAAGGGGAACAAGGGAGGAGATAATTCTGGTCATGCGCAATTTTGACCAGAGGTTGTCCCGGTTGGGCGAGTGGGTGAACAGGGTCGAGTCATCCGAGTCCCAATCGTCAACCGGGGCATTCCTGCAGTCATCAACTCCTCGCAACGACAGAACACGGGCGAGTCTACAAGAAAAATTGAAAACGTTCTTAAATGACACAAAAAATGAAAATTTATCTAAAGGCAGCGCAGAACTTTTCGCGACAACCATCAATCAAATACATAAATTCGGCCGTGATACTTAACACATATACAATTATCATCTGTCTAAAGATATGAAGTTCGAAGTTTTCCTCGATAAATTTAAGTCTGATTTCCGGTCCAAAGGCTTACTCTATATCATTGATCCTTCGATTAAAAATACGGAATTCATTAACGAAGACATGATCAATGAAGACAAATTAAAAGTCAGAGATATTTTATTAAGTAGAGTAACGTAAAAGTATCATTTAAGAACTTTTCGTCTGCACGATCCAGTTGCAATATTGGAAAGTCTGAAAGAACTTAAGAAGGGGGAGACGCCCCTTACAACGGCCGCGATTCGTAAAAATTGCATGAAATTAAATTTTACAAAGGGAAAGAATCGGTTGCCAAATTCATAGAAAAATTTGAGGAACTGGTCAGAAATTATGAGACTATAAGTACGTCTGATCCCTTTTCTAAAGAAGAAAAGTGAGATGCCTTTTATACTGCCGTAATCGGAGCGGTACCTAGCGTGTATGTGACAGACTTCACGCTTAAAATGCAAAGCAGAGATGGAAAGGGTATGACATATGAAAACCTCATGTCGTACATGTTAAAAGTCGAGTCAAAAGGTCTAGCAGAAGCTACTGTAGGTCGCCCCACGAGGGCAACTTTGACTGCCTCTTGGCCCCAGGACCGCCTCCGCTGCTTCAACTGTGATGACTGGGACCATATGGCTGACAAGTGTCCGAAGGCAGGTACCGGACTCAGGAAGTGCTACACGTGTGGCACGTTCGTGCATAATATCCCAGCTCACAAGAGATGCAGCCCAAGATGTGGTGAGCAAAATAAGTCTGATTCATAGGATTTTAAAAGCCAGGGCCGTGATAGTCGAGGGAATCGAGATGGCCGTGGTGGTGGCCGTGGCAGTGGCCAAGGCCAATCCAATTCCCGAAACTTTGGGCAGAAAAGGGACTCTAGCAACGTCAGGGACAAAAAAGATTTCAAAAGGCAAAAAGTTTTTGACCAGGGCCGGGAGACAAAGGGAAAACGAGATGCTTCAGGGTCAAATAAAGGTGAGTCTCTGACGTTGATCGAGCCCCCCAATACTCTGTTTTCAAACTCTGTAGGTTGGGTAAATAATTTAGAATCAGATGGAGAAAATAAGATTAAACTTGTCGCTGATTCAGGAGCGACTGATCACTTTGCAAAGTCAGAAAAATTCTTTACAAATATTGACAGAAACAAAATTGGTAAAATAAAATGTGCAAACTCAGACTCATCCGCAGACTTGAAAACGGAGGGAGTGGGAAATTTGCTGCTTAAGAATTGCAATAACGACGTTGAGTTGAAGGGAGTGGTGTGTGCTCGCGACTTGATCGGGAATTTATTGTCGCTGCGGAAATTTGCTGATATGGGCTTGTCAATCTATTTAGATGACAAGGAGATTAGTATTTTCGATCCTAATACTGAAAATGTATGGATATCGGGAATATATGAAAAACCCTATTGGATGGTTGAATTTGTTAAGTCGGACAACAAAAGAATGAAAGTCTTGACGGCTGAGTCAAAAGCACACACTATTCCTGAAAATTCAACTGCAGATATAAAATTAAATAATAAGTCGGAAAATTTAAAGAGCTCGGTCGGTAAGTTAAATAATGACAGTTTTGAAGATGTATTTTTAATAAATGATAGAAAATTTTATGAAGTCGGAAAAGTCCTGACCGAAGAAATAAAAGACATTCAAAGTCCGTTTAGCGAAAATTATAAAAAATTTAAAGATAACAACGGGGCCATGCTGTGGCATGTCAGACTGGGCCATGCTTCGTTGGGGTATCTAAGGAAACTGCAGAACAACTATCCGGAAGTAAAAAGTCTGAAAAAATCCGTATTTGATAATGTGATTAAGACTTGTGATGTGTGTTTAAGAACAAAATCCCAAAAACTGCCTTTCCCTTCGATACGCGAACGAGCATCCCAACCCCTGCAAGTAATTCATTCAGATACAATGGGAATTATTAGTCTACCCTCTTACCCAAAAAGATACAGATTGATTTCGGTATTTATTGATGATTATTCCAAGTTTGCAATTGCTTACCCGTTAAAAAACAAAAGTGATACAGGTGAATGTTTAGATAATTTTGTTAAAGGCTGTAGAAATCTTCTCGGGTTTGAAGCTAAAGTGTGTTATCTACGGTCTGATCAGGGTACCGAGTACACGGGAGGCTCCGTGAGAAAAATATTAAATGACCTTGGAGCTGAACTCCAACTGAGTTGTCCGGATATCCCTGAACATAATGGTACGTCAGAAAGGCTGAACAAAACAATTCAAATGAAAGTCCGAGCTCTGATTTGTGATTCGGGACTCACGGAAAACATGTGGGACTTGGCACTAAACGCAGCTGTATTTGCGTACAATCGTACTCTGCATCGCTTAAATAACATGGAAATCCCTTTAATGAAGCTGGCTCCGAATTAAAGGACAGACCTAAGTCAGATGAAAAGATTTGGCTGCATCGCGTATTTGAGAGTTCAGAGAAACACTAAAACTAAATTCCATGCAAAAGGGAAACGAGCAGTTATAGTAGGATACACGCCGACAGGGTATCGCCTGCTTTGTCTGGACGAAGGAAAGTTTTATGAAAGTCGGGACGTCAGATTTAACGAGTGTTTTGTGTATGGAGACATTTTTGGTAAAATTCAATTAAAAACTGGGAAAATGTGACTCTAGATATTAAATTAGACGAGTGGTTTTTAAAATTCAAAAAGGAAAGAGAAGAGACAGTGTCATCGGAGAAAGCGCCCCCGGTGGTACAACGGAAATGAGGAAGGCCGAAAAGACTGATAGAAACAATGGAGGCCAACTTGATCCAAGAAAGTCGTGTAAAGGACGTCAGCTTTGCGGGCTTAGCTCTCGGGGAAGAAGTAAAAAAAGACCTAGTTTTTAAGAACGGTGATACTGGAACGTCAGGAGATAATACCATTTATGCGGAAGATCTAGTTTACCACTCTTTGCTGGCAGAAATAAATAAAGATCCAGCTTCATATAAGTAAGCAATGAAGGCTGCAGATAAAGAAGGCTAGAATCAAGCCATCCAAGAAGAACTTGACTTAATGGCAAAGAATCAAGTCTGGAAGTTGGTAAACAGACCTGCAGGACTGGTAAATGGTAAACGTCCGAATATCATCGATTTCCGATGGGTTCTTAAGAAAAAGATTAATGCTCAAGGATGTGAGAAACACAAAGCAAGGCTGGTAATACGGGGTTTTAAAGATAAAAATGAGTATGATCTTACGGAGACTAACGCCCCGGTGTCAAGACTGACTTTAATAAGAACTGCTCTGGCTGTAATCAATAAATTAAATTTAGATACATGTCAGCTTGACGTAAAAATGGAATTTTTAAATGGTACCCTTGACGACGAGATATATATGGAGTTACCAGAAGGTTTGGTCTGTTCCGATCTGGAAAATCAGAGCAAGGTATGCAAGCTTCAGAGAGCCCTCTACGGCCTTAAAATCAGTCCGAAAAAATGGCATGAAAGATTCTCGGAGGCAGCAACGAAAAAAGGTCTAAGATCTCACATCTTGGAACCTTGCCTGTTTACTTTGCATGATGCAGTTAAAATTTTGATGTTGGTTCTCTATGTTGATGACATGCTTATAGCAAGTAATGATACTGGTGAATTGAAGTCTGTGAAGGAAAGACTGCAAAGTAAGTTTGAAATGACTGACCTAGGAGAAGTTAAATCGTTTTTAGGCATTGACGTCAGAAGAGACAGAGAAAACCAAGTTCTAACTTTAACTCAGACCAATTACATAAATAAGATACTTAAAAAGTTTGGGTTTAATGATTCTAAGCCAGTGAAAACTCCTATGGTCATAGGTCACGTGTTAAATCAACAAAGAAAACAAAGAGAGCAATCAGAAAGGCAGATTGACTTGAACGAGTCCAGATCGACTGAAAGCGTTTCCTACCAGGAGGCTGTTGGGAGCTCATTATATGCTGCCAATACTGTACGTCCAGATATAAGCTATGCAGTGAATGTGCTGAGCAGGCATCAAATAAGTCCGACTAACGAAGACTGAAATATGGTTAAAAGAGTGTTTCGGTATCTGGCAGGGACCAAATCTTATGGTCTAAGATATTGTGGAAGGCAGCAAGGGCTGGAAGCATTCTCCGATGCCAGTATTGGCGACTGTGAAGGGTCTCTAACCACAAGTGGTTACGTGATTAAAATCTTTGGAGACTCAGTGTCATGGAGAACTCACAAACAAACGTATGTGTCTTTGTCAACATGTCAGGCAGAGTACGTGTCACTGAGTGAAGCATGTAGAGAACTGATGGCAGTTGATAATTCGATTAAAATCATACTGAATAATACTTTGTGTCCGGCAGATCTATGGTGCGACAATAAGGCAGCTGAGCAAAATGCTTAAATTATAGGCAGTGGTAAATTAAGACATATGACAGAAATTCATGAGCATTATGTTAAAGAATGTGTAAATTATGGTAGAGTAAACGTCAGATGGCTGAATACTAAAAAACAGATGGCCTGTATATTTACAAAACCTCTACCGGTCGAGCTCCATGAGAAATTTGCTAGCAGAATCGCGAACAGCTTCTGCGACTCTGACTGGTAACTAATAAGTAGTCTCTGTTTCAGAAAAGTAATAAAGGAGCCATGGACCGACTGATTGACTGCTTGGGTGCATTCCCAGAGCCGTGGAGCTGAGTCAAGATCACACATTTATTCATTTATTTTATGGAAAAAAAAACAATTGTCCTTTGTATCTATTTTGAATTATAATTTTTATTAAATATACTTAGCTATCTTAAGTCAGGAGGAAGTGTTGGCATGCACGACTTTTCGATAAGCAGTATATATAGTGTGTAAGACAGTGCCACAGGCAAGGTGATACTTGCGGGCCCTATAGAGTCAGTACAGTGTAAGCTACCGTGCCTTCTACATCTCTCGTCAGCTCTCTTTATTGTCTTTCTCCGTTTTGTCAGTAGTAAGTCTGAAAACTGTATCAAGTCAGTTGTGTTTTACGTCAGTCGGCAGTCTAATTACATAAAATTTTCGTTTCACTTTAAAATACTCGTTTTTATTTCATGCACATCCTTTACTCACACCTCTTCACTGACACCTTTTTTTATTTTAAAGTAGTTTCAAAATTTTGTAAATTTTTTTCCATGGATAAAAAAAAAAAAAAAAAAAGGAAACAAAAGTACTGCTAGTCAATTACTCTCACCATATTGGACCTTTCCGCCTACTTGAACTTTTAGTGTTGATGACGTTGGAGGGCATAAGAATAGTTATGTTTTAAAATTAGATAATCAAAGCTCTAGATTTAGAAGATTTTTGATAAATGAACTAGCTCGATGCACGGAATTTTCTTGCTTTTTTTTCAAATAGTCATGTGGTACTCCAGGGACCAAGAGGTTCAAGACCTATCGATACGTAGATGGAAAAATAAGCATTCTGATTCGCGCTGAGCCATCGCGCTGAAAGCGTGAGATGTTCTCTAGTTTCTAGATGTAGCTGTTATTTCTTAGACGATAAAGCTTCGTGTGGATTAAATACTAATCTGTTTTTAGTAAAATCTTACACGTTAGAGACGTGTGCCCCATAAACGCACATGTCTTGCTTGATTGTACTTTCATTTATTATTTCTATTTTTTTTTATTTTCGGAAATCAGACTAAAAAGTTTGACGAAATAAAAAAATTTGAACAAGTAAATGCGTGAAATGAGCTTCATCTACAGTATGAACAAAATTAAAATTCTATCTCCAAGTAGTTCAACGTTAAAAGATCAAGAGTTTTACTGAGTATTCGAGCTTAACGCATGAGACCCTCTCACATTCTGGTTTCTTTTATCAGGCGATGCATGTTTAAAAAAATTTGAGTTGAATTGTTTATCTGTGAAATTTACTGAGAAAAAAATATGCACTGAATAAGCGTAGTGGACGTACGTAATCATTTCTCAAAAATTAGATCTCCGTTCAAATTACTTCGGCCTTTTTATTTGAATTTTGATCTGGTACGGTAACTGATCAAATCTCTGCAGTCGGTAACCTTGTCTCCTGGCATACCTATTACTACCTTCTCCGTAAAAAAGTTTAGCTATGCGTAGTCGCCCCTCCACAATGCTTAGGCCCCCCTCCTGAGGCTAAGTGCTCTGTGATTTGAGGAATTGATCGATTATTAAATCAACAATATCTCGTTAATTATCCATCGAATTCAAATTTTGTAAAAAGCTTTTCGAAAGCTTTTGATGAGCTTTTTTTCGTGGTATAGTTTTCTGGGCTTAAAATCAGAACGCCCTGTATAAAATAATAAAGTATGAAATAATAACACAGGCGCCTGACACCTCATGGCCCGAAGCGCTTACTGTCGACTCTATTGAATACAAAAATATAATGATAACACGAGCGCCTCATACCCAGTGACCCCGAGCAGTTTCTAGCCACTCTACGAAATAACAAAAGTTCAATAATAACACAAGCTCCTATTACCCAGTAACCCAAGGCGCTTACTGGCTACTCTATGAAATAACGAAATATTAATGAATAACGCAAGCGCTTATAACCTAATGACCCAGGGCACTTACTGGCCACTCTATGAAATAATGAAATAATAAATGATAACACAAGTGTCTATGACCTGATGACCCAGTAAGCATGCTAGCCACTCTATCAATCAATAAAATAGTAATAAGCCTATAACCTAAGAACCTGAACCGCTTACTGGCCACTTTATATAATAATAAAATTTTAAATAATAACATAAGTGCCTACTACCTAATGACCAGAGGCAACTAGTGCCCAATCTTCAAAATAATAAATTGTTATTCAATTACGCAAGCGCCTATCACCTGATGACCCAGGGCACGTACTGGAGACTCTATCAAATAAAAAAATATGAATTAATAACACCATTGCTTATTACCTAATATAACCCATAGCGCTTACTGGCGACTCTATAAAGTAATAAATTCTTAAAATAAAGCACAAGCACTTGTCACCTAATGACCTGGGGCACTCACAAGTCGTTCTATTAAATAATAAAGTAATAATAAATAACACATGTGCCTATTACACACTGACTCAGGGCACCTACTGGACACTTTATTTGATAATATATATTGAATACTAACATAAGCAACGATAACCTAATGACCTGAAGCGATAACTGGCCACTTTATAAATTATTAACATGTCAAATGATAACGCAAGCGCCTACTACCTGATATCTCGTAGCGCTAACTGGCCATTCTATAGAATAAAAAAATGTTTAACAATAAACCAAGGGCATATTACACAGTAATCCAGAGCGTTTACTGCCCACACTTTCGAGAAGAATGTTAAATAATAACAAAAGTGCCTATTACGTACCTGATGACCAAGGGTGCCTACTGCCCAATCTTTGAGATAATCAATATTAATTAACAACATGAGCACCTACCACCTGATGACCCATGGCGCTTACCGGAGACTTTACGTAATGATAAAACAATAATTAATAACACGAGAGTCTAATACCTCATGACCCATAGCACTTACTGGTGGGTCTATAAAGTAATAAAATGATGAATTATACCACAAGCGCTTGTCACCTAATGACCTGAGGCGCTTACAAGCCATTCTATGGAACATTAAAATGTTCAACAATAACAGAAACTCCTATAACCCAGTGACCCGTGACACTTACATTTACGTGCTGCTTTATTCAATAATAAAATATTCATAAATATCACACGCACCTACTACCCAGTGACCCAGGGTGCTTACTGGCCACTGTATTTTAGAAAAAAATGTTAAATGTTAACTCAAGGGCACACACCCAATGAGCTCGGGTGCTTACTAGTCACTCTCTAAGACAGTAAAATAATAATCATTAACACAAGCACCTGTTACCCAGTAATACAGGGCACTTATGGGACGCTCTATTACTTAATAAAATAGTAATTGATAACACACGCGCCTATAACCCACTAACCCATGGCGCCTACCAGCCATAAGTTTAAAAATTCAAATGATAAATGATATTACAAGCACCGATTGACTGATGACCCGGGGCGCTTACTAACTATTCTCTTAAAAGATAAAATGTTAAACAATAACGCAAGCGCCTATTACCCACTAACCCAAGACGCCTACTGGTCACTCTCTTAAATAATAAAACGTTAAACTTTAACACAAGCGCCTAGTATCCAGTGACCCAGGGTGCTTACTGGCAACTCTACTTAGTAATAAAATGTTTAGTACTAACACAAGCAACTATCAACCAATGACCTAGGGCACTAACTGGCAACTCTATGAAATGATAATATACCAAGTAATATTAATTAATAACACGATTGCCTATCAACTCATGACCCGTAGTGCTTACTGGCAACAAGTTTTAAAATGTTTAATTTTAACACAAGCGCTTGTCACCTAATGATCTAAGGCGCTTAATAGCCACTGTATTGAATATTACGATGTTTAACAAAAACTGAAGCATCTATTACTCAGTGACCTGGGGCGCTAACTAGCAACTCTAAATAATAAAATGTTTAAAAATAACTATAGTTCCTATCACCTGATGACCTCGGAAGCTTATGGGCCACTTTATAAAATAATAAAATGTTTATTAATAACACAAGTTCCTAGTATGCAGTGACCCAGGGGGCTTACTGCTCTCTCCAATTAGTAATAAAAATTTAAATACTAACACAAACAACTATGGGAGGGTGGGGCGAACTTCGTCATGTAGGTGACTTTGTCACCCAATATTTTTTCTTTAATAATGCATATTGCGATGTTATATTTGTTGAAATAGGTTCTTAATTAAATCGTCTTAAAAATTCATACGAAAAAACTATTTTACCTTTTAATAAAATCAAACTGAAAATTTGAGCAAAAAATGATGGTCAGACAAGAATTTTTCAGCACTGGCAGCATTTTTTTTATGATGAGATAAACATTAACAAAGTTATTGCAAATTTAAGAAAAAGTGTGAAGTGAAGCACAGTTCATCACTTGTGAAGGGGCACAGTTCGTCACCAGCAAGCGCAGCAGTAGGTACTTGTAGGTTAAGTTCTCGTTTTGTTTACTATGGTGCGTAATTATAAAAAAAAGTTGATGGCCAACCTTCTCTTTTCAAAGAATAAAAATATTCTATCGTTATCTTTCATCATTTCCTTAATCGTTTCTTTGATCGTCAGCTTTGTAGGCATTTATTAAAATTATTTTTCAAAGTATTACTGCAAGTGTTCATTAGTATAGTGATAAGTTTAAGTGAGACTAACTTATTTTATTAGTATTAAAAAACTTGATACTGTGATAGTAGTTGTTGCAACACTTTGGCCCGTCAAAACAAACCCCCACCACTCGGGTAGGGGTCTGCTCTGACGAAGCCAAAGTGTTGCATGTAAGTACTTGTAAGGTGGGAGTATGAAAAACTGTCGAGCGGAGGGGAGAGCATGCGAAATCTAAACGTCGCGGAAAAAGAGAGAGAGAGAGAGAAAGAAAGAGAGAGAAATACAGTATTTTGGAGACGTGGAGACCGACGCGATGTAATATTATGGATATCTTATTACATGCGAAGAATGATAATATAAGAATGATACTCTATGTACCAAAGTCAGCACATTCCTGAAAGTAAGACGTCGAATATCCACTATGTAATATAAGGTAACGATTGTTTTATAATTGATCTTCTCAAATTCTTGAGAAATCAAGGTGATGGATGCTCTATACAAAATAATCAGCGCATTCCTAAAAAAAAAAAAAAAAAAAAAAAAATGAAAAAAATAA
>NW_019379456.1:1495284-1527220 GCF_000648655.2 Copidosoma floridanum | reverse complement strand
TACAAGAGTCAGCACATTCCTTAAAGTAAAGCAACGACTCACGGGAGAAAAAGTCGACCAATCACAATTTCTTGCAAAAATATTATATTAATAGCAGAAGAAAGACGCTCAGCCCTCAGTATCGTTTCAACATTAACAATGGAACCTATTACGAAAGCTCATTTGATAAGCGTGCTTAGATGCTTGCTACGCGTTGCACTCGTTCGCGAACCACACATTCGTACTATGTGTGGTAGCGCCTGGAGTAGTAATTTTCAATCATTATCGATCATTGAATTACTCAAAAAATTGTATTTTCTTGTCTTACATTGTTGAATAAAAACCGTGAGTGACATGTATAAACGTGGTCTTTTTAATAATACAGTCGTTCACGAAACTGTTGTAAAAGCTGTTCAAAAATTTGTCGATCGTAATCATCCATTGGCAAAAAATATCGTGCGCTGTTACCGTAAGTATACCTTAAAATTATTGCTTTTGTTTACTTTCAGTCATTAAAAATTTAGTTATACCTAGTGATAAGGCAAATGCATGATGATACACTTAGGGACGAAGTACTTTTCAATACTGATACAATCACGGAATGTACGCCGCCCACTATGAGTGGTAAGCAGACTGTATTACTATATTAATTGATCGGGTATATTTTTACATTTTTACTTGCAGAGGAAAATCTTCAACCATCGACTAGTGGTTTAAATCGACCGATATACGAAAATATTAGTGGTGATGATGAAAAACATTCAGACACGGAAGAAGCAAGCGAAAAAGAAGGTTGTAGTAGTAGCGGTAGTGGTAGTAGTAGCAACAGTAGCGAGGATAATGGTAAATATTATGAGATGCATCTTTTTCTTTAGTTATTTTCAAATATTCAAAATGTTTTTTAAGAATAACCGTTGCAGAATGGCGAAGGGGATCGTCCACGTTTTATCATCGAAAACATAACAACTAGACGATATCGCCGATTTAATTTTGAAGGACGAGAAATTTAAGGTAGATTGGCGAGACCACCCTTAAATGTTAATTTATACGCATGGCTTAAGGATTATATGAATGATTTACATAATCATTTAGTCGATAAAAGTAATCCTTAAGACTTTATAGGTGTTACTATAAATTCTCAAACGTTTCATTACGGGCCGTTGTGGATATCTTTTAGGTGTACTCGAAATTCTATTGTTGAAAATTTATGGGATGTTTTGTTTAATGCCGTCCAAAGTTCGAGTGACTTTAAAATCGATGACAGTTTGTCAATTAATTGTGACATTATAAGAAGCATCAGTGGAAGAGGACGTGTAGCCTTGACTGAGAACAACGTACCGAAAAAATAAATATTAACCATCAATAACAATGTTAATCTTTGTTTGCCACGAGCTCTAGCAGCAGCTTACGCTTATGTCGTCCGGGGAAAAATACGCACAGGTAAGCTACATAATTATTGGAACCTTATAAGACGCGGTTACGGGCCTACACAAAAGAGAGCTGCCGAAGAGCTTTTGCGATTAACAAAAATTTACAGGGTTTGGCCTCACAGAAGTTCACGAGTTTCAAAATTTTTTTTCTACTTACAAGACAGCAATTGTCGTTTATTCGTTTCGAAATTTTGGGCGTGGTCATCGGCCCCTGTACGATGGTACTCGTTTAGTTTTAGAGACTTAAGGACAAATCCTTTATACGTTACGATTAATGTACTATGAAAACGCTGAGCATTACAAGCTTATACTTAATTTGATCGGTGCAAGCGGTAGTTGCGGATACTGTATACCACGCAATAAGAGTTATTGGCGTATCAAGGATTACAGATGCTCCAAAAAATGCTACAAGTGTATGCAATCTTGTCTTTGCGATGTGACGGGTCCATCAAAAAAGTTTGATTCGTGCCACAGATTATTTTTTAACTTCACGTGTTTTGAAAATCATTTAAAAATGGTTCGTATAACAAATCTTTTACCGTTTGCGAAAAAATAAAAATTTGCTCGTTATGTTGCAAAACTGTGCAAATATCAAACAAGAAACATCAACATCAATGCGGTATTTCTTTTTGTTGCAATTGCGAAGAGTATTCACCAGTAAATCATTAATGTTACATTCAACCATTAAAGTTGAACAGCAAAAAATCTAACTTTTTAATATTATTCTACGATTTTTAAACGCAACAGACAACACCCATCGTGGGTGATGAGGAAAATAAAATCCACGAAGTAAATCTGTATATTGTTCAACAAGTTTGTAATGCTTGTAGCAACGTACAAGATATTTCGATAAACTGCAATCATTGCGGCATTCGAGAATATATTTTTCAAACTAATCTAATCGAACAGTTGGTGGATCTTGCTTCCGACCATCAAAAATATTTTGACAAGATCATTTGCATAGCACACAATTCAGAAGGATTCGATGCTCAATTTATTTTTAAGTATATAGTGGAAAAACACGGCGAACGAGTAGTACCATCCGTCATCATTAACGGATCAAAAATAATATTGATGGAATTTATGAAAATAACATTTATCGATAGTCCTAATTACTTTCATATGCCTTTAAGTGGCTTACTTAAGTAGTACGGTCTGTCAGAAATTGAAAAAGGTATTTTTCCACATTTTTTTAACAAGCCCGAAAATCAATCGTATATAGGTCCTCTACCGCCGCTCAACGTATATTCACCCGATAGCATGCACACGAAAGATCGAGATCAGTTTTTAAAATGGTACAATGAAAAAGTAGAAAAGAATTATATATTTGACTTTAAAAGTTAAATTATAAAATACTGTAGGCAAGACGTAAAAATTTTAAGATAAGCTTGCTTAGCTTTTCGAAAAACTTTTGAAAAATTCGAGGTGGACCCTTTTGGGGAATGCACAACGATCGCTTCGACCAGCATGCGTGTGTATAGAAAAAAATTTGTAAAAAAAATCAAATTGGTATAATACCACAAAAAGGTTACAGAGTGGCTAACAATCAATCTAAAATAGCTTTAAAATGGCTTTATTGGATGGAAAAACACGTTCTCCAGCGATTTCTCCAACACGTTGGACACTGCCAAGAGAGACGCTTACCAGAAGGTATCCTCGTCGATGGATACTGTTCTCCTCTAGATGGTGTGCATGATCATCGTGAAATCGTATACAATTCCAAGGTTGCTTGGGTGCCCACGGTGTTACCGAATAAACCGCGATACCATTTTGACGACCGGAGATGCAATGGATGATAGATATGAGAAAACTTGCGCGATTAACGAAAAGATAAGAATGTCAAATTATGAGTTGATAGAAAAATGGGAATGCAACTTAAACCGTGAAATACGTGAAAACGAAGAACTTTTAAATTTTATTCGAGAAAATGAAAATTATTGGAGTAGAAAACCATTAAATCCACGTGATGCATTTTTCGGTGGTCGAACAGGAAACACTGTAAAAATTTACGATTGTCAGGATGGAGAAAAAATTAAATACGTTGACGTATGCTCTTTGTATCCATATATTTGCAAACAAGGTATATTTCCATTGGTCATCCAACGTTATACTCTAACGAAGGGGATTGTAAAAAAATAATAGGTGACAATAATGATATTTCCTAAGTAAATGGATTAATTATGTGTGATGTGCTACTACCTAAAAATCTGTATCATCCTGTATTACCTGTGAAAATGCACGATAAGCTTATTTTTCCTTTGTGCCGTACGTGTTGTGAGAATATGCTTCAAGAGCACTGCACCCACGACGATGAAAGAGATCGCATTCTAAGAGGTATATGGGTATCCAAAGAAGTCAAGGTGGCTGTTCGCGTAGGTTGTATCGTTAAAAATGTTTATGAAATATATCAATATCAGGTAACACAGTATAATCAAGAAACGGACAAAGAAAAATTGTTTGCACATAATATTAACTAGTTTTTTGAACAAAAAACGTTAGCTTTGGGTTACCCACCTACCTGCATATCTAATGAGCAAATGAAGTTCTATATCGACGAAATCTGTAAGGGGTAAATTTGGTCAACGTGAAAATTTTACAAAGACTGAGGTGGTGACGGTCCCAGAAAGAATAATGGAATGACTTATGAGTGCAGAAATCGATGTTAATGGTGTTTTACCCGTCAACGATAATACGTTGTACGTAAATGGAATTATAAGACTGAGGCCTGGACGTCATAACCGTCATGTGGTTGCCGCTTTTGTGACGGCACAAGCACGCTTAGAGCTTTTCGAGTATCTGCATTTTCTAGGAGAACGTACTCTCTAATACGACCCAGATTCCGTTTTTTATGTTCCCCGAGAAGTACTGAACGATTTACCCATTGGCATGACACTAGGCAGTCTCACTGACGAATTGGCCGATAAAGGGATAAAGGAGTTGGCACATACATTTCTTAGTTTTTATCCGGCGGGCCAAAGTTTTACGCATATAAGATTAAAAAACCCGATGGTGGTGAAGATTATGTTTGCAAAGTGAAAGGTATCAAGTTAAATTACAGCAATAGTCAAAATATAAATTCAGACACGATTCGTGAGCTTGTTATGACTAATATTACGGAAATAAAATTGTCCAATTTTTCCATTCGACGTACAATTTTTCACGATGTAGTGACTCAACCGGAAATAAAAACACGTCAACCAGTCTATAGTAAAACATATTTTGACAGCAGGACCACGAGTTATCTGTATGGTTACCAACATGATGTCGCAGGAGAAGGGATATAATACATCAGAGTAGGGAAAAACACTCACTCGGTCGAGGTACGACAAAGCTGTTGATTGGTTCATTTCCCTTTTTACAACCGATGCATCAACAAGTAAACGACAAGATAGTTTCGAAGCATAGCAAAGCAAACGCTACATCCACGAGCTCTAGGAATGATAATGATGATTGTCGAAAACCGCTTATAGAAAAATCATGTGAAAAAATAAATAAAAAATACGTTTCCCAAAATAATTTTCTGAATTCGAAAAAAATGGATACAGAGTCGTAAAAGATAGTTAATCCAATTGCAAAAATCGGACCTTTTCAGAACCAACACATTACTTATTTATACTAGGTAAAAATGTAATTGATTACCTGATACTCGTATCGGTGTTGCGTCGGATGTTTAATGAAATATGATACATATTTTAAAAAAGATGACATCAGCACATTCTTTACCACGAAACTTAAACCATGAATACAAAAATCACCCTTACGTACCGAAAAATGTATTTGATCGCCTTATACTCGCGTCAGCGCATTCTTAAAACCTGAATTATAGCACAGGGGTCTTATGCTACCCTAATGACTGCGTCTAAGTGACGAAGATATCTAATTTATTAATAAACTAAAAAAGAGGGAAACCGCGAAGCAAATACAAAATACAAAATAAAAAACGTGAGACAAGCAACACTATGATGCAAAAAAGTTTCTAAATTTAAGGGCAACAATTTAACAGCTAAATTATTAAACTACCTTTACCATAAATGAAAAGAAATTAATTATGAAAGCACTTACGTTAATTAACGAAGGATAGGATAGGTCGGGTTGAACTAAATAAAAAACACTATTTATGAGCCACTGATGAAGATGTGATTTGTGGCTAAAAGGAGAAAGCTCTTGCGAGAAAACCCCCTAAGAGGGAAAAACGACCGATACAAAATTGAATACAACAAGATTTACAACCTGGTTTGAATTGATGTGTAGATTTGGAGGTGTAAATGTGTGAAAGTGTGAAGGTAAGTGCGCGTCCGCACTGTTCTCCTCCTCGTCTTCGTACCACGGTTCCGCGAGTGCGGATGTTCGCCGTGGGTGCTCACAGCACGTGGTGAAAGTTGACGGGGCACGCGGATGTAATTTAAATTCGGACGAACAAAAAGAATTAATACAAGATACACGTTAATGCGTCGCGGTGCAACGAAAAACTTCTCGAAAAACTCAAACGAGCAAAATTTATCCTAGACAAGCTACGTACACGATTTCTCAGAAAACAACTGGAGACCGCTCTGTACAGAGGCAAGTATCGGACTGGACGAGGCCTACCAAATTTTGCCAGTGGAGACGCCTGTTCTCTCTCCCTCGACCCCCCCCCCTCCTTACTAATGATGCGCGCCAATTAGCGGAGGTGTTATTTTTCTCGAGTGTCGATTGGGCGTCGGGACGTGAACAATGCCAAAGATGAACGATATATACTTATAAGTCGGTTTTGAAGGGAGAGAGAGAACGAAAATCTAGAGCATAATAAGAAACGCGCGCAACGAATGTGTGTAAAAGTAAATGAATTTAAGTGTGGTTTAATGTATTGATGAGGACGAACGTGCTGTGAGCTTCGATGCTCCTCCGCTCACGTGGCAGTACTCGATTTAGTCGTGTTCGACTAAACATGCCCCCCCCCGTTGCGAGGGTAGCGAGCAAAAACGTAAGTCGTAAGCGTTTCTTGTTCGATAATGTAGTCGATCTACCTCCTTGTATAGGTGTGTGCGTGAGCGTGTGTGTATAGATACAAATACATGAAATAAGTATAAAACTCCTTTTCAATACAATAATCCCGATAATAATGTGATCGATGTTCACGTTTTTTGTGTAGAAATTGGTAGTGGGCATAACTGCGTGACGTTGCGCTTGAATCTCCCTTGAGCTGTTTTGACGGTGACTACTCGAGTGATGCCATCGGCGCCTGGGTGGATCTCGACGACAACTCCCAACCACCAGCGCATGCACGGTTGATTTTGGTCGATGAGTAAAACGATCGTATTTTCTTGAATTTCGTGATTAGATTCACTCCATTTTTGTCCACGCTGCAGCTCGTGAAGGTACTCCAAATACCACCGTTTCCAAAAGTCCTACCGTGCCTGGGTGATAAAGCGCCAAACTGACAGCCGGTTACCTGGAACAGAAGACAGATCACCTTCTGGCAAAAATTCAAAGGTCGTCCAATTAATAAATGCGCCAGCATAGTAGCTGTTAAATCATTAGGATCGTTAGATAAACTATAAAGTGGTCTCGAGTTCAAGATTGCTTCGATTTCTATCGCAAGGGTGTTGAGTACTTCGAAAGTAAGTAATTGTTGGCCGATTATCCGATTAAAATGATGCTTAAACGACTTGACGGCTGATTCCCATAATCCACCATGGTGCGGTGACAGTGGGGGATTAAAATGCCAAACGATATTTCTTTGGACAGAAAAATGATTAACATCGTCACGGAATTGGTCGGAGTTAAACATATTGTACATCTCTTGTAGTTGATTATTGGCTTCAACGAAATTCGTGCCGTTGTCAGAAAACATGTGACTCGGGATGCCTCGTCAGCCACAAAATCGCTTGAAAGCTCCCAAAAAATCTTCAGTCGTCAAGTCACTTACTATTTTGAGATGTACGGCTTTGGACGCCATGCACACAAACACACATCCGTAAACTTTCACTCGATTCCGATTTCGTAATTTTTTCTCTTTAATGTATAACGGTCCGAAAAAATCCACCCCTACATGAGAAAACGCGGCTGCTTCTGTTACACGAACTGACGGCAAGTCTCCCATCTTACTGTGAACAGGTATCGGTCAATTTCGCACGCACTCCACGCATTTTCGCACTACATGTCTGACTTAGTGTTTTCCGTCTAAAAGCCAAAAAAGATGTCTAGTTGTGTGTAGGGTAGTTTGAATCCCTGCATGCAATGTATATCGATGTTCATCGTGAATAATTTAATCCGTGACGTGATGGCGCGATGGTAACAAAATCGGATATTTTTGATCGAAAGAAATTTTTGCGTTTTTCAATCACCCACCTACTCGCAAAAGACCCTGCTCATCAAAAAAGGGATCGAAGGCTGATAGACGAGTATTTTTTACCGATTTTGACGAAGACAAACGCTCGATCTCGTCGGAAAATTGATCTTTTTGTATCTTACGTAATATTACTCGATCGGCTTCCCTCCTCTCTTCCACGCTAATATTCTTTCCCTTAAATTTGTTGACCCGACTGAACTGCAGACAAAAAGCCATTACATTGACTAGTTTTGAATAACAAGAAAATCGCAAAAAACTTTCTATTATTAAACACGTTTTAAGTTTTAATCCCGGTAATTCGCTCGGTGATGTTAAAACTGGTTTTGGCCATTCGTTTTCTGGTCGCTTGAGCCATGCGGGACCGCTAAGCCAAGTTTCGCTTTTTAAAAATTCGATCGATACTTGATTCCGCGAAAGTGCATCGGCAATATTGTCTTTTCTTCGCACATGCATCCATTCGTGAACTGCATCCATTGCCTGAATTTCATTAACTCGATTTGCCTCGAAAACTTCAAGAGCTTCCAGTGATTTTTTAAGCCAATGTAAAACGATCGTTCAATCCAACCAAAAAATTATTTTATTAACATCGAAATCAAGCGCTGGACGCATTTCGTCAAACAAACGTTCAAGAAGCAGTGCTCCGCATAATTCTAGCTGAGGAATTGTTTTTATTTTTACCGGTGCTACTCGAGATTTCGCACACGCAAGACGCACAACGTAATTCTCATACCGATCTGTAGAACGCACATATATACACGCACCGTAACCTGCTTGACTTGCGTCACAAAACCCGTGCAACTCTATCGTCACTGCGCTAGCGATTAAAAGTTTCCGATTCATGGCAAAATTTTGAACAAGAGAAAGCTGACGCGCAAATTTAATCCACCGAGTGTAAAGCTCCTGTCGTACCGATTCATCCCAATTGCTCTTTGCCCTCCAACAGTATTGTATCATGATTTTCGCATACAATACGATTGTTCCCAAAGAACCCAGTGGATCGAAAATTTCTGCGACTTCCGAAAGTATATGTCGTTTCGTGATCGTACTAGGAAATTTAATCTCTTTAACCGTATACATAAACGTATTTGAGCGCGAATCCCATACTACCCCGAGGGTTTTCGAAACTGATTCCGTTCTTACCGCACATGCACTCTCAAAAATTTTCCGATCTAAAGTTTCGAACGCGTGTTGATTATTAGATGCCCACTGTCGAATGTTAAATTTACCACGCCCCAAGATACCAATAATTTCATCACGTATCTTTGATAGCTCTTTGATGGACTGTGCGCCCGTCAAAAGATCGTCAACATATAAATCACGTTTCAACATTTTAGCCGCTCGCGGAAAATTGGCTCCTTCATCGTCAGCTAGCTGGTGAAGTGTGCGAATTGCAAGGTAGGGAGCGGACGCGACTCTGAACGTGACTGTGTTGAGCTCATACACCGCGATTTCCTTCCCATGGTACCAAAAAATACGCTGATATCGCCTGTCGTCGGGATGCACTAAAACTTGTCAATACATTTTTTCTATGTCTGCCGTTAACACGAACGCATAGGATCGAAACCGCATCAAGTGTTCAAAAAGTTAAGGTTGAATGGTGGGGCCTACCAGTAGTTTTTGATTTAACGAGACGCCTTGATTGGTGATCGCAGACGCGTCGAATACTACTCGTACTTTTGTCGTATTGCTCGACGATTTTATGACCGCATGATGTGGCATGTAATACCCGTCGAATATTTCGTTCTGCAACAACATCATGTGTCCTAGTGCTATATATTCGTCAAGAACCTTCGTATATTTGCGATTAAGTTCACTGTCCGCTTGTAATTTTCAGCGCATCGCATGAAACCGACGAAGAGCTTGCGCGCGAGAGTTTCCTAAATCTGGTAGTTTATCATTGAATGGAAGACGCACAATCTACCGCCCGGTTTGATCGTGTGTCGTATTTTTTAAGTAATGCCGCTCGCATAGAGATTCCTGATTTGATACGCTCACTACGTTTTTTACTTCTTCGATTTCCCAAAATGTCACTAGCTGTTCAGTTAACGCACTTAAATTGCATGTCACTGCCGATTTTTTGAAGTTGTTCGAAATACTGCCCGCGATCACCCAACCTAGTTGTGTTTTTTGTAAAATTAAATCTCCGTGATTACGTGAAAGGTTTATCTGACCAACCGATAAAAATGACAATGTAGCCCCTGAACCAATCAGCATATATATCAGACGTGGAACGTGAAATCACGGATCAGCAAGTTTTACATTTGGTGGTATGGAAATTGACGCGGGCGGAAATGGTTCGTCCGGTACAAAATCTGCAATTCACGGAATCGTCAGAAAAGTTAACGTTTTGGAAAAATCGGTAGTGTGTGACCTAAAATTGATCTCTACGCTGTACTTCGTATTGGTATTTAAAGAATTAATCGCGCCTACGGGGATTGAGCATGCATTCAACGGTAAATTTAATTCACGAGCAAATTTTTTCGTTACGAAATGAGCAGTCGCACATTTGTCCAAGAGCGCGCGCGCCTCGACGAAGTTGCCCCGAGCATTTTTGACTCTAATCATTGCGCTAATCATTAATTGCGGCTGTGACGCTCGAGTACTCGTCTCTAGCGCGCTCGCTCCCAGTCAAACGCTGGACTTTTCGACCTTTTTCTCGCGATGTAAAGAAGTATGGTGTTGGTCATTGCACTTCCTACACGCCCCCGAATGATGACCTAGACAATTCTTACACAGGCTCTTTAATTGAACGAATTTCCATCGATTCTCTACACTCAACCCGCTGAACTCCAAGCACGAATAAATACGATTGGCCCAACTAACGCGCGCGCAGACAAATTAAATTTACCCTTTTTCGCAGTCTCCGATTCTCGCTCTCCCTGACGCTTGTTACCACCTCTTTCTCCTTTCACACGCGAAATCTCCGTTTCCATCGTCGAAAGTCGAAACGTCGTCGCATTGACAAATTTATAAAATTGCGTGAGTTTCGAGAGCGCGTCCAAATCCAATAACTCTTTCCATTACTGACGAATACTAATCGGTAAAGCCCGCTCCAGCAATCGCACTATTATTGTATCGTCCAAAACTACGCCTAAGGAAGACAAAACATTTAGATGCTGGTGAGTGTCGTCCACCAATTTCGATGGCCCTTGTGCATTTGCAGCCTCTAACGGTTTAAAATCTATAAGCGCGTCTAAATGTTTTGCCACCAGAATTCTTTTTCGATCGTACGCATCGATAAGTAACTGCCACGCGCTTTTGTAATTGGCTGCGGTCGCGTCGAAAATCGAGATTTTATTGAGCGCTTTCCCCTGTAACGCGTCCTTCAAGTAAAAGAATTTAACGAGGTCATCGATGTCCGTGCGTGCGTTAAGCATCGTTTCGAATGCATTTTTAAACGTTATCCACCTATCGAACTGCCCATTGAATTTTGAAAGCTCGGCAACCGGTAGCTTCAGAAGCTTTTGCTTTTCGATAAAGGATGACGTTGCTAAGGGATCGCCGCTGGGAGTCGGGTCTGACTGAGCATCAGCTGCCGCAAATATCGGCTAAAGTTACGCTGCTACCGTGTAATACCGATCAGAGATGTTCGTCATCTCGGTCACGTGCGCATCATTGGGGTCGATCACCTCGAGCTCGTCATTCAGCTCCTCGTACGCGTTAAATAACTCCTTCACGCGATCGAATCTCAGCCGAGCCTTCACCGTATCAAACGATTCTTCTGCCGTCAACGTCTCGAGCGCCGTGAGTTGTCCCTTTAGCGTGGAGCGTTTCTGCATAAGAACCTTGGCTCGTAACATTTTCGTTAAACCGATGATCAATAACGCACAATAAACCCAATATAATGGAAAATGAATGAAACTCGTAATACTCTCGTACAGAAACACCCGTAGAATAATTTAAAAACCCGAATTATATGACAAAATTAAAAAAGAGATCAAAAGGCCCCACTAAAAATAATAAAACCCAAAACTCGAAGGCTAATAAGAAAAAATGTTATTCTGATGTTGCAAAATCTAACTTACTAATTTACTATCAACAATAAAAAACGAATTAAATAATTTCCGTAGTATTTGTAGTAAGTTTGAGGCCCAGCAATTTCGACACAGATAATTAAAATGAAATTAAACCCAAATAATAAAGACACTACACGATGAGACGTTGGATAATAATACGACGCCATTCGAAAATACAAGAAAACTAAAAAAATTAGTCTAATCGTGTGAAAACGTTCGACCGGAAACGAACAACACCAAGAATGCGACCTGTGACACTAGCTGGCTCGAGCGCGTCTTACTTCCCCCTCTTTTTCTCGTCCTAGACTGCGCTCGTTGGACGCGTGATCCTGAACACGCGCTACCTCCCCCACTAGCCTTTTTTGGCGCAGTTGGCACAAATTCACTTACACGCACTAACACTCTCACTCGCAAGAAAAACAATGCACCGAATTTTCCGCACTTATCAATATGCTTCTCTTTCTGATTTTTATGCACTTTACAATATATATGTATAACAAATAAAACTGTTTGTTATGTTAAATTAAACGCTCTAAGGAAAATAGTGCTACGAAAAGGTAAGGGCTCAAATCGAGTATGAAGTAGACAAAGCTGAAGAAGGAAAAATAAAATAAGCAAGAGTAAAGGTAGAGTGCAATGCAAAAAAAATAATAGTACAGACAAAGAGATAAGAATTTATACAAATAAGCGAGGAAAAGAAAGGATAAACGCGCGCGCGAGAGAAAGAGAGAGTGGAGATGTAAGCTAGAGTTATCGTGAAAGTTGGGAATCGAGCGTAGGTAAGAGGAAAAGAAATTCAGTTGAAGAGAGAGAAAGCGAGATAAAAAGATGAGGTTAAGTTCACAGTAAAGAGCGTTCAATAAAAATGTTGGGCACTTAGCTTTTTCGATGGTGCACGTGGCGGCTGGACGCGAGATCTCCTTCGTTGGCACCAATGGCAAAAACCACAATGATCTTCCTGCAACTCTCTCGATAATTGTCGTCGTAGCTGTTTGCTCTTCTTCAAAATTGAATGACAAGCGAATGATGTGCCAAAATTTCTCAGCGTAAACGAAACGAAACGACCGAAAATTCGAGAATACACGTAACAGCACCAGAAAAAAACGTTTTTGAAATCACGTCGGGGTCACCATGAATTGTATCACAGGGGTCTTCTGCTACCCTAATGACTGCGTCTAAGTGACGAAGCCATCTAATTTAATAATAAACTAAAAAAGAGGGAAACCGTGAAGCAAATACAAAATACAACATAAAAAACGTGAGACAAGCAACACTATCATGCGAAAAAGTTTCTAAACTTAAGGGCAACAATTTAACAGCTAAATTATTAAACTACCACTACTATTAATGAAAAGAAATTAATTACGAAAGCACTTACGTTAATCAACGAAGGATAGGATAGGTTGGGTTGAAATAAATAAAAAACACTATTTATGAGCCACTGATAAAGATGTAATTTGTGGCTCAAAGCAGGAAACTCTTGCGAGATGACCCCCTAAGAGAAAAAAACGACCGATACAAAACTGAATACAACAAGAATTACAACCATGTTTGAATTGATGTGTAGATGTGGAGGTGTAAATGTGTGAGATTGCAAAGGTAAGTGCGCGTCCGCACTGTTCTCCTCCTCGTCTTCGTACCACGGTTCCGCGAGTGCGGATGTTCGCCGTGGGTGATCACAGCACGTGGTGAAAGTTGACGGGGCACGCGGATATAATTTAAATTCGGACGAACAAAAAGAATTAATACAAGATACACGTTAATGCGTCGCGGTGCAACGAAAAACTTCTCGAAAAACTCAAACGAGCAAAATTTATCCTAGACAAGCTACGTACACGATTTCTCAGAAAACAACTGGCTCTGTAGAAAACTGAAAACAGACCGCTCTGTACAGAGGCAAGTATCGGACTGGACGAGGCCTACCAAATTTTCCCAGTGGAGACGCCTTTTCTCTATCCCTCGACCCCCCCTTACTAATGATGCGCGCCAATTAGCGGAGGTGTTATTTTTCTTGAGTGTCAATCGGGCGTCAGGACGCGAACAATGCCGAAGATGAACGATATATACCTATAAATCGGTTTTGAAGGGAGAGAGAGAACGAAAAACTAGAGCATAATAAGAAACGCGCGCAACGAATGTGTGTAAAAGTAAATAAATTTAAGTGTGGTTTAATGTATTGATGAGAACGAACGTGCTGTGATCTTCGATGCTCCTCCGCTCACGTGGCAGTTCTCGATTTAGTCGCGTTCGACTAAACAAAACAGTTGCGACGAATGTTTGATAAAACTTGGTACATATTTCGAAAACTGTGACATTAGCACATTCTTCACCACGAATCTTTAACCTTGAAAAAAAACTATCTCGATGTCAGTTACTCGTGCGACTTTAACCTCAAAACGGGCATGAATAAGGAGGAAACTTTGTAATAAGGTAGTCTTGATCATGCGCAATTGGTGCTCCAACCGCCGCGACGTTACAAGTCGATTGGTCACCATCCATGAGCGATGGTGATGCGCGGCGGCGGCGGCGCACAGTGGGGAAAAAGTGAGGTTTTTCATCCAAACGCACTTTCTGAAGTCAATTTATATCGAATCAAGCCTTTTTCTTTTTGAATATTCGTCAGAAAATTTCCTATTGATTCCTCTGGCTTGATTTTCAAGTTAAAAGCTTATTTTTTAGTTATATCGCATATAACCTCAAAAAATTTAATTTTTCACAACTTATTTACCATATTGATTCAATCACTATGAAAAACGCATTAATTTTTGCTTGCAAGACTCGTCAAGGTCACTGGTTAAATATTCTTCGTGAAACATAATTTTCAAGATGGCGGAATCAAAATGGCGGCCGAAAAAAAAATTGTTCACTCAACAATCACCAAATCCTATACAAAATGATAAGTAGGAGTTTTTTAGGATGTTGATCGATGATTTCTCACCAAATCCATTAAGTTAAATATGGCTGATCAAATATGGTGGATGCACTTTTTGCAATATATGAAAAAATTCTCATAAAAGCCGACATTTTGTACACTTTGATGATACTAACAACGTATTAATTGCCTAAAAAGATTTAACTAATAGTAATGCACTCAGGTTTCTGTCTTATTTACAACCTGAGTTCTTAGTCATCTTCTGTATAACCTCAAAATAATTATCTTCTTTCGTATTTGTTCATTAAATATGCGTATCTACGATGAAAATTATGTAAATTTTTTTATTAAGAGTTTTTCGGACACAGTTACTTAACAACCCACTTGCTAGTATGTAGATGGAAATCCACGTGGAGATCCACGTTGATATCCATAAAATATCGACGTGGATTGACATAGATCCCACTTGAATATTTACGTGGATATATACGTGGTTTTTTAATTGAATATTTACGTGAATTCTTTATCTGCATTGCAACTATAACATAGACATTAATTTTAGAATGACAATTGAATCTATTACATGTGGATAAAACATGTACATGTTAATATGCTAATCTATGCTGATTTTTATATGCTGCTTACAAAAATGTCCATTTGTACGTAAAAGTAATATGTGAGTATACGTATCCCAACGAAATCTTTGTGGGTGTTAACGAGAAGTCATTGTGTGTAGCCAACAGTTTTGAAAATTGTCAATCTGTGTATGTACTACGGAACATACGTTATTCTTAATCAACAACACCAAGATCCCTGGTGTACCACACGTTTGTTAAGTGTTAGCATATCCTGTGGTGGTACAACACCTTAAATTCGTTAACTTATGAAGCCTAAAGCAATCCGAGCCATGCGAGCACTCGAATTGTTTGTATTGCTCTAAGTCTCATAATCGAACAATCATTTACTGATGCATCAGTATTGCATTGTAACAGTATTTTTTTGTCTTGCTTGGTGCCCATTTGTCTTGAAGCCTATGCAGACGGTAATACAGTAAAAGTGTGGGAAAATAAAAAACCATCATCAACTCAGCACTGCCGCACTATACAATTTGAATATACAAAAGAATCAGCCGATGTTTTAAATGCAGAATTAGATAGTCTAAATAAACAAGAAGATCAGTTACAACCAACAAAAATCAATATCCAGGGCTTAAGCATGAGCGTTGAACATATTTTGCTATGTACAATGGTGGATGGAAAAATAAGACAAATCAGGACTGAAACGGCTGCAGCTAGTAGATGCTCGTTGTGTAAGGCTTTGCCTCGAGAAATGAATGATCTCAATAATATTTTGAAAAAAAAAATTAATGTATCTGACTACCAGTACGGGCTTTCGACATTACACGCATGGATACGGAATGGATGTGTCATGTAGGATACAAACTACCTGTTAAAAAATTTAATCAAGTCTTGACTGATAAAGAGAATCAATTAGTAGCTGCAAACAAGGTCAGATTTTAAAATGAAATAAGAGATAAGGTGGGTATATTAGTTGATTGCGTGAAACAAGAAAGTGGAAACACCAACAATGGCAACACAGCCAGGAAGTTTCTCCAATATTACGAAATTTTTGCTAAAATTATTAAAGTAGATGTTAGAATTTTGAAAAAACTGTATATTATGTTACAAGTTTTAGCTTCAGAAGAAAATATTGATACCGCGAAGTTTAGGGAATTTTGTATTGATCTGGCCAGACTTTATGTAAAACTGTACAAATGGTATCCAATGCCTTCTTTCTACCATATGATACTTATACATGGGGCTGATGTTATACAATCATTTATTCTTCCAATTGGACTCTTTTCGAAAGAAGTTCAAGAAGCAATGAACAAAGACTTCCGAAAATGCCGAGAAAATAATACAAGAAAATGTGATCCAGAAAAAACAAACGAAGATATAATACATTACTTGATGATTTCTTCAGATCCTTACATTGCTAGTTTAAGGAAGCAACCAAAGAACAAAGATACTAAACTATTAAATGAAGCTAAGACGTTGTTAATGTTTTCAGATTCATAAATTATGTTTTGTATAAAAGTTACAAAAAATGTAAAAATGTACATCTTTTAAGATTAGAAAATTTTAAGAAAGAGATTACGTAGTAATATTTTCAAATTAAATGTACTACCCAGTTATAGAACCTGAATTATTGGTAAGTAGTTATATAAAAAACAGTATCATTGAAATAAAAATATTTATTCCGTTGAACCGTTGACGATTGCGGTTTTGTGTCAACAATATAAAAACTCTAACAATTTAAAAATGATTGCTAACCTGCATGCAGGAAATGCAACCATTACCTTATATTTTAGTCTGCTAATGATAACACCTACAGTACCAATTTTAAGAAATTTTTTTAACTATTACAAAAAATGTTTCAGCCCAATTAAATAAGCTACTTTGAACTAAATGTATTCGAAAACAGTAAGTAACCCTCAAAATACTACCGTATTATTTTTTACAAGTAATAATTTCTCGACATGAAATATTTTGGACACCTAAAGTATAGATTTCTTCTAAATAAAAAACTTTNGTAAGCAGCATATAAAAATCAGCATAGATTAGCATATTAACATGTACATGTTTTATCCACATGTAATAGATTCAATTGTCATTCTAAAATTAATGTCTATGTTATAGTTGCAATGCAGATAAAGAATTCACGTAAATATTCAATTAAAAAACCACGTATATATCCACGTAAATATTCAAGTGGGATCTATGTCAATCCACGTCAATATTTTATGGATATCAACGTGGATCTCCACGTGGATTTCCATCTACATACTAGCAAGTGGGTTGTTAAGTAACTGTGTCCGAAAAACTCTTAATAAAAAAATTTACATAGTTTTCATCGTAGATACGGTAATTTAATAAACAAATACGAAAGAAGATAATTATTTTGAGGTTATACAGAAGATGACTAAGAACTCAGGTTGTAAATAAGACAGAAACCTGAGTGCATTACTATTAGTTAAATCTTTTTAGGCAATTAATACGTTGTTAGTATCATCAAAGTGTACAAAATGTCGGCTTTTATGAGAATTTTTTCATATATTGCAAAAAGTTCATCCACCATATTTGATCAGCCATATTGAACTTAATGGATTTGGTGAGAAATCATCGATCAACATCCTAAAAAACTCCTACTTATTATTTTGTATAGGATTTGGTGATTGTTGAGTAAACAATTTTTTTTTTCGGCCGCCATTTTGATTCCGCCATCTTGAAAATTACGTTTCACAAAGAATGTTTAACCAGTGACCTTGACGAGTCTTGCAAGCAAAAATTAATGCGTTTTTTATAGTGATTGAATCAATATGGTAAATAAGTTGTGAAAAATTAAATTTTTTTGAGGTTATATGCGATATAACTAAAAAATAAGCTTTTAACTTGAAAATCGAGCCAGAGGAATCGATAGAAAATTTTCTGACGAATATTTAAAGAAAAAAAGGCTTGATTCGATATAAATTGACTTCAGAAAGTGCGTTTGAATGAAAAACCTCACTTTTTCCCCACTGTGCGGCGGCGGCAGCAGCGGCGGCGGTGGCAAAAAGAGCTCCATTGGCTGTTGAACCGACGAAACGAGCTAATTGGTCACGCGAGCCGCCTTTGCGCTAGCCTTCTAAAAGCACTCGCGGTTTCGCGAGCGGTCCGCGGAGGCCCCCGCCGCGGTCAATCAGCTTTTCGACAGAGTTTAGTTGGGCAGTATGGATACGCGATGTCAACACCCGTGGACGTGTACACTAAGTGGACCCACAGGTTGCGGTAAAAGTTTGTTTGTCAGACGATTTTTACGACACATTGTCCGTATGAGTGATACTCGATTCGAGCGGGTCATATTTTATTACGGTGAGTGGCAGTCTGGTTACCGCAATCTCGAGAGTTATATTGAGTTTTACTAAGGACTACTACAAGCTATTGGGTTGGCGATCATAGATCAAAACTAATTATTATTGACGATTTGATGCGTGGATCTTCCGGTAGTAGCGGTATCTTCGACGTATTTACTAAAGGTAGTCATCATAACAATTTAAGCGTAATTTTTATCACGCAAAATATATTTCATCAAGGTAAGGGTCAACGCGATATATCGCTAAACTCGCAATACATTGTCATCTTTAGAAATTTACAAGATCGCGCTCAAATACAACATCTTATGAGGCAAGTGTGTCCAGAAAATCCTCGGTTCTTGCAAGAAGCTTATTGGGACGCTACTTCCCGGCCATTTGGTTACCTTTTCTTGGACCTCAAACAAAATACACCGGACAATTGTCGATTTCAAACTTGTATTTTTCCGGATGACGAGTATCTGTACGTATACAAGGCTAAGAAACAGATGAAAGGAAGCGACACGGCAAACCATGATCCAATCGTATCGTTGTAATGGCACCAAAGTCACGTTCCCCGTTTGGTCAAAAGCACGTCGCCATTTTGAGAGCTTTTTATCATCTCGACACCGAACAACAGAGAGTTCTGTTGCACTAAGCAGATAAGACGATAATCAAGCACATTAACGAGTGTGCATTGAACATTCTCGAATGAAACGTTTCACTAACTACGGCGCACAAAAAACGCTTGCGTAGACACGCTAGCATTCTCAGAAAACTCACGAACGCAAAAATTCATCCGTCGTCAAAGAAAAAAATTATCGTACAACAGGGAGGGAGTTTCTTACCTGCTTTGATGGGTCCGCTCCTCGAAACGGTGCTGCCGATTCTGTAACAATTATGGAACACGTGAAAAAATGATTCTTCTGCCTCAAAAAAGCGTGGATCGATTGCGGAGCGCATTCCTCAACGATGGTCTGAAGTCTGTGCAAACGCCGGGCACAACAATGAGTCGGCTCGACGCAGAAATGAACGACATCTTGAACTGACCGTACACCGATGAGCGAAAAAAATGGAAGAAATACCAACAAATTTTACAACGATATTTGCACCTTAGGGAATTAGACAGCAAAAGAAAACGACATGCTGACAAGATCACGGAGAACGATCCCTCTAATGACGAAAAAGTTTCGTCAAAAAGCTGCACTTATCATACGACGATTGCGCGCTACTGGTAACTTTGAGTCGACCAATGAAAATACTGTCATTATAGATGGCATTTGCATACCACAGTCAAACATTGTCGATCTGGTGAACGATGCCTTGACAAACAGAAAAAAACGCACATCGGCGGGCCGTGATCAGTTTGCAGTGGCACTTAGTATGGTAAACATTCCGCAAGAGTGTGTCAAAAACGCTCAAGTATTAAAATTACTGAACGACGACGACGACGACGACGACGACGATAAATCAAAACCACCAAATAAGAGTCCGAGATCTACGTTGAATAGTGGAAGTTTTCTTGATGAAAGTGGTGCTGAATCAACGACGTCACCGAACAATAGAAAAAAATTTTAAAAAGTTGTGCCTTCGTCGATTCAAGTACAAACATGGCGTCGATTGAGCAAAAAAGTGACCAAGGCGAAAAAACAGAAGTAAAACTCGAGGAGGAGAAAAAAAATAGTGCTCTCGACGCTTTAATCGAATTGCTACCGTTTGAGATGCATGTACCTGGATACAAATTTTGCGGTCCTGGAACGAAGCTATCGAAGCGTACTGAGCACTGTGATGTGGGTATAAATCTCTTGGACGAAGCATGTCGTCAGCACGATCTTGCCTACGCTACGGAGAAGAAGAGTCAACGTCTAAAAGCCGATCGGGCGTTGGCTGAATTTGCCTTTTCGCGTATGCTTGCCGGAGAAACACCGCCAGATAAGCGAACAGTCGCTTTATTGACAGCATGCTGCATGTGTAGCAAGATTACATTTGAGAAGTTTTTTCGCGTATCAAGAGAGCCATAGGCCCTAAGACTAAAAAGAAGATAAAAAAGAATAATGCATAAGACATTGCAAAAACTTTTCTACGAAGCGGCGTGACCAACTGCATACGATGGTGGTAACAAACTTGTAAGTGCTGTGAAAAATAAAGTTTTGCGATCGAACGTTATTAGTTGGCTAGTGAGTCAAGGTACCTATAATTTACATAGGCCTCTAAGAAATCGCTTTCCCAGGAGAAGCCATAACGTGCGTAACTTCGACGACGTGTGGGAAGCTAATTTAATGGACTTGAGAACCTTAAAAACTTACAATGATGGCTACGCTTATGTTCTCGTTGTCATCGATGTCGTCAGTAAATGCGCTTGGGTGATACCTATCAAGGATAAAACATCGAAAAACGTTGCCAAAGCATTTCAACATATTTAATCAAGAAGCGACAATCGTACACTAATGTGTCTCCAAACTGATAAAGGTAAAGAATTTGTAGGTAGTAAAATACAATCCGTTTTACGAGAAAATGTAATTAAGTACAGAGTAGCACGTAGCCCACAGACAAAGGCTGCAATAGCCGAACGTTTTATAAGAACTATTAAAGAAATAATGTTGCGATACTTTACACACATAAACAATCAACACTTCGTAGACATTATTCCAAGTATAGTAGAGTCATACAACCACACGAAGTATTCGTTAACAAAGATGGCGCCAGCTGACGTGATTTTGCACAATTTTGCACGAGCACAAGAAAACATAAAGCAACGTTATGATAGGCACATTTATAAAGGGACCCGATTGGTGCCTCCATACCATTTGACTTTGAGTGTCAAGATACCTTAAATTGACATAGGCCTATAAGAAATCACTTTCCCAGAAGAAGCTATAACGTGCGTTACTTTGACGACGTATGGGAAGCTGATTTAATGGACTTAAGAACCTTAAGAACTTATAATGATGGCTACGCTTATGTTCTCGTTGTCATCGATGTCGTCAGCAAATACACTTGGGCCGTACCTATCAAGGATTAAAATCGAAAAACGTTGCCAAAGCATTTCAACATATTTAATCAAGAAGCAACGATCGTACACCAATGTGTCTCCAAACGGATAAAGGTAAAGAATTTGTAGATCGTGAAATGCAATCCGTTTTACGAGAAAATGAAATTAAGTACAGAGTAGCACGTAGCCCACAGACAAAGGCTGCAATAGCCGAACGTTTTATAAGAACTATTAAAGAAAGAGTGTGGCGATACTTTAAACACGCAAACAATCGACGCTACGTAGATATTCTTCCAAGTATAAAAGAGTCATACAACCGCACGAAGCATTTGTCAACAAATATGGCGCCAGCTGACTTTGCACAATATTTCACAAGCACGAGAAAACATAAAGCAACGATATGATAGGCATATTTATAAAAATCCAAAGTACAACGTTGTAGATTTAGTTCGTATCAGTAAGACGAGAAGTGTCTTTGCCAAAGGTTACAAAAGCGGTTGGATTTTAGAGTTGTTTAGAATTGTACGTATCTCTTGCACGCGACAACCTCCAGTTTATTTTCTCATAGATTTGGCTGACGAAGACATTGACGGTTTCTTATACGAGGAAGAGTTAAGCAGAGTACGAAAAGAATTGAGCGAGATCTTCTTTAAAGTTGACAAGATATTGAAAAGTCGAGGTAAAGGACGTTCTAGAGAATTTTTTGTCAGCTGGAAGGGATATCCTAAAAAATTTAATTCCTAAGTGGAAGGTAATTATTTAAAAGATATAAAATGAAGGACGACTTTCACGTTGTGTTGCCTAGCAACAGTAGCATGCAGTATTACCCTGATAATAACTACGCACTACGTGACAAGATTATCTCAGTAAATTAGTTTGCAAGGTCAATGGAGTGTTGGTATAACAGAAATTCAATTACCATTGACGTTTCAGCATGCGATAAAAAATAACGAAAGAAAAATTGCCCTTTAATATATACCACGACTACACAATAATGTACACACAGAAAGTTCTGTGATTCATGTAGATAATTAAATACGACCCGGTCTATACACAAATATCAAAGAAATGATACAAAAAATCAATGTTTTTGATACCACACGAGATCACGTGGTTTTCAGTTTGAAAAGGGGTGGTTACGTAGTGGCTAAGTTAGTTTGTTCCAAAACAGCGCGCAGTGAATACATGTTTCGCTATTTAATATTGTCCCAAAAATTACGTGAAATCTTGGGCTTTGAAAGTGCAACGAGTCTTTTCTTGGAAAATAATGAAATTCGATTCATTCATCCAGCAAATCTCGCCAATGCTTTACCGTCAATGCTCATGATTTACAGCGACCTCTGTGAACCATACATTGCAGGACTGTAAGAAATGTTCAATCGCGTTTGTTGCGGACGGTATCGTTCGATCTTCAAGGTTACGCGTACGGTTGTATTAAAAATAAAATTTTCTCACCACCTATGTATATACCATTATTGTTTAACTCCTTTCACAACATCGAAATCGATATAAGGGACCCGATTGGTGCCCCCATATCGTTTGACTGTGGGACCCTGATGGCAACGGTTTACTTTAAACGAATCGATTAAAAATTATGGATCCTTACGAGGACTACATTATTGCCCAAAGTGGTGGTGGTGGTGGTGGTGGAAGTCTGACCACAATTTATGGAAACAGTGGAGGAGGTGTTGGACGCATTTACGATGGGACCCCTTATCAACGAGGACACGGAGGTATCGGATCGTTTCTTGCTGGAGTATTTCGACGAGTTTTACCACTCATTAAACGAGGAGTTAAAGCTGTTGGCAAAGAAGCTGTTCGTGCAGGTATGAACATGATGTCTGATGTCACCGCTAAAAATATATCTTTCAAAGAGACATTCCGCACTCGTGTGATGGAGTCTGGTAATACGCTGAAGAGAAAAGCCGAGGAAAAATTGGACAAGCTGATGGAAGGATCGGGATATAAACTCGGACGACGCGACGAACCATTTCAGTTGCAATTGCTTCGTAGAACTGTGCAGTCAAGGCGTGGTCGGCGTAAGAGTAAAAAGAAAAGAACTAAAAAAGCGTGTTAGCAAGATGAAAAGAATAAGAAAAACAATAAAAAGAAAAAAAGAAGAAGGGACAGAGAACTGCAAGAGATATTTTTGAAAGTTAAATTTTTAAAAAATGGCTTTTTTACACAGTCACTCATGCGAGTGCTTAAAGTCTGAGCTTCTTTTGTTTGATACTCTGCCGACACAAACAACTATCGAGGGATCGCACTGGATTCAATACAAGCCGATATCATCGCTCACCGATGATTCACCGATCGAATTTGTCGTACCAGGTAATGGTAACGAATACATCGATCTTGCGCACACGATGCTCAGTCTTCGTGTCAAGTTGGCTGTCAATGAAGATAAAGAATTAAATACTGACGTAGCATCTAAAATCTCAAAGACGGAACCAATCAATAATTTTATGCATTCGTTGTTCAATCAAGTCGATGTGTTTTTCAATCAGAAATTTGTATCGCCTCCTAACAACGCGTACGCTTACAGAGCGTATTTGGAAACTTTATTGAATTACGGTCCTGCGGAAAAATCATCCCATTTAACGAGTGCATTATGGTGCGACGATACGGCGACAAATATGGACGGTGTGTTGGATGCCAACGTGGGCCTAGTCAAGCGACATACACTACTACCAGCAAAGAAATCGATTGATCTGATTGGTTATCTTTATTGCGATGTATGCAATCAGGAAAAATTACTCATCAATGGCGTTGAGGTGAGAATGCGATTAGTAAGATCTCGCAATGCATTTTGTCTCATGGACACTTCAAACTTGGTTTCCGTTCGTATCGAAGAAGCAAATCTTTTAGTGAGACGCGTTAAAATAGCCCATCTGTTTTATTAGCTCATACCAAAGCTCTGTCAAAGAGTACAGCAAAATATCCGCTCACGCGGGTCGAAGTAAAAGCTGTGACGTTGCATAGTGGTATTCACGGCGAAACTTGAGATAATATTATTTTGGATCAGTTACCTAAGCGGATAATCGTCGGTTTCGTGAAAAATCAAGCTTATAATGGCGATCGTACTATGAATCCGTTTAATTTTCATCATTTTCATATAAATATTCTTTGTTTGTACATTGACGGTGTTCAAGTTCCTTCCCAACCATTACAGCCAGACTTTAAAACAAATAATTTATATGTAGATAATTATCATACCTTGTTTTCGGGCACGGGGGTTCACTTTCTCAATGAAGGAAACCACATTGATCGCGAATCTTATCCCAACGGTTACAGTCTTTTTGCTTTCGATTAAACACCGGATTTATCGGCCAACAAATGTTCTCATTGGAACCTAATTAAACACGGCAATTTGAGATTGGACGTTCGATTTGCTGACGCTCTAACTTCAACTGTTAATTGTATAGTGTATGCCGAGTACGAGAATATTCTCGAAATTGATGCGTCACGTCAAATCATGGTCGACTTTAGCGGTTAGATAGCACCACTCACTACAACTATTATACTTACACTCACTACTCGGACACGCCAATCGTCTCTCGGATTAGTTGCTGCTGGTACGCTTAATCATCCATAAATCGCAATGGAGCTCGTAGTCGACATTCAGTATTTCAAGGTGAAGAAAGACGTAATGGTGCAGATTCTACAGATCCTGCAGATTCTGTCGCAAATCACAACGCATACCACCGGTGTGTTCCCAGCCGATCAGATCCCATGGGTGTGGACGAAACCAACAGCACTCGTCATTGACACTGACGATCACACAAAACCAGGTATGCATTGGGTTGCTATATACGTTGATGCACATTTCAATGTTTGATATTCCGATAGCTACGGTATTAAACGTTATGTACCGCAGCACATTAATCGATCTCGTAAAAATTGTAAGAAACTGCGTTGGAATGTCAAACAGTTACAAAGCATATCTTCAAACGTATGTGGTCAGTTTTGTTCGATGTTTTTGTTTTACATGAGCAACGGTTTAGGTTTTCAAAAATTTCTCGACAGTTTTTCCGCTGATTTAAAAAAAAAATGACGAAATCGCCAGACGTTTTATGTCATTGAGATGTAGCAAAAAAAAATTTAAGAAGCTCGGTGTCGGTCGGTAGCGGTTGTCTGGTAAAATGTTTACAAAAAAATTGCAGTAAAATGTCTTTGATATAAGTGTATCCATGAATATACTTGTAGTTTGCGCATTCTTGAACATCTATTGAAAGATACTAATGTTACATTATTATGAATTCCAAAAATAAACGATGTCAGCGTTTTGCGATCCTACCTCTGAATGTTTATAGTTTGTAAAAAATTTCATACGCAGCGTTTTTTTATCCACACGCGATACACGATCATACTTGCTTTATTTAACGTTATCCTTAATGTGTTGTCGACGCAATTTTTCATGCTGAAACGTGACTTACTACCTCCAAACGTTTTTCACACTGTCTCTTTCGAGCTACAACTCGAATAAAAAGTCGGATTAGTCATTAGTCTCTGCCTGCTCGTCATATCGTCAGTACAATTAAACAGAAAAATGGAGTTCCAGAAAAAGAGGGTTGGGTCGTCGGTAGCAATCGATCTCTCAAGTGCAAAACAGTATCAACAGTCACCTCCGCAGACTTATTGCAAGCTTTATGGCTTGAATAAATCATTTGGCAAAAAAGTCATAGTTGGTCTAGAATATAAGAAATTACTTGACAACGATTAGGAACCTGTAGTTTGTCTATTAGGCACAGATTTTGAAGGGATTCATTTCGAAATTGCGGATTGGAACGAATTCAAATTGGCGTTAACAGACATTGAGAAGTATTTTACCACGGACGACAGCAACTTGCAGGACATCAAAATTTACGGGTCCAACTGGTCTCTAAAGTTTACTGTAAGTTATAACGACAAGGCTATTGAGCTTAAAGAAGGACGAAAACAAGGTGTAAGTGGTAGTGTCGCGAAGCAATATCGTCGTAGTTTAGTTCTAAAAAGGTGACCTTTGATCATTTAAGCGAATTTATTGTCAAATGTATTGATTGTAATTTACGTGTATTGAGTGATTTGTCGGATTTGATGCCTACTGTTGTGCAGAAGTTTGTAGGTTATATTTCAGAAGAAGATAGTAATGTACGAAGCGCAAATCGATTATTATAGATTTGATATTGTGAAAAAAATTGTAAGAGATATGAATGATTCAGATTTAGAGAGTGTGTATGAAAAAGTCGTGTCTACAGATACGACAAAATGCGAATATTTAACAAAAGAATGTGTATGCGATTTAATATACAATATTGCGTTATTTCATACAATGGCATTTGTAGAGGCTTTGAATTCTGAAGTAAATTATTAAACGTATGTACCTTTGTTGTTACTTACCTAAAATTCACACCACCACATCCACACCACATCCTTATTAATCACATTTTATTTTGATGTCATGAAAAAAATAAAAAAATATGTTGGACCCTTTATATTGAAGAAACCTATTAATATTACAAAAAGAATACCCATACTAAACGAGAGGAAGAATTTTTAACCTATCTTGTAACTCAAAAGTGGGGGAGCCCTCTTTCCACGCTTACAGTTGGGAGGGGCCTTAACGGCCGTGGTGGGGTCATGTCCCCCACCCCACATGCCTCGTCTTTGCTCATAATGGAAAGCTCTTATGTAGGTGGTGGGGGTTTGTTGTGAAGGGTCAAAGTGTTGCAACAACTACTTGTGATTGAGGCTACAGAAAATAAATCTATTTATAGAACAAAGCAAATTTTTTCATTTTTATTCAATAAACCTTTTTCTAATCATCTGACGCACGCTCGCCTGCATTTTAAGAGCAATTGAACTCATTCTTCGCATTTAAAAAATATTATTTAACGAGTAATTTCAATACAAATAATTGTTTATTACTTGGAACCATGGAAATAAGTGCACTATACCTAACCTTACTGGCAGTCAGATCCGTGCCTAGCGAGAGTATGATGAACTCTGCCCCCCCTTATGAATTTTTTCAAGCGACACGAAATTTCTGAGCCCCCTACCACTCCAGCTGCTCTATCTCTTTCTCTCTCCACGTCCCCCTTGCCACCACATGCTATACTAGCAGTGCATCCCTACCACTCCAGCCGCTCTCTCTCTCTCTGCCTCGTCCCCCTTGCCACCGGAGCAGTGCATATACGCGTAGAGTGGGACGTGGGACGGCCTTTCTCTCTGCCTCACTACCCTTGCTACTACATGCTCAAATTTTTACGTATGTATTCGTGAGTGTGTGTGTGTGTGTGCGCACGTGTGTGTGTGTGTGTAATGAGGTATTATTTGTTATTAAATAACCTCAAATTCGGATTTTAGTTGTACTTTTCTGATATATGAGTTATAAATTGCGAAAAAATTATAGTATACCTTGAAAATTAATAGAGATCCCCACAAATTAATTTAAAGTGTTTTCATGACAACATAAAATAAGAAAAATCGTCATATCTCAATGGAGAAGCAAAATAGGACAAAAATACCGATTTCTTACGGGTATCCTAAAGAAGAAATAAAATATTGAGACGCACAAATTGAGTTGTCATTTTTTTTGATTGCATAAACTCAAATTCGTATTTGCGGTCTATCTTTATGAAATTGTAGGTCTATCTTAACTCGTAGCAATGACACATATGATTGCTTCTCATATAATTTTCTGTATAAAATGAGTTCAATATTTGATACTTGAAGTTTCACTTCTATCGTGGGTCCCACGACCCATTTTTTTTCCTTTAAAGCGGAATTGCTTTCTCGAGATATTTAACTTTTAAATGCGTGTGAGTAAATAATCTCATTAACAATAAGTTCTCTCTAATTAACGAGAACAAAATGGGTGACGACAGTGCCCAACCCTCCCCTATCAACCAATCACCTGAGGCGCTAATTAGCCACTCTATAAAATAATAATAAATTAAACTTAAACGTAGGTGCATATCATCCGATGACCCAGGGTGCTTACTTGCCACTCTATTTAGTAATAAATTGTTTAATAACACAAGCGCCTAACACCTAATGTCCCGGGGAGCTCACTGGCCACTTTATCTATCAATAAAAGTTTATTAATCACGTAAGCTTCGATAACCTAATGATCCAAAACGCTTACTGGCAACTCTAATTGATCATAAAATGTTAAATATAAACGCAACCACCTATTATTCGGGGCGCTCACTGGCGGCTATATTTAATAATAAAATAATAAATAATAACACAATCACCTATCACCTAATCGCCCAGGGCACTTACTGTCCACTCTATTCTATAATAAAAGAATAAATAATAACACAAAAGCGCCTACTACCTACTGCCCCGATGCGTTTACTAGCCACACAGAATAATGATGAAACGTTAAGTACTAACCGGGGCACTTTATGGCGACTTTATAAAATATAGTAAAATGTTAAAAAATAACATAAGCGCCTTTTACCTAGTGACTCGGGGCACTTACTGGCCGCTTTATTAAATAATAAAATATTAATTAATAGAACAAGCGTCTTTATCCTGATGACCATGGCGCTTACTGGCTACTCTATTAAACAATAAAGTGTTAAATAATAACACAGGCGCCTATAACCTGATAAGCTGGGGCGATTACTATAGCGGCTCCTGTAAGTAATAAAATGTTAAATAAGAACACAAGCGCCTATCACCCAATGACCTCGGGTGCCTACTGGCCACTCTATAAAGTAATTGAATATTGAACCATAACCCAAGCTAATATTGACCGATGATTTAAGGCACTAGATATTTTAAAATATAATGTTAAATAATAACTTAAGCGCATAAGACCTAATGACCCAGGGCGCACAGCCACTCTTTCACTTAATGAAATTGTAATCGCTCATACAAGCATAAATTTTTTAACGACACGTAGCGCTCACTGGCAGCTCTATTTAGTAATCAATTGTTAAGTCATAACACAAGCGTGTATCACCTGATCACCCAAGGCGCTTACTGGCCGCTCTATTCAATAACAGATTGTAAAATAATAACATAAGCAACCACCACTTAATCACCCGGGGCATTTACTGGCGGCTTTATTGAATTATATAATGTTTAATAATAACATAAGCGCCTACTACTCACGGACCCTGTACTATTACTGCCCACACAATTTGATAAGAAAACGTTAAATATTAACACAACCACCTATCACCTGATGACCAGGGGCGGTTACTGGTGACTCTGTAAAATAATAAAATTTAAATTACCCAGTGACCCTGAAAACTTACTAGCGGTTTTATCAAATTATAAGATAGATATATATTAACACAACCGCCTATCACCAATTAAGTGGGAGCGCTTACTGGCCGTTATATTTAAAAATAAATACATAAGCACCGATCTCGTAATATCACAAAAGGCGCTCACTGGCCATTCTAATTATTTATAAAATGGTAATTAATGACACAAGCGTCCCTCAACTGATGACCTCGACACTTTTTGGTCACTCTATATAATAATAACCCGGTTAATAGTGACTTATAAAAACTTGTAAAATCTGATAAAAGTTAGACTGGTTGTACCAGAAAAAAAATTTGTCTCATAAAATTCTTACCAGATTCTATTTTTATTTTTCTGCACCAAATATTTTTATTTGTCTGTAACAGGATTTTCTTGCATAAAATGTTTTATCACGTGAGTGCATAATTCTAATGAGAATTGATAAGAGTAAACTATATAAAAATACTTAAGATACTATCACATAATTTTTTTATTAGTTTATATCAGGTTTAACCCAACACAAACTGTATTCTTTTCAAATGGTTATGATAACTGGTATATGATGACCGTTGTTTGTCAGAATAAACAAGGAATTGCCAGTAAAATTTTTATGATATCCAAACTGCTTTATTTGAAAGAGTTTTTTATACACATAAATAAGTAAATNCAGTGGTTCTCCCCAAATGTGACTGGCAAACTTATGGGAAATTCAAATTGGCAATGTGGTGCAAGAGGATAATACCCAGATAACTCGACACAATTAAATGCACAATAACTTGATAAACTAATCCCAAGCTATTTAACCCAATAACCCAATGGGCCAATAAGCAGCCTCATGAGTTTGAATAAATAATAAAATTTAGTAATTAACAAAGCAAGCGCCAATCTCCACACGACTATATCAGGTTTAACCAACACAAATTGTGTTCTTTTCAAATGGTATGATAACTGGTATATGATTACCGATGTTTGTCAGAATAAACAAGGGATTGCCAGTAAAATTCTTATGATATCCAAACTGCTTTATTTGAAAGAGTTTTTTATACACACAAATAAGTAAATACGCGTGAAAGATTATATGAGATTTTACTAGAGATCGTATTCATCTTAATTTTTTTTAAGAAAGCTGTTTTCTTCAGTAATTCCTGGTTTAAAATCCTGGTAAATGTTAAGGTTTTAAAAAGACTTTATGAGACGTATCACTTCTGTTTCAATGTCATAAAAATTGTTGCTCTTCAAAAAATATATAATCACGTAAAAAAGTCGATCATTTTTGAGTTCTTACGAGAGTTAATTATCCAAAAAAAATCGAATATACACTTTTATAGTCTACAGTATACAGTGCCACTCAAAGTTCTGTTATTTTAATGAAAGAACTTTATCCTTTTCTTTGTATTTGTAAATAAATACGCATACACAGAGACAGAAGATTGGACAGAAATATCGTAGCTTCAGGTAAATATTAAATAATCCGTCCGATGTCTTAGATAAATGCAGATTCACGTATTCTTCTGACTCCAACATAGGAGTGGTTCTGTATACTTATTGTATACCCATTAATACACACATTACCAGCTGAACAGTATCCCTCTACATAAGGTAAATGTCCCTATTCGTGGAATATGTCCTTATTCATGGAATATAAAAATTAATGTATTTGTCATGCAACTTACTTGATAAAAAAATTGTAGTAGTTGTATATTTTATTTATCTTTATGAATTCATAAAAAAAATTTCATTATACATACAATAAATGAACAATTTTCAAGATTATTCCATAAATAGGGACAAAGTCGAACATAACCTAACTTTTAAACTGTACATATTATGGTACCGAACTTCAACGAGTAATTTATATAATTCTAGTGAACAAATAAACGTTATAATTATTTCTGTTAAATACAATAGTGCTATGCACGTAAAAAACTTGAATTGCCTAAAACTTATATTATCTCGTAAGTTACAACTGAGTAAATATCATAAAATCAATTTAATTTAAATTGATCAATAAATTCTAGTTCAACAAAATCGTTCTGGAAGGTTCTTGTGGAATAATATTTATGCTAGTAATTTTTTTAATAAAAATGAAACAGATTTCATAAAGATTTATAAATTCTTTCTAGTTTACGCATGTAATTAAATCCAAAACATGTAATAAACAATGTGAGAAAATGCGGGTATAA
>NW_019379456.1:1400223-1446858 GCF_000648655.2 Copidosoma floridanum | reverse complement strand
AAATCAATAAATAATATCAATTTATCAAGTGTTTTTATAATAAACTCAAATATATTTAAAATGTGTTTTTTGACGATCAAGATGCTACATTTCGAGAAAGAAGCAAATAGAATGGTTTTCGTTATTTTTTTCATATTTATTACTATCAATTAAGCAACAAATAACCCTAATGTCACATGTATACAAAATATGATTTTTTTGACTTTCGAGTTCGATATCTCGAAAAGGAGGTAAGTAGGAATTTTTTAATTATTTTTCCTATATTCCTGGTATCAACATACACAAGAAATCACACTCAGATCACGGCGCCACAGAAATCGGAATCGTGCCCGGCTGCGTCATCCATAAGCTCTTCTCTAAACGCATAAAATTTGGCTGTAGCTACCCGCGCAACAGGAGCTACACTTAGCTTTGTAAATACCAACTACTCGAACTTAATTAAGGTGGCTCCAGCGCCTAGTGCCGTATCAAAATGGGGAGACTAAAAATTAATCATTATTTTCTTTAAAATATGGTATAAAATTATCGTAGAGACTGTTGTAAGCCATATTCTACATTTTATCTGTTACTTTAGTGAGTTAATATAAAAAAACAAAAAAGTTTTATGGTGCCCTAATTGATGAACTGTTACGGTACGCTCCTAAGTTCAAGAGTAGTTACACCTATATATATGTACTCTGCTGAATGCAGACAGCTGAGAGCTGACTTGCACTCGCAACTGTATACTTAGTCTCCGATTATTTAAAGATTTTGTTTGATAACAAGACACTTTTCTCATGTCATCGAAAACTGCGCAATAATATATCGAAGATAGTATGTTTTTTACACCTTACGGGTTATTTATATAAGTGCAGCAGTAGGTTGTATATCGCGTAAGCTTGCATTTCCTATCTAACCCGTCTTAAAACTACGATTTTGTAAGCATGATTTCTTACAATTTTCATCGTCAACCTTAATTTTTTTTTATACGATTAGAAAGATGGGAATTCAAAGAATATAATTCAATTTTATCAACCTCGCTTGGGTTATTTATAATTTTAACATTGAGGCCACTGGAGCCACCTTAAGCACTGTTTTTCATTGTAATGTGAGCTTTAAGATTTTTATAATCATGTAATTGGAACAAAAATTATAGTAGGTGATAAAGAAGCCTAAATACGAGTTAATAAATTTACAATTTTTTTTACCGAACAAACATAAGTTTACGTTAAGACACAAAAAAGTCCTTATAATGATATGCATAATTTTATGTACCACATAAACAGTGTAATGGTTTATGTAATCTTGTATAACTGTCTATTTCTGGATAATTTAATCTAAAATTTCGATTGTGAATCTACAATAGAGCTTAAGTAGTTTATTTTTTTTTTCAATATTTTTTATGCCCAAACATGTACGTTTAAAGCATTCACAGTATTTTTACTTTAATTTACAATTGACTTATGTTTATATTTTTTGATACACTTGGTGCAATTTTGTAACGTTATACTTGCTATGAGTAACAGTAGAAAATCTTTTTTGTTACGTAGTGCAAAAAGTACATGAATTAATAAATATTTTTTAACAAATTATTTTAAAAAAAGCGACAGAAAAAAGTTGCTGTACTTTTTAAAAATTTTTTTTTATTAGATTTCTGATGATCAAAGTTGTACATTTATAGTATATGCAATTTGGTATGTTAATTCACAATTCACAATTCACTTATATTCAATTTTTTAAATATACTTTGTACAATATTTTAATGTTATTATTTATATAAAGAACAGTAGGATATGTGTTCATTATTGATTAGTATAAAAAGTACATAATATGGTAAATATTAGTTTTTTAATTATCAAAAAAGGCAACATCGGAGAAAAAGTCAAACGGTAATTAACTATTACCCATCAAGGTTTGGATTCACTGCTCAGAATCTTAAGGCATTACGAATATAAACATACGTATTTTATGTGTTCAGATTTTAAAAAGGCCACTTTACCACAGTATAAACTTAGACACCTATAAATTGTAACTGTAAAAATATCTCAAAAATATGTAGGATTTCTATCAAAAATCATTGTTGAAAGGTTGTTGGATTGTAGTGCCCCAGTTTCCTTTACAACTAACTTTTCTTCTTTAAATAACAATTACATTATTTGATCACTTACTTAGGTTGGGTATCATCTCCTGATGGTATTGATACTGGAAAAAAGTGTTGCAATAAAATTTTCCACATAATGCAGCAAAGTAAAGTGAGTACTTACGTATAATGATGATTAATATAATACCACAAATAACACCAATGATGATCATCATCTTCAAGTTCTTCCACCAATATTTTCTTTTCAACTTTCCTGCCTGCTGTTCAAATTGTGCAGCACCCATTTGCAAGGCATCAGCTCTGTTGTCAAGTTCTGATAATTTTTGATCTCTTTCTAGAACTTTGTCTACGTTGACTTTCATGATCCCAACAACTTCATCAACTTTAGCTTGAGTTTGCTGTAACTTCTTATTGGAAATAGATGACTGTCCAGTACAGTCTCCATCACCTGAATAACCACCTCCATCCATGTTAACTATAATTTTTAAAAATAAATTATTTTAAACATTACATGCATAAGCAACCTACAAGTGAGATAATCAATTGCTTGCTTGCAGTTCAAAAAAAAAAATCTAACAAAATAACTTTCAACAACATTTTGAACTAATTGTAATTCGTAGCATACATATTTCATATAAATATGCTTCCAATTATGTCTTCTGAAAATTAATATTCCTTAGCACTTAGTATAATAGAAAATTAATTACGCTCTCAAACTATTATTAATAAATTAGACAACGAACACGCCCATAACCTGGTTGCGTAAAATACACCTTAAAAAAATGAATTCGTCAGGAAGTGTAACCACTGCAATAGTGGTCTAATCAATAATTTTGACACTTCACTACTTTTATTTTCTACAAAAATAGAAACGCCACCGATGGCGTGAATATCTGATAATGGGCAAAATAAAAGATGTGATTGTGAGTGCCTTGCCTCCAATGATGTTGAATTCCACAAATAATGCTTACAGATGCAACTATTATTGCACGACAGTTGGAGCTGTATAAATTTGGCCCCCAGAGTTTATAAATACCAAAATAAATTACACCATTAGATTGCGCGTAAAAAATACAACAATTAAGCGAACTCAACTTTTTTGCGCGTTGCCTTATCTTTTAATTATAAATAACAATTACTTGGGGGCTGCCCCCAAATTTCAATTTTATGATTTGCTTGAGTAGTAAGTCCTACAAAAATAAGTAAAGGCTTAAAAGATAGCGCGTGCATTGCGCCTGTTGCCTCCGAAATAGTTTTTTATAATTAATAGATAAATTATTGCAAAAATTGTAATAAAACATTTTATTGTAAATTTTTTGCCCTCGCGCATGCGCAGACGATCTCCAACTTAGCATTATCAATAGTATTTTTAATAGTTTTATAATTTTTTTCTCTTGGATTTGCAGAGTTGTCTTAATTGTTCTTTAGGACACTTCTGCAACAGGCTTACTGGATCCAGAGTAATTTTCATCATTGTTTGCAAAAATGACGTCTGGTATCATGGGCACAAGTTTTTTCTTTCTGTTTTAGTTTTTACACTCGATTAAATAATGATTGAGTTGAATAAAGTGGTTTCAAAATGTGTACGTGGAATGTTAAATTTACCTATATTAACACAAAAATGGAGCAAGTAAAAATATACATGTACGGTAAAGCAATGTTAGGGGGTCCGGAAGAATTACCTGAAATAGCGCAAGACTTGTTGGAGATCGTCTGCGCATAAGCGAGGGCAAAAAATTTACAATAAAATGTTTTATTACAATTTTTGCAATAATTTATTTATTAATTATAAAAACTATTTCGGGGGCAACAGGCGCATCCACCTGAAAAAGAAAGACGGAATTCCATCTGTGATTACTTCTGTAATACCTTCAGGAAAGCCATGTGGCATTACATATGGTTTTAGGTATGGCATTACATAAGGGGTTTTGGCTTGGTAATGCCATATGTAATTGCATTTGAAAAAACACATAGAATCACAAATTGGAATAAGGAAAAAAATTTTGTCATTTAGAAATAACTGCAGCATACTGTAATGCATCATTTACTGTGAACAATTAGTGTTACCATCTGGATGATAACTCAAAAACAAGAGGATTCAAGTTATATTTCAGGAATGAAAAAAAAATTAAAAAATTAAATTTTTTTCTATAGAAGTAAAATCAGCTGAACCCCCTTGTTTTGGAGTTATCATCCCGATAGTAAGACAAATTGCTAACTGCAAATAATTTATCATGGTATTNAAAAAAAAATTGAAAAATTAAATTTTTTTCTATAGAAGTAAAATCAGCTGAACCCCCTTGTTTTGGAGTTATCATCCCGATAGTAAGACAAATTGCTAACTGCAAATAATTTATCATGGTGTTTTGCAGTTATTTCGAGATGATAGAAATTTTTTCTTTTTCCAATTAGTAATTCCATGTGTTTTTCCATATGGAATTACATATGGCATCACCAAGCTAAAACCCTTTGTGTAATGCCATATGTAAAACCATGTGTAATGCCTTATGACTTTCCTGAAAGTTTTACAGAAGTAATTCTACATAGAATTCCGACATTTTTTTTCAGGTGGGCAATGCACGCGCTTTCTTTTAAGCCTTTACTTATTTTTGTAGGACTTGCTACTCAAGCAAATCATAAAATTGAAATTTGGGGGCAGCCCCCAAGTAATTGTTATTTATAATTAAAAAATAAGGCAACGCGCAAAAAAGTTGAGTTCGCTTATTTGTTGTATTTTTTACGCGCAATCTAATGGTGTAATTTATTTTGGTATTTATAAACTCTGGGGGCCAAACTTATACAGCTGACAGTTGGTGTGACTTGAGACTTGAGGCTTGAGACACTTCAACCCTTGAACTTGAAACTGCGGCAGAGATCAGTATAGGAACGTAGGAAGATTGCTGACTGCCATGCTCAGCGTTGGGTTGGGTTAGGCGGATTTAGTATCTGAACTTTTTCCCTAGATCGTATATATAGCTATACGATCTAGGGAGAATGTTCCGTCGAGCAGACAGCACAGCAGTGTATATAATATAGGCTGCTGGTGGCGATTGCGGATTACACCCGGTCATGTCCACACACACTAGCAGACGAGTGAGGCAGTATGGATTTCATGACGATACGTCGCCCGTATTCAAATCTAGTACGATTGTACAAGTAAACTAAGAGTCACTGAGTCAGTAAAGAGTCTATCTGATGCAACCTCTCCACCAATGGCAACGTGCAAGAGAGAAATATAAATACGTTTGATGTTGTGTCTCTTTCTATTTCTGCTTCAGCGCTGTACATAAGAACGAGCAGTCTATTTCTCATATGTCTATGCAAATACAGATGCACACCCACGGTGTGAGACAAGAGATAAGACAAGTGGTACGAAGTACCATCTCTGCCGAGTTACAATTTTGTAGCAGTACCAAGTTTTACCCGAAATGGATCAGTGTCGAAAAGGTAGCATATAAATGTAGAATGTATTCATATACATATGTAACCGTTTCAATTTGTATGCAAATGTATACTACCTTTTTGACACTAATCCATCTAGTGGAGAATTTGGTACTGCTACAAAATTGCGACAGACCGCACAAAGCATAGAGTTGGTTTTTTTGCTTTGCACCACTTGTCTTATCTTGCACCGTGTGTACATCTTAATGACTGTTGGAGTCTTGGGTCTTGGGTCGCTTGGAGTCTTGGAGTACTTGAATCGAACAAGTCTATAGCAACATGGAAATAATTTATAATGCGTTTTCTCATAGACATATACAAAATAGACTGTTCGTTCTTATGTACGGCGCTAAAGCACAAGTAGAAAGAGACACACTATCGAACGTGTGCATTTGTCTCTCTCACGTTGCCTACAGCGGGGAGGTTGCATCAGCTGGCTTAGGCTGCGTATATACATGAAGTCTTTAGTTTTTAGGACAAGCCATCAGCCCGCGTGTGAGTGCGAGTGAGAAGCAATAACATATTATTCTTTTTTTCGCACTTACACGGGCTTCTGGCTGATTCTGGAAGTTCAAGACTCCATGTATACGCATCCTTAGTTTACTGACCCCTACCTTTGGCAATCTGCGAGAGAGACAGATACCCACGTTCAACGTTGTGTCTCTTTCTACTCGTACTTCAGTGCCGTACATAAGAACGAGCAGTCTACATTTCTTATATGTCTATGTGTTTTCTCTGCAAGCTGCAAGGCTGCAACACCGTAGGTTTGTTCAAGCCAATTCTCGGTGAGACTCGGAGAGACTCTGGGAGCCTCCAAGAATGGAATGAACAAGTGTTCTTCTCCGAGTGTCTCCGAGAGACTCTGACTGTCCCCGAGAATGTATATGAACACGTTAGGTTAGATAAGTACAAAAAGTAAACAGAATGTCTCAGTGTTAGAGTGAATCTACATAGGATTTTAATTTATCTCACCTAACGTGTGCATATACATTCTCAGGGACAGTCAGAGTCTCTCGGAGACACTCGGAGAAAAAAACTTGTTCATTCCATTCTCGGAGGCACCCAGTGTCTCTCCGAGTCTCACCGAGAATTGGTTTGAACAAACCTCGTGGAACGGTGGGGTGGGTCGGTGGGACTTAGTTTAGTATAGGGTTGTGTGGGTTTAGCTTAGCACCCTCTATTCTTGTATCTCTATGGTTGGTTCTCAATTCTCAATGTAAACGAAGTGCTGTAGCCGTAGCAGTTAACAGATAAAGTAATTGCGACATCACCACATTGTACTATACTAAACCTCACAAGGTACCATTGATTGTGGGTATTTCGTTTATTCATCACTGCATTCTGCGTGTCAACTTTATTTATATTTGGCATCTGTATGAATAAACGTACGTGAGTAAGCCATATAGATACGCCAAGCTCAAGAACTGGATTAGATCGGACGACGCTTGTTGCTGAAGTTCTCGCGGGTGCGTGTGTGTGTGTATGCAATTTAGAAGCGCATTATCGCGAGTCACTAGTGATGACAGTCGTGATCGTCGTGAGTGCAATGTCTCTATGCTCTATTGGATTGTAGTAATTGTGCATAAGTGAAGTGAAACTGTAAATGAAATAAACCATTTGCCCGTCAACATTTTTATCTGTCATCGCTAAGCACCACCTTGATAGTGCTAAGAGAAACTGTTAAGTTGCACGTACACTCAGTCAACCTTCCACCTGTCTCCCCGTCACTCTGGTGGTGGTGGTGGTGGTGGTAGAAACGGAGCAAAGAAATCAAGCTCTGTAACTGCTGTCTGCTGCAGCAACCGTTGTCATAGATGCAGAACGTCCTAGTATATCGTGCACGTGGCCTTGTTAGAATATCCTAGTGTCAGTACCTTTTTCGTTATAGTTTCTTAGGCAACGAGATAACAATGGGCTTCATTCCTTCACTAGTTTAGTGTGTTTCAATATTATGTATAATAGTCGCAGTAGTCTGTCCGCGCCGGTTACATATACTTTCTTTTTTATATTATAGTGTACTGACCAACTGTGGGTATGTACACTTTCCTTTTTCCTTTATTTATAGAGCATTTACATAGTCTTTTATATAGTGTGGTATATTATTTTTACGTTTTATAATCACTTATTTTCCGCTTGTCATTTACATTGTCTTTTATATATACTTATTCGCTTTTTTCTTTCATCTTATCTTTCCGGTCACGCATGACCGGACATCGAGAACTCATCACAATTCTTTTTCATTTTTCTTTTCGTACGTTTTTTAATTTCTTTTTTAATTTTAAAAGTAATCCTTAATCCTAAGTCGGTGTTGTGAATTAGGATCGGCAACTTCAGTCGGCCGAGGGACAGAGCGGTGTATAGGGTCACGCAGTGCTGATTGGCTCGGCCATTTTTAGCACCTCCCACTATTCTCCCGTGTATTTAGATATACAGTTCTGTGCCTAACGCCTCTTCTATGATTGTGCTGCCCCAACGCACTTGCGCAGTACAGCAAAAGCGCGATTGTAGAATGGCATTGTGGAGTATTATGTGAAATGTTATTTAGGTACATGTACTATAAATGGCGGTTATCCGCCGCACTGCCCCTCAACCCACTGTATCGGCAACCTAGCTGTCGCGCCATCTGTCAGCAAGTTTGCAAGCAGCGTGAAGCAGCGAGAGAAGGCGTTTTGGCAGGCTCAAAACTCGCAATTAGTGCTCCCATGTGATAAAAAAACATATAGTATATCGACCAGTTGCAAAATAACGAAGCTATCTCATAATGCTTGCATTTTTCACTTAATCCAACCTGGCAAGTACATGTCGTAAGTAAAATTAGACCACACTAATGAATTCCTCCAACAAATTTAAGAGAATCATTTTTAATACCAGTTGTTTTTAAACATAATTTTCCAATATTAAAATGAGCCTTTTTTTTCACCACTAAGTATAATGGATATTTTTACAAATTACCAACACAGTACCTATTGAGTGTGTATACCATTGTCAACATGACGAAATTTGTGAGAAATACAAACTGGCAAGTCAGTTGCTCTGTCAACAATGTACAGAGCTGTTCAATATACAATTTTCATCAATGTACCTATCATACACTGTCAAAATAGTTAATTAATCTCGATAAAGAATAGATTTATTACACTTGGAAGAACTGATTAAGTTTTGAGCCTGCTAGAAAGCCTTCTCTCGCTGCTTGCTAACTCGTCAACAGATGGCACGGTTGCTAAATTGCCGATCACCCCAGCAAACACAAAGAAATCTTTGTCTACAAGACGTCTTGCTAAATTGAAAGATTTCTTCAAGAATTTCCAAAAGAAAATCTAAAGACATCTTGTAGAAGTCTAATGTCCATCTAAAAGTCTTATTTAGGAAATCGTATAAGATGTCTTTACGATTTCTTTTAGAAATTTCTCAAAGAAGGCTTTTAGATATCTTTCGAGAGGTGTATATAAATAGTATGAAACAATAAAAGAGAAAGGCCAAATTAAACTCAAGCTTATCATCTTTTATAACTTTAATACTTTAAATTTCACAAACTACTTAAATACTGACAACATAATACAACATAATAAAGTTATAAAACTCTGTAAGCTTGAATTTAATTAGGCCTCTATCGTTTTACTACCTGTTTAATTGATTTATGAATATAACACTAATTTTTATTTTTCAAAAAATATGATAAAAAATGAAATAATTAAGAAGTATACACTTGATGTTATCAGTGTTATGGTAACAAATATGAAGCAAAATTAAGATAATCGGTTAAAAAAAAACTCTACGGTGTAATGATTCAAGACTTGGCTATTAAAAAAATTATCGTAACTCTTTAAGGACAAAATTATTCTTTTTTATTTCTTTGTCTCTCTCTTTCAATTTGCTCGTTCTTGTACCTTATCCTGTCACTAGACTTTTGGATCCAAATTTTAATCCACTCAAAAACTTTCTCTTCCGTGACATTATATTTATTTCTGATCATTTCTAAAAAAATATATTTTAATAATTAATTAAAGAAACTAGTAATTTTCTTAGGATGTCTGAAGTTTAAATTGTTTACCGTTAATTATTTTTGGGAAGTTGAAAGAGTCGATACGCATTTTATTTTCTTTATGTATTTTCCAAGTCAATTGGTTTGCTAGTGGATCTGTTATGATTTTTTCCATTATATTTGCCACTTCTTTTTGCATATCACGACCACCGATCCTACTAATTTTTTCAATCTGTAAAAGAATTGGGTTTTAAATTGTCATACTAGAGGTAAGCATACATTGATCTTAATAACAACAGATATTTAAAAAAGGCACATTGTTATTGATAAAAAGTAAAAAAATACACTTACAAATTTGTTTTTTAAAGCTTGGTGCTGAACTTTGTGTATATCACTGTCAAATTTTTTCAATTCATCCTTATCAGAAATTGGTAACATTTGAAAAAGATTAAATGAAGTTTGCATGTCTTGTACAGCTCTTTGTCTACCGCCTGGTCCATAATTACGCATCATCATCTGCTCAATACTTCTTAAAATTAATAAATTTTCATTTTGCTTTTCCAAACACTCTAACAATAGAGTTCTCCAGGCATCTATAACATAAGCAATAGCAATTAAAACATTTTTCTAATAGTCGTTCTTTTGCTTGCTTACATAACAAAAAAAAACATAAATATGTATATTTTTTACTGCAGCATGTTGTTTTGTCATGGAGAGCACCCTCAATTTCGATGTAGTCAATGGTTCCCCCGCTTGCTTCTGTGGATACCATATCAGGAGTTTTGGTTCTGATATCATTACGTTCTTCGACTTGGAAATCATTATTAGGACTCAAGTTAACATCTTCGTCCTCTGGTATCTGCCCACGAAAGTCATCTACATCGAATAACTTGTCTTCTATAGAGAATCATAAGAAAATCTTCACATAATGTTATTTCTTAAATTACACATATGTTTTACCTGATTTTTCAACTGTCTGATCTTCATAATAAGCTACTCGATGAAGGTGACGCAGAGTTATTTTTTGAGGTAGTATGTTTGTCCCTTTGTGTTTGCGGAAGCTTTGTCCTTGCAGATGTATTTGTAGATTCCAGTGGTTTATTGTTGCAAATAGTTTCAGGAGATTCCAATAGTCTGTTTTCATTCAAAGGTTTGACGACTATAAAACATTAATAAATGGATCATACATTTGTAAATACATATTTAGTAACAAAAAATCAATTAAATAATTAAATAACCTTTTGTGTTGGAATATGTAAATGTTTTTTTCAAAAGTGAGTTTCCCGAAGGTACCGGTGATGGCTCAATACAGGTATTACTACTTTAAGTCTTGTGTTGTTTTTGCAAAAGTGTCGACAGCATTTTTTGAGAGATTTTCATCTTTTTTGTTCCAGGCTCTATATAATTAAAGCATATATACATTGTAAAAAACACAGTTAACGAATTTAATTGAAAAAATCAACTAATAAGCATCATATTTTATATCTAGGGACGATTTGTACACTAGACAGACAAGATTGTCGTATATTGCCGTATGTTTATAGTTGTTACCATAGCTTTTGCGCTCTTTAATTACTTAGCACCCACCAAAAAACACAGTACTCCATCGCCTGAGAGTGCCAACCGATTAGTGGGCCCAAAGTGTGTCCCAGGACGTAAAGCCCTGTTCGAGTGCCAAAAATAATAACTTTCGTACCTAGTGATATATATATCACCAGGGCAAGCATCGAGCTCGAGGAATAATAAAAAAAGTACCTTGAGCTTCGGAGCTTCTTTTGTTGCTAGCATTGGACATTAAAGCTTGTAACTCAGTCTTGCTTATAGTAATAGTTGTTACAGATCTTCCATCTGAATTTTGAGTCTTAGAAGAGTTTGTATTGGACCCAGACATTCTTGCTAGTAATTGAATCAATATCTAGATATCGTAGAATATTATTGGAGCAGCATTGAAATCTGTAAAAATGAGTTTGAAATTTTTTTATTGCGTAACATACTATATATTGTAACCTCGACTCTAACCCTAAAAGTCTAATAAGTGACGATAAAAAGTTTAATTTATTAAAATTAATTATTTTTTAAAAGCTTAAATTTTTTGTATTTTTGAACTAAATGGTACATTTCTATCTGCGCAATTTCCTTAATGTTGATGAGAAGCGAAAGACATTTTTTTTATTGAGAGCGAAAAATCGTGGGCTTAGGGAAAAACAAATTTTTCTACACTTTTTTAATTTATTGGCCAAATTTTTGGCAAAAATGTATTTGAAGCGTAAATTTTTTGCATTTTTGAACTAAATGGGGTACATTTCTATCTGCGCAATTTCCTTAATATTGATAAGAAGCGAAAGACATTTTTCTTATTGAGAGCGCAAAATTGTGGGCTTAGGGAAAAACAAATTTTTCTACACTTTTTTAATTTATTGGACAAATTTTTGGCAAAAATGTATTTGAAGTAAAAAAAAAAAAAAAAAAAATAAGGCAAGCGCCAATCCCCGCACAACCCGGGGCGCTTACTTGTCACTTACTTACTTAATAATAAATAAATAAATAAAGCAAGAGCCAATCCCCCCACAACCCGGGGCGCTTACAGGTTACTTACCTAATAAACAATGAATAAAATCATAAGGCAATTGCTAATCCCCACACAACCTGAGGAGCTTACTGGTCGCTTATTGAATTTACAATACATAAAAAAATAAGGCCAGTGCCCATTCCGACACAACCCGGGGGGGCTTACAAAAAGTTTTACTGAATTTATCATAAACAAAATAACAAGGTAAGTGCCAATCCCTGCACAACCCAAGGCGCTTACTGGTCGCTTACTTACTTAACAATAAATAAAATAATAAGGCAAGTGCCAATTCCTGCACAACCTGGGGAGCTTACTAGTCGCTTATTAACTTTATAAGTAAAAAAATAAGGCAAGCGCCCCTTCCGACACAACCCGGGGGGGCTTACAAAAAGTTTTACTGAATTTATCATAAACAAAATAACAAGGTAAGTGCCAATCCCTGCACAACCCAAGGCGCTTACTGGTCGCTTACTTACTTAACAATAAATAAAATAATAAGGCAAGTGCCAATTCCTGCACAACCTGGGGAGCTTACTAGTCGCTTATTAACTTTATAAGTAAAAAAATAAGGCAAGCGCCCCTTCCGACACAACCCGGGGGGGCTTACAAAAAGTTTTACTGAATTTATCATAAACAAAATAACAAGGTAAGTGCCAATCCCTGCACAACCCAAGGCGCTTACTGGTCGCTTACTTACTTAACAATAAATAAAATAATAAGGCAAGTGCCAATTCCTGCACAACCTGGGGAGCTTACTAGTCGCTTATTAACTTTATAAGTAAAAAAATAAGGCAAGCGCCCCTTCCGACACAACCCGGGGGGGCTTACAAAAAGTTTTACTGAATTTATCATAAACAAAATAACAAGGTAAGTGCCAATCCCTGCACAACCCAAGGCGCTTACTGGTCGCTTACTTACTTAACAATAAATAAAATAATAAGGCAAGTGCCAATTCCTGCACAACCTGGGGAGCTTACTAGTCGCTTATTAACTTTATAAGTAAAAAAATAAGGCAAGCGCCCCTTCCGACACAACCCGGGGGGGCTTACAAAAAGTTTTACTGAATTTATCATAAACAAAATAACAAGGTAAGTGCCAATCCCTGCACAACCCAAGGCGCTTACTGGTCGCTTACTTACTTAACAATAAATAAAATAATAAGGCAAGTGCCAATTCCTGCACAACCTGGGGAGCTTACTAGTCGCTTATTAACTTTATAAGTAAAAAAATAAGGCAAGCGCCCCTTCCGACACAACCCGGGGGGGCTTACAAAAAGTTTTACTGAATTTATCATAAACAAAATAACAAGGTAAGTGCCAATCCCTGCACAACCCAAGGCGCTTACTGGTCGCTTACTTACTTAACAATAAATAAAATAATAAGGCAAGTGCCAATTCCTGCACAACCTGGGGAGCTTACTAGTCGCTTATTAACTTTATAAGTAAAAAAATAAGGCAAGCGCCCCTTCCGACACAACCCGGGGGGGCTTACAAAAAGTTTTACTGAATTTATCATAAACAAAATAACAAGGTAAGTGCCAATCCCTGCACAACCCAAGGCGCTTACTGGTCGCTTACTTACTTAACAATAAATAAAATAATAAGGCAAGTGCCAATTCCTGCACAACCTGGGGAGCTTACTAGTCGCTTATTAACTTTATAAGTAAAAAAATAAGGCAAGCGCCCCTTCCGACACAACCCGGGGGGGCTTACAAAAAGTTTTACTGAATTTATCATAAACAAAATAACAAGGTAAGTGCCAATCCCTGCACAACCCAAGGCGCTTACTGGTCGCTTACTTACTTAACAATAAATAAAATAATAAGGCAAGTGCCAATTCCTGCACAACCTGGGGAGCTTACTAGTCGCTTATTAACTTTATAAGTAAAAAAATAAGGCAAGCGCCCCTTCCGACACAACCCGGGGGGGCTTACAAAAAGTTTTACTGAATTTATCATAAACAAAATAACAAGGTAAGTGCCAATCCCTGCACAACCCAAGGCGCTTACTGGTCGCTTACTTACTTAACAATAAATAAAATAATAAGGCAAGTGCCAATTCCTGCACAACCTGGGGAGCTTACTAGTCGCTTATTAACTTTATAAGTAAAAAAATAAGGCAAGCGCCCCTTCCGACACAACCCGGGGGGGCTTACAAAAAGTTTTACTGAATTTATCATAAACAAAATAACAAGGTAAGTGCCAATCCCTGCACAACCCAAGGCGCTTACTGGTCGCTTACTTACTTAACAATAAATAAAATAATAAGGCAAGTGCCAATTCCTGCACAACCTGGGGAGCTTACTAGTCGCTTATTAACTTTATAAGTAAAAAAATAAGGCAAGCGCCCCTTCCGACACAACCCGGGGGGGCTTACAAAAAGTTTTACTGAATTTATCATAAACAAAATAACAAGGTAAGTGCCAATCCCTGCACAACCCAAGGCGCTTACTGGTCGCTTACTTACTTAACAATAAATAAAATAATAAGGCAAGTGCCAATTCCTGCACAACCTGGGGAGCTTACTAGTCGCTTATTAACTTTATAAGTAAAAAAATAAGGCAAGCGCCCCTTCCGACACAACCCGGGGGGGCTTACAAAAAGTTTTACTGAATTTATCATAAACAAAATAACAAGGTAAGTGCCAATCCCTGCACAACCCAAGGCGCTTACTGGTCGCTTACTTACTTAACAATAAATAAAATAATAAGGCAAGTGCCAATTCCTGCACAACCTGGGGAGCTTACTAGTCGCTTATTAACTTTATAAGTAAAAAAATAAGGCAAGCGCCCCTTCCGACACAACCCGGGGGGGCTTACAAAAAGTTTTACTGAATTTATCATAAACAAAATAACAAGGTAAGTGCCAATCCCTGCACAACCCAAGGCGCTTACTGGTCGCTTACTTACTTAACAATAAATAAAATAATAAGGCAAGTGCCAATTCCTGCACAACCTGGGGAGCTTACTAGTCGCTTATTAACTTTATAAGTAAAAAAATAAGGCAAGCGCCCCTTCCGACACAACCCGGGGGGGCTTACAAAAAGTTTTACTGAATTTATCATAAACAAAATAACAAGGTAAGTGCCAATCCCTGCACAACCCAAGGCGCTTACTGGTCGCTTACTTACTTAACAATAAATAAAATAATAAGGCAAGTGCCAATTCCTGCACAACCTGGGGAGCTTACTAGTCGCTTATTAACTTTATAAGTAAAAAAATAAGGCAAGCGCCCCTTCCGACACAACCCGGGGGGGCTTACAAAAAGTTTTACTGAATTTATCATAAACAAAATAACAAGGTAAGTGCCAATCCCTGCACAACCCAAGGCGCTTACTGGTCGCTTACTTACTTAACAATAAATAAAATAATAAGGCAAGTGCCAATTCCTGCACAACCTGGGGAGCTTACTAGTCGCTTATTAACTTTATAAGTAAAAAAATAAGGCAAGCGCCCCTTCCGACACAACCCGGGGGGGCTTACAAAAAGTTTTACTGAATTTATCATAAACAAAATAACAAGGTAAGTGCCAATCCCTGCACAACCCAAGGCGCTTACTGGTCGCTTACTTACTTAACAATAAATAAAATAATAAGGCAAGTGCCAATTCCTGCACAACCTGGGGAGCTTACTAGTCGCTTATTAACTTTATAAGTAAAAAAATAAGGCAAGCGCCCCTTCCGACACAACCCGGGGGGGCTTACAAAAAGTTTTACTGAATTTATCATAAACAAAATAACAAGGTAAGTGCCAATCCCTGCACAACCCAAGGCGCTTACTGGTCGCTTACTTACTTAACAATAAATAAAATAATAAGGCAAGTGCCAATTCCTGCACAACCTGGGGAGCTTACTAGTCGCTTATTAACTTTATAAGTAAAAAAATAAGGCAAGCGCCCCTTCCGACACAACCCGGGGGGGCTTACAAAAAGTTTTACTGAATTTATCATAAACAAAATAACAAGGTAAGTGCCAATCCCTGCACAACCCAAGGCGCTTACTGGTCGCTTACTTACTTAACAATAAATAAAATAATAAGGCAAGTGCCAATTCCTGCACAACCTGGGGAGCTTACTAGTCGCTTATTAACTTTATAAGTAAAAAAATAAGGCAAGCGCCCCTTCCGACACAACCCGGGGGGGCTTACAAAAAGTTTTACTGAATTTATCATAAACAAAATAACAAGGTAAGTGCCAATCCCTGCACAACCCAAGGCGCTTACTGGTCGCTTACTTACTTAACAATAAATAAAATAATAAGGCAAGTGCCAATTCCTGCACAACCTGGGGAGCTTACTAGTCGCTTATTAACTTTATAAGTAAAAAAATAAGGCAAGCGCCCCTTCCGACACAACCCGGGGGGGCTTACAAAAAGTTTTACTGAATTTATCATAAACAAAATAACAAGGTAAGTGCCAATCCCTGCACAACCCAAGGCGCTTACTGGTCGCTTACTTACTTAACAATAAATAAAATAATAAGGCAAGTGCCAATTCCTGCACAACCTGGGGAGCTTACTAGTCGCTTATTAACTTTATAAGTAAAAAAATAAGGCAAGCGCCCCTTCCGACACAACCCGGGGGGGCTTACAAAAAGTTTTACTGAATTTATCATAAACAAAATAACAAGGTAAGTGCCAATCCCTGCACAACCCAAGGCGCTTACTGGTCGCTTACTTACTTAACAATAAATAAAATAATAAGGCAAGTGCCAATTCCTGCACAACCTGGGGAGCTTACTAGTCGCTTATTAACTTTATAAGTAAAAAAATAAGGCAAGCGCCCCTTCCGACACAACCCGGGGGGCTTACTGTCGCTTACTGAATTTAAAATGAGTAAAAAAAGTAAGGCAAGCATTAATCCCCGCACAACCCGAGACGCTTTCTAGTGGCTTTAATTATTAGTAATAAATAAAAAAATAAGGCAAGCGCCAATCTCCGCACAACCTGGGGCGGTTGCTGAATTTATAATAAATAAAATAAAAAGGCAAGCGTTAATTCTCGCACAACTCGAGGTGCTTCTAAGTCGCTTTAATCATTCGTAATAGAAAAAAAAAAATTGGGCAAGTGCTAATCCCCGCACTACCTGGGATGCTTTTAAGTCACTTTCATTATGTTATTTATTGTTAAGTAAGTAAGTGACTAGTAAGCGCCCCGGGTTGTGTAGGGGTCAGTGTGCCGAGATCCTACTGAGAACTCGCGCACGCTTGTGTACAGCTGGCCTCTGATTGGCCAAGCACCTGCGCGTCGTTTGAACGTCCGAAACTCGAAGACACAGCGCTCAAAGCCCGAACACATGAAACCCAAATGCCGAATCCCCGATAACTGCGCTAAAGGTAGTTTTATGCTGATAAGTCTAAGATACGCCCTGTAACTCAACCCAGGTAACTAATCTCAATAAACCCAATAAAGTTATGTTATTGAAACAACTTTCTACCAATAATCGCTTCAATCCTAAGCGGATAATCCCCAAAGACCCAGTGCGCTTACTTGGCCGCACTTTTTAAAATTATTAATCAGCAAAATCCCAAGTGGCTAATCCTCAACGACCCAGTGCGCTTACTTGGCCGCACTTTTTTTTATTCATTAATTAACATCTCAAGCGGCTAATCCCCAACGACCCAGTGCGCTTACTTGGCTGCACTTTTTTTTATTTATTAATTAACAAAATCCCAAGCGGCTAATTCCCAACGACCCAGTGCATTTACTCAGCCATACTTTTTTTTATTTATTAGTAAGCAGAATTCGAAGCAGCTTATCCTCAATGACGTGGTGTCAGTGGGCTTTGAGCACTCAAGTCATGATATCAGAACACCGATTGTCTATAAAGGTTGGCCAACGAGAGGGCACAGAATTAAGCTAACATAAGACATTATTTGAATTGGTCCAAAGCTGAACGTCTACTTCACTAAGTTTTTATGTGTACCACCTTGGTTCGGATCATTTTCAGTATCACAAAAGTACCGTCTTTGATAACAATATGAGTATACAAGACTGCAGCATATTCTCACATTAGTACATCTATAAGTTCGTGTATTTCGATACATTTAGAGTCTGGCTTGAAATTATTTCAACGAGGAATTTTAATTAGGCTTAAAGACGGTACTTTCAAAGTTTAATTGCTCTATTCCTTGTGAAACTCAGGAGGTAACTTCTCATCCTAAGAATTTTTTTGCACTATAATCTCCTGCATACTTATTTGAGGTTTAATGTTGACAAAAGACATCTTACTATGTGGATCAAAATACCAAGCTATTAAAGCCAAGAAAGTACGTTTAGTTCAAACGATGTCATTTTTAATAAGCTTGTTTCAAAAATAAAATTTGATAGTGCTAGGTTTCCCTTTCAGACCTAGAAAAAAAGTAGTTTCATCACTCTTAGATAAATTCAGAGCCCTAATAGATTGAAGTTTGGGCAGTACATTTTCAAGAACTTGGGCTAAATTGCTTTATCATATTCTTATCTAGAAACAACCTTAAACTGTGATTTTTGTTAATTCATCTATCTTATTTAGTATTTCTGGTACATAATAAATGCCAGACAAAAAGTTATTATTAACGGAAACTTCTTTCCTTAGTATTCAAACTTCGAAAAACAACTCGTCACTGTATAAGAACGCAAGTTTTTTGACTACCTAAGAAGCCAAAAGAGATAAGTAGACTATATTGTAAGTGACTTTGATTAACATTTTTTACTCTTGACAAAAAATTTTTCGAAATATTTTTGTTGTATTAGCCGAAATTACCACTCTATTCTTAAGCCATTTTATAATATGATCAAATAAGCTCCATAAAAATTTTTCTTTGCTATAGAGACAACAATTAGAGGTAGAGCCATCACTTGCAGCGACAGAACCCGTAATTTGGTTATGGTACTCAACTCACGCCGTAATCTGAGATAATGAAGGTACCACACTAAACTATCGTAAGCATTAACTGAAACCATGTGTATGAGATTTCTATATTTCCGCATAAATTAACTGTTTGACTTACGAAGCTGATCATAAAACTTAAAGTGCAACTCAATCTTGAAGAACATAATTTATCTTTTTTTAAAGATTCAGCTTGAGAGGCATAGAAAGTCTTACGAGATTTTTTAAAAAGAAGTTTGAGGAAAAATCGCCCTGATAGGTCTCGAGTATAGGTCCTTTTGAAGAATTTCTCACGCTTTGCTTCATTAGCTATGAGCAAAGTAGACTCAGGTGATGATTTTTAAACTTTCCCAAATCTTTGCAGTAAATCAAATGTAGAGGATTCCTCATTGCTGATGTAAAAAGTCGTTTGATGATTTACGTTAGCGTATGACTGATCGTATCAAGAGCTTGGAAGAAGTTAGCCTAACGCAGATTTAGAGGTGATCGGGCCTAAGGAAACAATAGGCCTGACAGTATCGCTAGTCAGATTTTTAAGTTCGTTTACCGACCCATTTTTTATAGGACTGGCGCATGGCACTCAGGATCGAATGTATGTAGTTACTAGATAGACGAAGTTTATTGTCGTGGTATTCACACTGAGTATTCTAAACTTAAACATAGCTATCTGCCACATTTGTAGATGTAAGGTTTGTGTTGCCAGCTTTACGAGAAGTGATCCATCTCAGAACCTATGACTGTTAAAGTTTGTTAAGATGATCAATAAACTCACCATAGTTTGAGTAGTATTGATTCTTTCCGTGAGTAAAAGTGTCATTTTTTATATAAATATGATTTAAAATCAGAGGCGTGAAATTGTCGATGAGCATACTAACCTGCTTAAATTGCTCAAAAGCAGCACTGAGTTGATTTTGCCCAGTGAGTGCTGGGCCATGAGTCACTTCTGTGTGACCTACATTTTTGAAATAGATAAAATAATTACTTATTTTGTTGGAGAACTTTAGTTGACTTAAGTAATTGCCTTTCATTTTTAAAATGTTATTTCTTAATTGAGGATTAAATAAAAAAAAAACTATCTCTGAAAAAAATTTTGACTTTGGCAAAACTGGTTAACAGGATATCCAAAAGTTTAAGGACAAACGTTAAATTAAACTATTCCAGATTAGAGAATACAAACCTTAGTTAGTATTCTAACCAAGTGAGAGACTATCAGTAGCTATGCATATACTCACCAATCATATAATTTTTACGTTAGTGTTAAATTCTACAAAATGAACTCAGCTTTTTACGAATGACATCATAACCTTGATTTTTAAGTGTTATTTACATGGATAAAATGTTTCTTTACATACCTTACACCCTTAAAATAATAGGCCTAGTGATTAAGCGTCTTATTTGCCAATTAACCTTCTTGACTTACAATATAATATAAGAGCAACTTAATCTAAATTTGATAGCTCTACGTTATTTTAACTAAATTTTCATTTTTTTTACGAATAAAGGGATATAAGTCACAGAGGACTTAGCACTGTCAATGAAAACAATAAAAGTAGCTTATTATTAAGTAATTTGAAAAAATCTTAGGTACAATAACTATAGTGATACTCAAGCAATAACTAAAATTCATTATTTAAATAAGCAGAATTCACAAAGATTCAAAAATAAATACACTTATGCAACAGCAATGGTAGCTCACTGTCCTCTACGTAAGCACGTTGATACTTAATTTCTCTTTGCATGATATTTTATTTTACAACGCTAACACTTCTTTGTGTTGAACGTTAATAAGTGGCGACTCCCCAACACTAACGAGCTTTTTTTGTACAGTATAATGGTTCTATCTAATGTTGGAACAAGAGAGATGGAGACAAAAAGAGATCAGGTTGAAGACATACGTTGTGTTTAGAGCTATAACATTAAGTAATATCTTGTCTGTGCAAGAGCACAATAATAACAATAGCACTACTAAGAAAAATATAATTGAGCAGCTTTGCTTCTCAAAGACAACAGAATAGTGTATTAGCAGTGACGATGCACTGCTTAGAAAGGTTCACCCAACGTAATACTCAAATTAGTATTGATGTGTGCAAAAACACATAAGTATGCTTTTATACGTACCTACCACACGGAGAATAGTAAAAGGCAACGCGACTATATGAGTGTGTGTTATATCTTCCATACAAACGATGCGTAAACAGTAGATTATGTAAGTGTGTGAAATCGGGGAATGCATGTGTTAGTGTATGACTGTACGGCAACAGAAGCTACACAACACGAAAAAATCGAAAATCATACGACGCGTTCACAGAGGCATGCAGAGAAAGTAATTAACTCGTGTTACTTCCTTCCACATGTTCAAACCACCATGTTTTTTTCCATGTTTTAATATCCATAGGGATAATAAGCTTGAAAGAAGTTGTCAGCTACAGTAGGGAATTTTGAGGCAAGGCATAAGCTACTTGAGGGATCGACTGCATATAACACAAAAAACGGTTAGAGTTCACTTTTGATTGCATTGACTTTGGATCAGCCTTTTTTATTATATACAAAATAAAAAACAAAACTAGAGTTTCTAATTGTGTATTAATATAAAGATAAAGAAAATTGCTTGAAAAAAAAGAGATTTTATGTTTAAGTCTGTATCTCATTAAACAGTTATAAGGCGCAAACGCGGAAAAGTGGCAAACGGCTTGACCAGCTTGTACGGTAAGTGGAAGTGCACTAGCAAGTGCTAACTATGACTTGACTGTGATTATATTTTTTCAATACATTGGAAAAAACAGCATCCATAGGGGTTTCGTTTCTAGTTGTTGCTTAATAACGATCATTAACCGGGCTGAATTCTAACTTGTCTTGTAGAAAATGAATTTATAGCAAGGAATCGTTTGATGCAAAACTTATGTTTGAATTTCTACCAAAAATAATAGAAACTGTATGATAATTCTTAGTAAGTAATGCAGCACCTCTAACATTATACTTTAGTGATGGTTGATAGAACTCATTAATTTGTTAAACAGTCTAATTTATAGGAATATACATAGGAATGTCCAGCCAAAAGCGGACCATTAGAAGTGGCACGCGTGGCATTTTTGGCCGAAACCTCTCATTTCTAACTTGCAGAAAACCCAAGAACTTATCTTAAAAAAATTAATACAGTATATGAAATTGACGCATTTTTTCCTCCTCTTTCAGATGGTAGTATTTATTTTTTTAAAAAACACCAGTTTTGAGGTTAGAATCCAGTTTAGGTTTTATGAAAAAGACACTTTTTTGACCTAAAAGGCAACTCAAATCAAGAAAATAAGTACACCAATCGAAAGAGGAAGTCAGAATTTATCGATAATAACTTTAGGTAACTTAGGGAATTGAAAATTGGGCTTCCTGAAAAATCCAAGAGAAGAGCAGGTTCGACCGAAATTGGCACAAAATGCACCGTGATGGTATTACACATAGATCATAATCGTTTATTTTGCATAAAAACAATACTTAATTTACAAACAACAAATGAGTATATTTTTTTTTTTTCGATTTACACAAAAGATATTAGTCCAACCGTATAGATAAGATTTGGCACTGACAAAAAAAATTCAAATTGTGGCGCTAGTTAATCTATACTTCACTGTAAATATTTTTTCTTCTGCTTCTTTTTTTTAATGGTGAAAATAGGTTATACTGCTGACAAGTTACCAACGAACAAGGCATAGTCGTCTTGTCGCCAAAGTATAATGTTTACCTAGAACAAAAGTTCGACAGAGTTGCTGTAATCCCTTGAGGGAAAAAGTAAAACATTCATNATACCAAATTACTTAGAGCTCTCGCTTGGCCAAACATTCATTTATTTATTTATTAATCATTTAACATTTTAAGAGTCTTAGCCTGAAGCGCTTGCTTGTGTGCGCTCTTATTTATGAATTAAATTCACTTATTAATATAATGAACTCAACAATTATAATAACTAAATATAAAGAGCCTTATATAGCTATAATATAATATTAGAACCGTTCTTATGTTTGTTTATGTTTCTTTTTAGTTGCTACTTTTTTTTATGTTCTTATTCATTAGACAGGTTTCCACACCACCGCAAAGATACCGTCTATGGTGCATTGAATTTTTTATTGAAACTATTGAGTTCTTTGCTAAAGTGTCAAAAGAATAATAATGTTTTGATTTTTTTTTAGAATACATAACATGTCATATTTTTAGTTGAAAAAAATTTAATTTAGTTTACTTACACATTAGTTGCAACTGTGGACTTCCCTCGCCAAGAGACCTTTTTTTGACTTATTCATCTTATTTCTTATTCTTTGGTAATGTTACTTTAATTTGGTAATAACACTTTTATTCTTAGTCAGTAATGTTTAAGATCTAGCAATAATTTTCTTATTAAAAAAATCTTTAAGCCCTAAACCACTCAAACTTACTGTAAGAATACTGTCTCTCGTATCAAATCAGAATTTATCGAAACAAAATCCAGAGCTTAGTTAGTCGAAAATTTACTTGGAGTACATATTAGCACTGGTAAATTTATTAAATTGGTTTTTTGTTAATACTAAGTTTCCGCAATTAATATTATACGCTTTTTCGTACGATTTCGAAAAGCATCGCGCATTAAGTAAAGGGATACTAGTTTGATTACTTTTTTCATCCTTTATTTCATTTGCAGCAGAAAAAGTTCGCTCAGGTTCCGCGTTTGAGTGAGGTATAGTGAAAATTAATTAAACTAAAGATGTGAACGCATGATTAAGACATTCGTTTGCCTGATTCTTTAAGTTTATGATTTTACTCCAAAAAGTTTCCGTATGTATATTCATTAATAAATTCTTTTCCTGCTCGTCAAACTTCGTATGAATATCTTGCCATTCAATAGCAATAGTTTCGGCATCTAAAAATAGAAAATACTTCGAAATGATATTTAAATTGGGATATCGTTGTCGTTCCGTTTTATTTAACACTACTTGTGGATTAAGAAAATCTAAATATTTGAAAATATCGTCGTTTGGAAGAAAACGCTTTTTGATCTCATGAAAACCGCGAATGTAAAAATTTTTTCAATTACTCCGTTAATTTTTGACTTCCTCTTTTGTTAATTTTTCTTCTATTTCCGAGCATAAGGGTTGCAGGGACTGGACGCGTAAGGCCCCGACCGGGGGCGAGGAAACGTGAAAATGCCCGAATACTGGCATCGGTTTTGGCGGCTCGCCACAGGGAAAGGGAAAAGCAGGGAGAGGCTAGAAAGAAAGGACGGGAGTGTCATTCAGAGGAAGAGTTCCTCATGAATCGGACCTAATCGGTCGAGCGGTTGAAGGGTGCTCAGCAACTGCAGGCTTTCTTCTTTGGGTCCTTTCCGGGGACAAGTCCTTCTTCACCTCTGCCTGTTTTCTTTTCCCGGTTTGCGTGAGTAAAAGGGGGCTATTTAATAGGCAATTGAAAGGAGTTCGCGAATTATCATTACGATAATTCCTCGCCGCAGAAGCAATAAATCCCTTGCGGTGGCTTCGTAGGCGTACTCATCTCTTTTTGCTGACTAACTAGCCTACCTCCTTTTTTTTAAAGTTCATTTCTTCTGTTGTTTTTATATACCGTGCTACCGTGTTGTCTAGCCCATATATCCCGTTGATTCTGCGAGGAGCCCACGATTGTACTCCTTGTTTTTTTATTATATTATATCCGAGATATTATTGAGTCCAATAGAGTATAGAGTGTAAGGGATTTCGATTATTAGTTACAACTATTATTTTGCGTTCAATGGTGATTAATCCAAAAATAAAAACGAAAGTCTGAAGTGCGTCATTGAACTAATTGAAATTATGATTTATTGATATAAGAGCCACGTCAATCGTGAATATTGTGTAAGACTTATATAAAGAAGGGTGTTTTCTCGTTAGTTAAATATTAAATCATTGTGATAGAAGAAGTAGCGTTGATGTGCTACAAAGCGAGTTTATTCAAAAGTTATATAATCTTAAGATACTAAAAAGTGAGTTGTATGAATTAAGAAAAGCATATTATTTAGTTTATTTTAAATCAACAATTAATTTGGGTTGAACGGTGTTTCATAACTGCGTTATGTTTTATTATGTTCTCATTTCTTTTTTCATTAATTAGATAAATTAGTCTTTGCGTTGAGACCAAAGTTTGTAACTGTTTTATAAGACAAGAGCTTTGAATATATTTTAGAATTAAATGATAATCATTCGTATTTTTGTTATTTAATACATTGTGCTCCTGGTTCCATCGTATCCCGTATCCCATATAAGAAAAAAACCCCGCAGGGTCCTATATAGATTTTTTCCAAGGACATCAGATTTTCCATTGCATCAAAATTTGGTAAAAAGATATCTTCTATTACGTTTAAATTTATGAAATTTGTTGCAAGTTGTGTTAATAATCTTTTTATGGATTCATGAATCTGGTGTGTTTTATAAGCCTTAGATTGAAAGGCTGCATTAAAAGAGTTAAAGAAATTTAGGTTGAAATGTAAAAATCTTACATAGGCTTTAACAGTATTATTTTGCAGTAAGTTTAAAATTTTTTCCGCGTTAGATTCAGGCTCATTTTTTTCACGTGACAAGCATGTTTTTTAAAAAACTTCTATCGAAAAAAAAGCAACTAAAGCTGGCCATATAGAAAGAAGACGATCGTAACATTTAAAAGCTTCGAGCCATAGCGTTCCCGAAAATTTGAGCGCTTTGTTATCAGGAAAATTCAAGTATTCTAAATTTTCCGACAATTCCGCGGTGCGTTTTGGACTAGAGGATAAATAAGAGTACACTAAGCGAGCAAGTTGTTCTATTTCTTTAGGAAGCATACTACAACAATTTTTTGCCACAATCGCGGCCGAGTGACATATACAATTCCGGACAATTAAATTAGGAACATAATCCCGAAGATATTTTTGAAAACTGTTGTGTTTACCGACCATTACACTAGCGTTATCGCACGAAAGAGCAACTATATTTTTAATGTTTATTTAATTATCGTCAAGGAATTTTTTAAAAACGCGAAACAACTCTTGTGCACTACCTTTCTGAGCGTCGATTTCAATTAATTGCAAAAGTTGTTGGACAACCGAATTTTTTTGCGGTGAAAAATTTTGTACACAAACACAAAGCAATTTTTTATTAGTAATTTCGGTGCTTTCGTCAATAAGAACTGTGTAATAAGAATTATTTAAAATACTTGTTAAATTTTCAAACTCATTTTTATCCAAAACGTTATTAATGACTTTTGCACATTTATCTTTTTTCCTACAAATATTTTTCACGGCTTGAAAATCCTCGACAAGATTTTTAATGAAAGGAATTAAATTATTAACTATTCAAACACTGACGGGGTTTGGCGCAATGAACATCGATACGTGCATTTCCACGGCATAAATTCTATCTTGAAAAGATAGTCCTTCATTAACAACTGTTACGATGGTACCTGAATCGATCGTGGCGTTTAAATTATCGACGTGGGTAAAAGTTGTGCTATGAGCAATCACGTCACTTATGCTAAAAAACTTCAAATCTTTTTGACAAGCTTTACAGTAGCCTTTTGCTTATCGGTCGCGTGTTTAACAAGCCAGTCTTTTAATACCGGATCGCGTAACCAGTCTTCCTGGAACAAAATAGCCGACCGTCTTTCTTTTGGTGTTTCATTTGCGCTTTTCTTCGGTCGCTTGTTGTTGTTAGTGATGTCATCAAGGTTAGAAACAAAAGAAATAAAAAAAATCGCGATGACAAGTGCTAATATGAAAATAGAAAAAAATAGAATCATCAAGATATTCATGATGATGGACTTTCTGCTAACAACAACAAACAAGTAAAGTTGAGTGCAGAGACTGTCACAACTTAAATACGATGGTTACGAAAATTCACGTAAAAGCAGAATCTACAGACGTTGCTACAATTATTTATACGACACAGTACAACTCCTACTCACACCACGCACGTATGTGTTTGTTTTTGACACACTTTTACTCAAAAGTTAATAAACCTTATAAATCCGCAGGAAGCTGGAAGAAGCAGTTGCTTTACGAAGACATCCAGGCCAAAGAGAGATATATAGATAGCTGTTTGCTACGCTTTGACGTGTGTTGATAGTTGACACGCGCGCGAGCTTGCATCGCGAATTCGTTTGTTTCGACTCGAAGTACAATAACTCAAAGTATAAAGTTTACTTTAGGATGATTTTAAAAATAGAGATCTTTAAAAATTTACAAAAATTATTGCGTTTAGTAAGTAACAAAAACGCTGCATAGTATGAGAATTATGAAAATAATAAGTGCAACAATACTCACAGCTCATTAAATCAATGAGCAAGTTTATAAAATATTAAAAAATCATTGAAAAATTCAATAATCTAACAGTTAGGAATGCTGTGATTCTTGTATTTGAACATTTCGGGTACACAACAAACAACTTGTCCAGCCAAACCAATACATCGCACAACTGAAGTTTTATAACTAGTTTATAATTGTTTTATTCATTATAATATTAATAATGAGTGCATTCACTTAATAAATAAAAGCGCACACAATCAAGCAATTCAAATTTCTTGGGATAAGGCTCTAAAATGATCAATACTTAATAAATAACTAATACTGTGGCCAAGGAAGCACTTGGAATTACTTGACAGTAGAATACGCTCTCGAAATGTAACATACTTCGCAAATAAATGAAAGCGCACACAAGCAAGCGCTTCGACTTACTTAGGCTAAGACTCTTGAAATGTTAAATGATTAATAAATAAATAAACAAATGTTTGGCCAAGCGAGAGCTCTAAGTAATTTGGTATTAGCTGCTTAAAACTTTGTTTATTTATTAAATGAACAAAAGTGCAGGCAGTAAACGTATTGGTCAGCTAGCGATAGTTAAATTCCTTCAAGTTAAGATTATAGAATATTTTTTAAAAAAATGTGCGAACAGAAGTTATTGCGTTACTGTAATTAGCTTATTATGCATGCATGCTTGTATGTAGTTACTAATCTATAAATAAATATCTAAATGTATTTAAAAACACAGTAAAAAATGAAGAAGAAAAAAAAAATTAAAGTCTCGAACTCACGATTTCTCGTTCCAAAATATACTCTGTAACCAACTGAGCTAGTGCACTACATAACTTGTAGGATTACAAACTTCCATATGTTCATAGTATCGACCGTAGCTTGATCTTTACTTGTGTATGATTTCGTTATTTAAATTTTATTCTCAATTTAGTATAAACCGTACTTACTCAGATGTTTAACTTTTCTTCCATTTAGAAAGCAAAGCTTTTAAGTGAGCAGAGTCGTTATGATTCTGTAAGTTCAGCCTACTCTATATTATAATGAGACTTACTTTTCTTTGTTATAAATTTTTTATATCCACCGAAATCGATTTGATTGCATACCTATAAACTGCATATAAAATTTTACGTTACATGCGGACAAATTGTATGGAGACGTTTGAAAACAAAGAGCAATATCCTCCACGAACAGAGAAGTTACTCGATTCGCTACAAGGTGTTCCTAAGATTAAGAATGAGATCTTAAGATAGAAATTCGTAAAAATTAGCATGTTGATTTTTTTTTTTAATATTTAGATTAATAATAAATCGTGGTATGTGATCCCATTGGGTCATTGAGGATAAGCTGCTTCGAATTCTGCTTACTAATAAATAAAAAAAAGTGTGGCTGAGTAAGTGCACTGGGTCGTTGGAAATTAGCCGCTTGGGATTTTGTTAATTAATAAATAAAAAAAAGTGCAGCCAAGTAAGCGCACTTGGTCGTTGAGGATGAGCCGCTTGGGATTTTGCTGATTAGTAATTTTAAATAGTGCGGCCAAGTAAGCGTACTGGGTCGTTGGGGATTAGCCGCTTAGGATTCAAGCGATTATTGGTAGAAAGTTGTTTCAATAACATAACTTTATTGGGTTCATTGAGATTAGTTACCTGGGTTGAGTTACCGGGCCTATTTTAGACTTTATAGCACAAAATTGTATTTAGCGCACTGGGTTATCGGGGATTAGGTATTTGGGTTTCATGTGTTCGGGCTTTGAACGCTGTGTCTTCGAGTTTCGGACGTTGAAACGACGTGCAGGTGCTCGGCCAATCAGAGGCTGGCTGCGCACAAGCGTGCGCGAGTTCTTAGCACGATTTTGGCTCACTGGTGGGGATTGGCGCTTTCCTTATTATTTTATTTACGTTTAATTAAGTAAGTGACGAGTAAGCTTCCTGGGTTGTGAGGGGTTTGGCACTTGCTTTATTTCTTGCAAGTTTGCCAGTTACATTTGGGAGCACTGATGAGAACCTCTGGAATGCCCCCTCCTTTTCTGCCTATTGGATTCTCTAACACTCTATACTTTGGTATGTTAGTGACATTTACTTTTATGTTACGAACCGTAACTTTTACTGTGGGAATACTCTTCACCCAACGCTGATCCCAATTGGATTCCAGAAAATACCATCAGAAAAAATCTGAGTAACCCAACCGAGATTGGAACCCACGACTTCTTGAGCTGTGTCGTTTGAGTTACTAGCACGCTAACCAACTGAGCCTACGACGAGCTTCTTGTTACATAGAGAGAGCCGTTTTGCGCTGGTATATGTGACATATAGTTTGCTTATTTTATAGGCTCCTTATATGTTCTAGAAATTTTCATATCCATTTGTACAGGCTATCATCAGCAGGCGTACGATGTATGCGATTAAAGTATAATACATGAGGGTACGTGTAGGTATTGTCTATTCTTGTGCAACTTAGAGTAAATATGTGTGTTATTGCACTTGTATTTTATATTTTGACTTTACTAGACATGTTAAACGGGCTTTGCACGTTTTATTATTGCAACTCCTTTCATGATTAATTTTATTTTAGTCCACACGTATGGCCTAAATTTAAACTGAAAATCACAGAATTTAGCTTACTTTAACTTTTTTAAGTTAGGTATATAGACTTTTTTAAGTAAGATAAATCTAAACGTTTATAAAGTAAGGTAACTCCAAACGGTTATTAGAAAAAAAGGGATTAATATCCTGGGTTTCTGCGTCAAAGTATTACATTCTTACAACAATAGAATCGTTTTTTTTTACTATTGGTTAACTTTTTCTGTATTAATTACAAAAAATTATTGTTTTCACCGAAAAAAAATTAAAAAATTAATTTAAAAACCTAACGTTGTTCGTGGCTGAAGCTGGACACCTATGTTAAGGACCCATAGAAAAAAAGCAGTAGTCGGCCACGGAAAAGCATTACTAGGACAGTAATTTTAACCAAATGGGGATTTCACCTTAATGAGGTTATGTAAGCTTCATACATAGTTATGCTGCTTGTAACTTGATTAATAAAATGAGTACCGCGTGATATCATTGCAAAAGTTACGTATCGTGACCACTTTTGATGCAGTTTAAGTGACCTTAAGTACTTGCAAACTTTTTATGCCATTAATCTATAAAAGGACCCGCGCATTATATATTTTTACTGTGTCCGATTACTATCCAATACAAACTTCAATGTTATACAATGAAGAGTAATCTCGGACGGTCCAAAAATTTCAATGAGGAAGAGTGACATATCAAAATTATTTATTTATTTGATAATACTTAAGTTTCACACTAAAAATTTCAATCACCTACTTAAATATTGATCTGTTGAGTTCAAACATATTTTTGTCTACTGTTAGTTACCTAAATTACTGTGGGTTGAACTAAACTTTTCAGCTATTCAGTTGTAGTTTTAAGTGTCCGGATTACCCACCTTTACCTTATGCTAACGTAGTTTACCTGCGTTACCTTTCATTTAGCCTATACCCTTCTCGCCCTTCTATATGGTGTCTTATATTTAATCTCTATAATGTGTACACACACACACACACACATATATATATATATATATGCATAGATAAAAATTTGAATAGATAGCAGGCTTGAAAAAAAAAAAAAAAAAAATGATACTATATTCAAAGATGAAAAAAACGTGCATCAAAGTCNATACTAGACAATGCTAAGTGTGCGTACCGCCGCACGCGTAGACTTTTATAACTATGACAACGAATATTAGTAATATTTAAAAATTTTAAATATTCAAATATATTTTACATTCAGTAAATTGCGTACATACGCCCAGTTAAAAAATATATTCTAGGACAGATCCATCAACGGTCCGTAAATTTAGTGACCCTGAAATAAGTAATTGGATATTGTAGGCTTGGTAAAGTTAAGGTTGGATAAAATTTTATAGTCTTACCCTTTCAAGTGTCTCCTAGAATTTCTAATCGGTCTATCCGAGAATCTCATAGAAATGTTTGAGGTGTACAAGAATAATAGTGTGTTTGTATAATATAATAATAGTAATAGTAATAAAATTGATAAAACTAATGGCTAATGGCCAATTGCAGAAAGTGTTTAAACTTCTGCATATAACTCGATAAACTAATGCTCAAATATAGATGATATTTATTGGCTTCTGGAATATAAAAGGGTATGCAGATCGTTGAAAAAAGTAGGCCAAAGCAAACTAAATACAACTGCGATTCCTGTTATAGACTTTTTTTTGTATGATAAAAAAAAATGTTCAAGCAGTTTACAATCTTTTTTTGATCTTTCTTATACTAATGGTGTATTTATACAAAGTTCTATTAATCATGTGTTGGTGTTTATTTTGTTTTAATCTTTCACAATCTTTCATTCGGGATTAACCTGACCTTTTAACTTAAGGACGTTCATTACAGTTAAGCAGGCTCCATCATAAAATGTATGAGAACTTTCAATGATATATTATTAAAGTTCAGATCGCGCTGAATCAAATGGTATCATGACACTGAAGTTTGAAACGTTCCGGGAACGAAATTTGAAAATTTAATTAATCACTTTTAAAAGAAGCGAAAATGTTACAGAACAACTAAGAGTAGCAGTAAAGACTACTAGTGATATACATAAGTCGTAAAAAAGATAATTTTCCATAATTATACCCGAACCCATGATTATCATACATGGTCCTATGATAGCTTTACTACTCCTTCCAACTTCTGGCTTTCGTAACTAAAAAACCAAATCGAAGGCCCCGCTAAAAATGATCCGTATTGTTTATTTTTTATGTAAACAATAATTAAAAATAAAAGTATCCAGAAAAATCGACAGGGCGAGGGATTTTCTTTCGATTTTCCACCACCTGAATAGGGCGAAATCAACCAAGTTCGCACTTCTGGCCTTCATAACTACAAAACCAAATCGAAGGCTTCGCTGAAAATGATACAAATTGCTTATTATTATATAAACAATAAATAAAAATTAAAATATTCGGAAAAAAATCGACAGGGTGGGTGATCTTCTTTCGATTTTCCACCATACGAATAGGGTGAAATCATCCAAGTTTGGACTTTTGGCCTTCATAACTTGAGATCCAGATCGAATGCCCTGCTAAAAATGATACAAATAGTTTATTATTATATCTACAATAAATAAAACATAAAATTTCTGGAAAAAATCGACAGGGCGGATGATTTTCGATCGATTTTCCATTATACGCATAGGGCGAAATTACCCAAGTTTCGACCTTTAGCCTTCATAACTTGAAATTCAGATCGAAGACCCAGCTAAAAACGACCCACATTGTTTGTTATTATGTAAACATTAAATAAAAACTAAAAAATCCCAAAACAATCGACAGGACGGGTGATTTTCTTTCGATTTTCTACCACCCGCACAGGGTGAAATCAACCAAGTTCGCACTTCTTGCCTTCATAACTAGATATCCAGATCGAATTCCCTGCTGAAAATGATAAAAATTGTTTATTATTATATAAACAATAAATAAAATTTGAAATATCCCGGAAAAGTCGACAGGGTGGGTGATTTTCGATCGATTTTACATTATACGCTTAGGGTAAAATCAAACAAGTTCCTTGAACTCGGTTGATTTCGCCCAATGCAGCCAGTAGAAAATCGAAAAAAAATCACTCGCCCTGTTGATTTTTTCCGCATATTTTAATTTTTATTTATTGTTTACATAATAACAAACAATGCGGGTCGTTTTTAGCTGGGTCTTCGATCTGAATTTCAAGTTATGAAGGCTAAAGGTCCAAACTTGGGTAATTTCGCCCTATGCGTATAATGAAAAATCGATCAAAAATCATCCGTCCTGTCGATTTTTTCCAGAAATTTTAAGTTTCATTTATTGTTGATATAATAATAAACTATTTGTATCATTTTTAGTAGGGCATTCGATCTGGATTTCAAGTTATGAAGGCCAAAAGTCCAAACTTGGGTGATTTTACCCTATGCATATAGTGGAAAATCGATCGAAAATCACCCGCCCTGTCGATTTTTTCTGGATATTTTAATCTTTATTTATTGTTTACATAACAAAAAATAATTTGTATCATTTTTAGTGGGGCCTTCGATCTGGTTTTGTAGTTATGAAGGCCAGAAGTGCGAACTTGGTTGATTTCGCCTTATTCAGGTGGTGGAAAATCGATAGAAAATTACTCTAGCTGGCTAGCGTATATCAAGCTACCTGGCCCAAACCTCATGCAGCACTAGGCATGAGATCTACAATTTGTAGCTAATTTGTTGCTAATTTGTTACGTAAAAACCGATTTTGTCGCTCATTTCCCTTTTTAAATAACAATCAAAGCTTTAGCTTGATATCAAGCTAGCTGGCCACGATTTCATATCTCCAGCTAGGATGCAGATAGCTCCACGGGATTTGCGCGATAAATTGTCGCTGAAAGATCAGCCTATTACCGATTTTGTTGCCGATCTTGAAACGAGCGAAAACGCGATTTCTGCTAATCAGTAAATCAAGCTAGCTGACCACACGTGCGTATCTCTGACTAGGAGGCAGTTAGCTACACGGGATTTGCGCTATAATTTGTTGCTTATTTGTCGCTGAAAGATCAGCCTATTGTCGATTTTGTTGCTGATCATGAAACGAGTTAAAACGTTATCTCTACCGATCAGCATATCAAGCTAGCTGGCCACACGTGCGGATCTCTGACTAATTTTAACTTTGTATGAAATTAACTTTTACTTGCATAGAAGTATTACTTTTGACGCACTGTAAAAGTAAAGTAGGCAATTTATTGAAAAAAGAGACTAAAATCATCGTACACTTAACAACAGTTATAATATAGTAGATCTTTACGGAAACCGTGAAATAAAGCGGCTGTGTCTGTTATCATGGTGTCTTGTAAGTTCAGAGCTTATTTAAAGCTTATTAACACAGTGTATGAGTCGAGTTTGTTTATATGTTTATACATTTAAAATTCTAATGTGATTTGAGCACAGACAGGTATCATCAATAAGCTCCGCCGGATCAAAGCTTTTCTTACTATTAACTTTTAGTTTCTATGGAATGAATCTTACATTTTAGGATGAACTAAAATTATTTGTTCAGCTCAAGAATGAATTTAAACATTTTTCTCCATTATAAGGATATGTCAGACAAAATATAACTCTTAGCACCGGGAATGCATCACCACTGCCTTTTGTTTTATGCATATAGCAATTTATGGCTGAATGATATCTGTTAAACGTTTTCAGATTCTGATCGAGAAAGTATCATAAATACGTGTTTTTTAACATTGTGAGGTGGTTTATTATGAAAAGTTAAGACAATGGCTGCGAAATTGTAAAAATAATGCTGAGAAAGAGCTGTGGGAAAGCAAGAGGTGGCGTAAGAGAGTAAGATTAAGCGACGGTTGGAGTAGTGTAATGTAATTTTGTTAAAATTAATCAAAAAACTAAAAAATAACTACATTTTTTCATGGGGAGCTAAAGGGGCTGTGAGGTTAGGTGGTAAGACTGAGAGGCAGTGAGTAAAGGTAAATTACGACTTTACCCACAAACTATATAATATGGGAAGATATCTTTCCATGTCATAAAATAATTTTGAAGGGTCATGCAACCCCTCTCCACACTGCCAGTCAAATTTCTTTCTCTCACCCCCCCCCCTTCTCAGTAAGGAAATATTTGCTTTGCTTCTCAACTATTTTAACAAAAGAAAATTTAATGAAGTTGAAGATAATCTCCCCTCAGACCTCCCTTGCAGTTTTTTGCACGCCGTCGCTATCCCATACGATTGTATTATAATCGCGTCAACTAATAAGATCAAATTCGTTTGTCTTGATGTAGTGATTTTGAAGTCCTGCAACACCTTACCCCTTTACTTTTTTCCAATTTTGTACAAAAATTTATTTTAAACTGTAGACTTTTGACTAGTGTCATTAGTACTTCAACACTCTGAACCGCAAAAGTGCGGCTTTTCCTCCGAGGTGTGAGTTGCTACCAAAACCGGGGGTGAGGTTGGCCAAACACCATTAAGTTGATACCTTACTTTCCTCTTAAGTCATATATACTTGTTTTTACTTTCTGTTGCTGAATATATGACTTGTTTCCTCGATTTCAGGGTTAAGAGTGCAACAGAACCTTCTAGTTAAAAATCGTATTTACTGCTTGTAAGAAAACTATTTGAACATCTCCCACATATTTACAGATGATTTCTACGTTAATTCTAAGTCAATTTCATCCTGATTGCTGTTAAATTTAACGATGATCTTAGACCAATTGTCAGCCTAGTATCCATTTCAGTTTGCCACATAGATTCCGTGTATTGACTTACTCAAATTATAATTGACTCCTTCTGGATCAATTGATGATTTATCTGAAAATGTGTATATAGTTTAATGTTTATCAATTATAGCTATATGCCCATAATTATCGACCATACTAATGTTATCGATGGACTGCGTCATACAAACGAATGGGTTAAACTTTTTTCAAATTTCTATCTACCTGTCATGAACAATTATTTATTGATTGATGCAAATATCTATTACTGTGCTAGCAAACAATCATGTGGTGAAATAAGAGAGTTTTAACAATGATCTTACTTTGATTTTATGTAAACACTTTCGGGTGGGTGTAAAATGAAGTATTATGTACTTTTGGCACACGTCATTGCGGATGTGTTCCAAACGACTGAACGAACGATCGTTTAGGGTATCGAAGCTACTTTTCATTTGGAACATTCAGCATAAAAAGTTACTTGCGTACTTATTACGCTTGCGCATCCAGTCATTTGTATACGTCCTTAGCTCCATAAACTATCATGTGATTCCGCATGACTTCCGATCCCAGCATTAGTACCACCTGATATAATTGGTTTTCTCAAAATCTTAAATAATAAATACACCTTGGCTCTCTTGACTAGAATTAACTATAAAAGTCTCATGAAAGACTGAAGATAAATGCATTATTATTTACGTATAGAAAGCGCATGACACTATATTAATCCAGTGGTCTGATCAAGTATTCTAATATACATAATCAAGTTCGAGCTTCAATTCTCAGAATCAATTAGTAGAGAGATTGCTAACTGCAATGCCATGGCAAGGGTTCATTTTTTTCCACTATTTCGAACGCCCTGCCGCACAGTGTGATGAAACGCAAAAGATTGTGTCAAAATTCCCGCTTCAACTGAATTTTGCACCAAAAAATTATTTTTTGATATCATTCTACTCATCTTGAATTATAGTCTTAGAATCCGTTTCCCTCGCATGTCTACGTTGTACTATGTTTTGTGTAAGTAGCGCTAAAGTCGTCACCGTGGCCATACCTAATGGCTTATATTTGATTTCCATCAAAGTTTCGGCCATAAAAAATAAGTTAGTTGTATTTCAAATGGTTTGTTAAGGCGCTAAACACAAAAATGATATCTATTTTACAAAAAAAATTGTTTAAATAATTTTTTTAAACTAANTTTTATCTTGATAGATCCTGCTCTCTAAGTTTTTGAAAGTTGTTAATAATATCATTATTAAAAAAAAAATTAGTTGCCCGTAGCTGCCCGTTGAGTTTTTTTGTACATATATTTACAAGAATGAGCCAGTGAGACGGCGCATATACGCACCTGGAACCACCTAATATAACAGTGATGTGCGTGTGCGCACGTGTGTATGTATAAGACTTTCTGATTTTTCGTGTGAGTATTTTTTCTTTTTATTTTGGTATGCAATCTTCTTCAATTGCATGTGAATTTTATAATTTATCTTTGAATAACTTTTGAAATATACGGTAATCTATAAAAATTTGTATGTAAATCGAATCTGCAATATATTTAAAAATTTCAGTGAGGGATTGGCACGTGGAGCGTGATTCAGTTCACTAGTATATATAAAGGCATTAAGAACTTTTATGTGTGTAAGTGCGTGTGTGTGTAAAAATATATATACTAGTGGGGCTTTGCCCCCCTGTGCATTTTCGCGCACCAATCCCCCAAAAAATGTTTGAAACTTAAAAATTCAATAACCACATGTGATTTTAATTTAATATCTACAAAATAATGAGCTTGTTAGATAACAGTAGGATAGAATTAGCAAAAAAGCATGTTAATTTTGGGAAATTGCTATTGGTGCGGAAAAATCATGGTGGTAGTTATTCGGTTTCTGAACAAATCTAAATAGTTTTAGACTCCAAATTGTGTCAGCTAACGGCCCCAAAAAAATGGTAAATGTGGTCAAAAATAATTTTTCGCGTCTAGAAAGAAACTGCAGAATCAGAAAAAAAAGTTGTAATGTTGAAAATGATGCGCAATTCAAAGACGAAAGAAATGAGCTCCAGGGAAATAAAATTGTCCCAGCCGTTTTTTCGCAATTTGCCTAAAAGTGCTCGTTTGGACCGTTTTTTTTAAAGTCTATGAACCACGTTCATTGGAATACTAAAACTTAAAAATTAAATACAAGGTAGATCTTGTGCATATTAATACCCACACTAAATTTCAAGAAGATCGGTTGTACACTTTTTGCAAACCGCTGCAAAAAGCAAAAAATTGTACCTCCGCAAAAAAGTCAGACGTGGTTGGATTTTCAACATATTGCCATATTTCAAACGGCGTTGACGTGAAAAATTGATATCAAAAATCAGCTGTTTTCCGTAGATGTGGTGGCGCGACGAGCCACTCACAAACTCCGGAGCTATCATGCGGAGAGGGGATATGACCTACGGTGGCGGCTCGCCGCGCCGCCGCATCCACGGAAAATAACTGGTTTTTGACATTGATTTTTTGCGTACTTCTGAAATGTCAAACATAACAACGTTTTAGTAGGTTATAGAATAACTCTCGACGAGTACAATGCCATTTGAAGAATCGTAAAATGTTGAAAAACCAGCCACGTCCAACTTTTTTGTGAGTTAGAGATTTTTAAAAAACGGTCCAAAAGACCACTTTTTGGCACATTGCGAAAAAACGGCTGGGCCAATTTTATTCCCCTGGAGCTCATTTTCTTTGTCTTCAAATTGCGCATCATTTTCAACAGTAAAACTTTTTTGTCCGACTCTCCAGTTTCTTTCTAGACGCAAAAAATCATTTTTGACCACATTTACCATTTTTTTGGGCCGTTAGCTGACACAATTTGGAGTCTAAAACTATGTAGATTTGTTCAGAAACTGAATAACTACCACCATGATTTTTTTCGCGCTAATAGAAATTTAATTTTTTTAAAAGTTAACTCTATTCTACTAATAAATGATCAATTGTTACTCAGTTTGTTTACTTTTCCTAAGGATGTTTCTAATATTCCAATATACTTAGAATATACGTACAACATTAAGTTTCGTATCACTATCTTTTATTATACGATAAACACAAATTATATTTGGAGTTAAAGTATTCAGAGATGGAGATTTTAGGACAAAGGCTTTCTTGTTAAAGAAAGATATACATATCAGTATAATCGTATGAATTAAAATGTTTATTAATCAATATTTAATATTACTTTTACATAGCAGTGATATGGTATTTGGCACATAAAATAGAAGTTTGAAATTTTTATGATTATGAAATTGGCGTCTGAAAAAATACGATGAATTTTGTAATCATACAATTTCTAGTACGAAATTAAAGGCTGTACTGTTCTTCAATTTTGTAAAATTAATTTCTTACCAAAATTACAAATTTAATTTTCAAGATGAATGTCAGAGTTATATAATATGCATGAAATATGTTATAATGTGAGTACTTTTATTTTTGTTTGTGGAAGAACTCAAAAGTACAGTGTCTTAATAAACTTCGACAAATAAACAACAAAATTGTTTACGGTTCAAAAATTTTCGCCATACAATGTTTTCAATGTTTGCTTAGTTCCTTAAATCATTTCGTATAAATATATTCTCAGGATTTTTACATCTTGATATAAATACGTACAGTTGACAATACAAAAACAAAAGTCTTTTATGGTAATGTTACGTCCGAACTCCTATAAGTGAAGGGCAGAACTCGTAGATTCGTCCTACAAACAAATAAATATAATTTTTGTTCGTCAGGAACCAGCCATCGCACAGTGCGGCTGAAGGCCACTTTCTGCGGCCAAAACTCCAAAATTAAAGTTTTTAGTTAGGGTTTCTTTGTCATCAAGTTGGCTAAAGTAGTCCCCTAAAAGACGAAAAATGTTCGGAGTCAGGTCCCTTGCCTCGAATCCCTTCCATAATCTTAGTCTGAATGTGTCCGTTACGGCACGTGTAGCCACGCGTAGGGAAAATCGATTAATAAACGCTTGCATTGTACACGTGTGAAAGTTTTTACTGCCAACTAAACCTTAAACAAAAAAATGGATTCTACATCTGAAGGTAAGGACAATACTTAAAAAAATTTCTGCTTATAAAAACTAAATAGTAAATTGTTACAAAAAGACTATATGCCCAGACTGTGTTTTATTATTTTTTTTTTGTTGTCTACGCAGTCGAGTGAGAACTTTTTTATCTCAATAGATTCTGCTCTTTAAGTTATTGAAAGTTGTTAATAATATTATTATGTTCCAAAAAAAAAAAAATTAGNATACATTTTCTACTTTGAATAGATGCACAGAATTTGACGTTGATATTACATTTATATTTGTATATATGCTTCTCGTGTATTTTCTGTATATAAGGACGGTTGGAAACGGGGACCAATCAGCCAAAAAGTGTAAGAAAAAAACGTGCACTTTTAGGGAGGAGGATACAGAGTAGCAGTAGTAACACAGAAAAAGGGGGGGAGAGAGCTGAGTGACCAATCAGGCAGAAAGTGCACTCCCGTTTTTGCTGGCCAAAAAAAAAAGAATTTGTAGAAACCAATGTTATTAAAATAAATGGGAGCACTTTTTTGGTCGACATGCATGCGCATATACTTCAGGGGATTGATTTTGGTAAACGATTTTGAGTTTTACCTACACACAACACGTGACTTGGTCGTTCTCGATAATGATCTAGTTTTTGAAGCGAGAACTTTGTGAGTCGCGCCTTGGTTGGGGACCAAAACGGTAGAAACGCACGCACATTCAGACGCACACATGCACATACACACACACAGACAATCTCCTTATATTGTATAGTTATTTGTGTGGGGCATTCCACACAAACCCCCTACTGCCCCCCCACGGCCCCTCATTCAGAGAAAGAAAAATCTGTTACAAAGCAATCTACCCCAGGTCGTCCAGGAGTGAGTTTTTCAGTCTTCTGATCGTAGTAAACGAAGAAAAACTGAAAATTTACGAGCAACAGTATCGACAGACGAACTTTTGTATTCTGCAAAAAGTAAATTGCGGGCTGAAGGTAAAACAGATTTTGCTGTAGTAGTAGATGATATTACAAAAAGTAGTCCTACGAAAGCTAAAAAATACAGAAAAAGTTTGGAATTCGTCGGTTATCCAAATATTCCTTTTATAAGTGACAAAGCTTTATCTCTGTTTATTGAACTTGGGTTATCACAAAGTAAATACCTACAGTTGCGTAACGCTCATTTGCAAAATAAATCAAACATGATACCTTCATACAAAAAGCTACAGAAGTCAAAATTGCAATGCTACCCAACTTTGGGACTCTCTTTTACTATAGATAAAGCTGAAGTAAAATTACAACCTCTATTAGATCATACATTGGATCGTATTCTTTCAATTCAAATGGAAGTAGTGAAAACTTTATCAGAGGATAAACTAAAAAATTTAACTTTATTTTGTAAATGGGGCTGCGATGGTAGTTCAGGACACTCTGCGTGCAAACAAAAGCTTNAAAATTACCTCCTCTATTAGATCATACATTGGATCGTATTCTTTCAATTCAAATGGAAGTAGTGAAAACTTTATCAGAGGATAAACTAAAAAATTTAACTTTATTTTGTAAATGGAGCTGCGATGGTAGTTCGGGACACTGCGTATTAACAAAAGCTTGACGAGAACAGCAATAGCGATGAGAGTATTTTTTTTTTACATCTGTAGTTCCACTACAATTTTTTCACACTCATACTTTGACAAAAGTAATAACTGTTGTATGGAAAAATTCAAGAACATCGTCAACAAGATATTGTCGGCCTGTTTCAATTGAATGTGCTAAAGAATCAGTAGATTTAACAAAAGAAACAATAAATAACGTTGAGTGGCAAATACGAGAGTTGATTCCATTAACTACTACTATTTCTGGAAAAGAAGTATCTATTAAATATGATTTGAGGTTGACGATGATAGATATTGAAGTTTGTAATTCAATAACTGATACAACATCCGCGATGCGTTGCTATTTATGTTATTGTACATCTAGTCAATTTAATGATATAGATAAAATGTTAGAACAGACAATTAAAGAAGCTCATTTACAATTTGGCCTATCAACTTTACATTGTTGGATTGGATGCTTTGAGTTTTTATTACATTTATCTTACAAACTTGACATTGAAAAATGGCAAGCTCGTACAAAAGAAGAAAAAGAATCACGATAAAAAAAAAGTAATATTCAAGAAGCCTTCAAAAAGAATTAGGCTTAATTGTTGACGTACCAAAAGCCAGTAGTGGAACTTCAAACGACGGAAATAAGGTTCGAGGTTTTTTTGAGAACTATCAAAAATCTGCAAAAAATAACAGGAATTGATCAAGACATCATACATCGTTTTTATATTATTTTGCAAACTATCGCCTGTGGTCATGGTATACACAAAAAAAATTTCCGCGAGTATGCTGTCAAATTAGCAAAAGATATTGTACAAAAATATCCCTGGTATTACATGCCCACATTACTTCACAAACTTTTGATTCATGGCCCAATAACAATAAAATATTCAGTGTTATCTATTGGTTAAATGCCTGAAGATGCGCAGGAAGCCTGAAATAAGTTTTTTTAAATTCATCGCGTGAATTTTGCAAGAAAACATTATTGTTATAAGACAATGAAGGATGTCTTCAAACGATTTTTAATCTGATCCGCAAATATCTAGTTGCCGAAAATCTTTATCTAAAGATTGTATTAATTTGCTAGCACCTCCAAATGTGAATAATAGAATAGAAGATAAACAATCTTCTGACAGGTCTTCAGCTTCTGAAACAGACATGGATGAAGATGACTGTGACCGATGTGAGATAGGCAATAAAAAATTTTTTCATGTAATATTTAATAAATTATACATATTTTATTAACTCAAATTGAATACTGCACTTCTAAACTAAAAATTTGTAAATTACTCTTTGATTTCAATAAAAAATATATCAATACATGAAAAAAAAGTTTTTTCATTGTATAACATCACTATATTGCTTTTCACCATTTTGAATTTGTTCATTTTTCATAAATTTTCAGCTACTTAGCTTAAAAATCTCGAAAAAAAAATTTTTATTCAATTGTCGCGAAGGGGTAGTCAATAGGGGAGGAAAAGAGTGGCTTTTCAAATTTTTAATATCAAATTCGTCATCGGCGACCCCGAAAACCCCCGAGTAAGATATTTTAAATCAATTACTTGATTTTTCGACTTTTGGCTACACAAACCGGCCTTCGGTCGGCACTGTGCATCGACTCAAAGGCCTTATTTGCTTTTACTTACAGTATACTTTTCTATGAAATCGTTAACTCAGCGTTGTGGTGTTAGGTTTCACCTAGCGATATGTATGAAGTGGTGTAAGCTGAGCTGGCGTTGACTTACTGTTAAAGTTGATGTCTTATGTTATACGGTAGTAGCGTATCGTATTCGTCTTTTTATCTCACGTCCTTGTCAAGATCTTTGTCATACAGTGTCTATTTTATTTTTCTTCAATATTTAATTGATTGATTAAGGTAAGAATTGTGTGTCAATCAATTGGAATTATTAGATTTTGAAATATTTCATATAATTTAGTAATTGGAATGTTTTTGAATTAAGAAAATTAATTCAATCAACAACCAAGTTATGTCTTATGTGATGATTAAAAAAATTTAGAAAATCCAGAAATAGTTAATTTTGAAATAGTATATGTACAATGTCATACAATTCATAGTTTCCTTAATTTCTATGTTTAACTATTAATTAACTTGACTTCTATGATCGTTGGTTAGCCGCTGCTTGCTCGCACGCAGTCGCAAGATCTTACCAGGTAAACCGCGACGATGTTCCAAATCATACACGAGAGCACTCGTGTCGATGACAATAATTAGGTTTCTGCTTTTAACGTCGGAATCCAAGTCGACGGTCCTTTCTTTCTTGTTCCTCCTTTATTCACTTTTGAAGCGAGTTTATAGTAACCTGGTTTTTTCGAGCTTTTCTCACACAGCTTAGTCACCGAACTAAGTCTTACGTTTTCTTGAAATGCATGCCTTTAACACTTATCTTAATCATTGAACTAAGTCTTACATCCGCTTAAAAGACGCAACAGAACTGCGAGGAGTTTCTATACTCTAGCGTCAAAGGAGGACGCGTCAAGTTGGGGATCCGAACGACCAATCAGAGCTTAACCTAATTACTGTCGACTGACGCGAGCACAATCGTGGTGCAATAATTTCACAGTAATTGATGGTTAAAACTGCCGATCTCTCGGATTTTACATTAAGTACAAGTTGCTATCGAAATTGTGTATGATATTTCTTGTGTATATCCCGAGTTGAGAATGTTGAAATTGTTGATTAGTCACATTATTTGGTGTACTTATGCTAATTGATTTTGTAAGATGAGCGTTTCATAAGATTGTTTAAGGTTGCACTCGTAGTTCGAGTTTTGCAATGGTGGCTTGTTTCAAAAGAAGTAACTTATATATCACGTGATTGCAAAAGCAGGTATACTGCTCGATGGTTCGAGATCGCTGAGCTTTTGCTTTTTATAATTTAAAAACGAAACTCTGTGTTTTGAAGTAATAAATATCAAGTAAATGACATGGGATGTCACAGTAAAATCCTAATTTATCAAAACTTTGACCTGGCGATTTATTAATTGTCATGAAAAAAGCGAGGAGCTAATAAGTATGTTCTTTTCCTTTTATAAAATTAAAAATTTTATTATTTAAAATGTACGAAAGTTCGTTATGAGTTGTTGGAGTTACTTTGTTTAGGCAGCTATTTATACCATCTCCATAAATTTGCTTACAAACATAATCAGTTTTCCATCCTTGTGGAATTTCGAAAGATGTTATTGTTTATTTCTATTGTCTATTAACAATAATGAAACTTTATAGTTTCACTAGTTATTGAACTTTAACACTCATGCTTTATCACTGGAAGTATTTGTCTTAAATCGCCTTATAAAATAAATAGTTTTCCACTAAATAGAATACTTTTATCACATAAAACTTTTAAAGTCTTATCCACTATTTTCTAAACTTTTTTAGGAATCATTGAAGCTTCATCCCAAATAATAACATTTATTCTCGTAATTTATTTTTATCAGTTTTGTATTCTAAAAAAGAACTTTAAGTGTTATTTAAAACTAATGATAATTAAAATGTTCTATGACTTGTCATTTCTTTAGGTAATACAATTGAAGCAATTCCTGTCCAAGCCATAGATAACCTTCTTTTTTTTAAACAAAAAATAAAAAATAAATATTTCGTTCAAAATGTTTCAACAGAACCTCCTGGACTATGAATAAAATATAATTTTGTATCACTGTTAACAATTTTATTAAAAATTATTCTTTAATGACTATTAAGGTTAACAAATAAATCCGTACAATTTATTACTAAATCAATTACAGTTTTATTGTCCTTAATATTCTTAGATTTTACTGTTTCATTTGGTTCTGGTAATCCATAATCTTTACATGATTTTTTTTCAACTTTAAAGATTTTACTTAAATGCAATAAAGCATTATTTTGTTTATAGTCCTTTTAATCTTCGATAAAATTTTTTGGAGTGATTCCAAAACAGGCTTACCACAAACGTCTTTAGATATTGAAAATCATGCAAAAAATTTTCTCACTTGATATGGCAGCATAACAGCATAACGTTACAAGCTTCTTCAAATATTTTATACATTTAAGAGTCATGATCAACCTAACCTAAAGCAACAGCAGTATCTCTAAACGTACTGTAATGTATGTTATCAACTGTTTTCAAACTTTCGAAAGGTGCAGCTCCACTCGCTCGATTGAAAATTAATTTAAAAATAAAACGCTAAGAGTCCTTAGGTGACACTATATTTAGTCGCCCTATCGTTAAATCACGTCTAACTCTTACTCTTCTAACCTTAGTCTTTACCGTCGAACTGGAACAGTAATATTTTGGAATATTCATGTATATCATTTTTTTGCGAAACTATCTATTTTATTTTATTTAAACCAAGCCGTTAATGCTGTTTCGAAGTTTTCTGTAGCTTTAAACATATTATTTTCTAAAAAAACTATTTTTTGTTTATTTTCAATATGTACCGGTAAATTAAATACAAAACGACTACTTCCACACAGAGGAAACTCTTGCAATCGCCATGCTGGTTTCATGGGGCCTAAATAGTAGCCATCTACATACTCTGACATTTCATGAAAAATTTCTGTATCGTCTTTTTTATTACTCGTATTTGTTTTCATTATTTGACGTAATGCTCTATCTTCTCATTCATAAATATAGTCAAAAATATACTTTATACTTTGAATAGATGCACAACACTCAACATTAATGTGGCAATTATATTTGGTTACACAAATAAGATTGTATGGTACTACCAACGTACAAACTTTGTTATAAATGGTCCCCCCACAAAAAAAGATAAATTTCGATCGTTTTATACGTGATTTTGACATAGTTTAAAATATGCTAGTCCCGTATTCAGCCTCCCCACGCCGCCCTTCGTCCCCCACAGCCCGCCACAGGTTTTATTGGGCCTCCCACAGCCCCCCCACACTGTTTTATTGTGCCAAGCATAAGAATAAAATTTATGCACTTGATTGTTCTCAACATATTATACTAACGTAATTTTATAATTTATCCCAAATTTTTTAATGAAACACTTTGAACATTAATAAAAATTTTATTATTTGAAATGTACGAAAGTTCGTTATGAGTTGTTGGAGTTACTTTGTTTAGGCAGCTATTTATACCATCTCCATAAATTTGCTTACAAACATAATCAGTTTTCCATCCTTGTGGAATTTCGAAAGATGTTATTGTTTATTTCTATTGTCTATTAACAATAATGAAACTTTATAGTTTCACTAGTTATTGAACTTTAACACTCATGCTTTATCACTGGAAGTATTTGTCTTAAATCGCCTTATAAAATAAATAGTTTTCCACTAAATAGAATACTTTTATCACATAAAACTTTTAAAGTCTTATCCACTATTTTCTAAACTTTTTTAGGAATCATTGAAGCTTCATCCCAAATAATAACATTTATTCTCGTAATTTATTTTTATCAGTTTTGTATTCTAAAAAAGAACTTTAAGTGTTATTTAAAACTAATGATAATTAAAATGTTCTATGACTTGTCATTTCTTTAGGTAATACAATTGAAGCAATTCCTGTCCAAGCCATAGATATAAC